>JAJDMX020000021.1:0-209931 GCA_022345685.2 Nothomitra cinnamomea | reverse complement strand
TAATTCTAGTCCTTAGCTTTAAAAACATTAAAATTATAATATAAGTTACTTTAAATTCTCTAAAATTAGGTAATAAGTAGTATTAGTAATATATTTCTAATAATACTTAAAGTCTTTATTGTTGCAGTTATGTAGTTTTTAAAATAACAATTAAAGAAATATTGTTTAACCCTATTCCTACAATGAGAGAACGTCTAGATACAGTTATTTTAGTGGATAGTGCTGTAATATCCTACTAGTTAATAAATATATTTATTTTACTTCACATGATATTCTGAGGAGCGGAGAATTTTTTTCTGTCTCTCAAATAATTCCCGTCACGTCCGTGCACACCAGCGCTCGGATTGGGGGGGCAGACACTAACCTCCATACCCTAAGTACTTGAGGGGTAAAGGTAAGTCTCTGCTCCTTGGCGCCACCAAACCTTCGGTGCGGATCTCATCGAATGGTGTGGGTCCCAGCTAGAATTCCTCAGTTACTTGTAAAAACGAAACTGAAGCAATTATATTCTAAATATGGGTTTGCGAAGTGTGACTTAGGGGGTATTGCTCTAACAGAGGGGGGGCAGAGACTTTCGTCTACCCCCCAAGTACATGCTGAATAGGTCCTTAATTCCTTCTAGCCGCATTGACCAGAGGTCGTCGAGCCAAGGCCTCAATTTTCGTGTCAGTCAGTGTCCATACGATTTTCATCTCCAGATTCTTCGCCTTTCGCACCCTCCTTTATTCCTGCCAGGAAAGCTTCAACTGCTTCGCCTCCACCCAAGGGCATTCCGCCACGGCGCATGAACCCGCCATTTGCTACCCTCACCCTTAGCGCTTCGCTAATACTGGGCAAGCCGCCATCTCGAAGTGCAACGGTCAGACTTCCCAGACTCTGTGTAAATTGTGGGGATCGCAGGACCTTCTGCAATATCTCTTTCTTTTGTCTCAGACTCAACGTCTGCAAAGCCGCTGCTACTGTCTCCGCGCTCGGCTCGACTGACAAAGTATTCTCTGCCTCTTGCGCGAGAAGAAGTAATTGGGGCGGTAAGAAAGAAAGTAAGTTGTTCAAAAAGGGATTGTCCGCTGTTTCAACGATGGGTAGAGTTGTTGATGGAGGGAGAAGATCTGGAAGCGTAGTGAAGACTTTCCCTTGAGCACCTCGTAGCTGTGTAGCGCCACTTTGTCTACCTTTAAGGGAGTTCAGAAAGTTCTGGACAATCTGTGACGCATCGCTCGTTGAGCCGGAAGCCCTAAGAGGAAGACAGCGGTCAGCTAGATATTTCGGTCCGATGGTGCGTGCTAAGAAGGTTGCGAAAGGCCTGTGCAGTACTAGGCATTTGAGATCCCAAGGGAGAAAGGGCGAATTTATTATCATTCTTCTTTTTCTTCTACATTTCAAGAATGTCTTTAAAAATATCCCCCACCCTTTCTCCCATGGAATGGAGCGATTAATAATGAATTGCTCAAGGGACCTAGCGCCAATGCTTCGATGGCGCGACTTTAACGATCGCGCTTGAGAAGAACTGAAACCTACGCTCTTCCTCCATCCGCGCCACCTTCTCTAGCTTCCTCTCCCTCCTCTCTAATGTCACCGCCTGTAGCCCCCGGGCCTGCGCCACCACTACCACCTCGATGGTGGCTTGGGGGATGCGCGGCACCTTCCACATCTTCCATTTGCTCGTCATCGTCTGGATCTTGATCTCGGATTTCTGCAATAGCATTTGATACATCCACCTCCTCGCCCTGTAGCAGCTCGTCGACAATTTCGCCAAGCCTCTTATCCCTTGCACTCCACCAGCCAGCCTCGCCTCGAACACTCTGGTTCTTCGACTGCAGCCAGAAGAAATGTCTCTGAGAACTCGAGGAAAACTTTAAAACATATATTCTACCGTTCATCGGTGGTGCTAAGGGCGAAGCTGGGTTCGTGTTTTTCGAGTAGGGGTTGAAGTGTGCATCCGTTGGTACCATGACAAGATCGAGGGTAGGTCTATTCGAGGGAGCTGAGCGAGGACGCCAGCAAAAATGGATGAGGTCTTCCATAAGAGTAGAGTTAGCAGAGGTATAGCCAAGATGCCGGGTTCAGTAGATTACCATCTTCTCCTGAGTAGAGATAGATATAACCAGGGCCGGGTTTTGGCTTCACTTTGGGCGGCGATGTGCTTGTCTGTTCCGGTTATCAGCGGAAGCTCGCAGGTCTTGGACTGTCAAAGTCGTAAACATACGTCAAAGTCACAAAGACCAGCCTTAAACGTGATAATAGGTGTGGAGGCCATTCCTTAGATGGCGCTGAAATACCGGTTATTAAGAAATGACAGGATGAAATCTGGACGCAGTGGAAAAGAAATACGGTCGTTAAACAGATATCACGTGCTCATCGCCGCATTCAGTATTGGCCTATTTGAGTCTGCTTACTAAGGAGCCCGCAAGGGAAAAGCCAGTCCTAGGGCTTACCCTCTTTAACGCAGCTCGCTTCTTTCAAAGTCCAAATTCACCAAAACCAAATCCGCGAGCCGCAAACACCAGTCGACATACAAGTACAATCACGATCAAGGAACCGATTACCGGTCCTTCGCTATCACACTTAAGATGTCGGCAACCTTGGAGGCAACAAGACCGGCAGCGACTAAGAAGAAATTCGGCAAGGGTGAGAGGGAGGTACCTCACCACACACAAAAGGCTAAGAAATGGTATCCCGCCGAAGACAAGACCCAAAACAAGAAGGTAAGTCAGGGGTGGTGTGTTCAAGAGACTGTAGCTACTGAAGACAACTTTTGTTGTCTAACTCGTGGCCACTTTACCACTGCACAAATATCAATACGCAGTTTCGCTTCAGGGACAATTCTTTTGAGCCACGTCCTTTCATAAGAAATTCTTATGAGAGATCTTCACATCGATGTGCTGAGCCACTGCATTCAAGATCTAATCAGCAATTTCCAAGCAGGTCCGCAAAACTGTGCACCCGGCGAAACCGAGATCCACGCTACAGCCCGGCGCCGTTCTGATCCTACTGGCTGGTCGTTTCCGTGGCAAGCGCGTCGTCCTACTCAAACACCTCCCTCAGGGCGTCCTCCTTGTTACTGGCCCATTCAAGATCAATGGTGTTCCTCTGCGAAGAGTCAATGCTAGATATGTCATCGCTACAAGCGCAAAAGTTGACTTGAAGGGTATCGATGAGAAGACGGTTGAAAAGGTTTCTGGGGAGGGATATTTCGCAAGGGAAAAGGGCAAGAGTGGGAAGCAAGGAGAGGACGAATTCTTCAAGCAGGGAGAGAAACCTGAGGTCCGTCCGAGCTGATTGATATCCTAGGCTATTTTTGAATTTGGGGCTTACGTAATGTTGTGTATCAGATAAAGAAGCCTTCCAGCACACGGGCTAGTGATCAAAAGGCCATCGACAAGGCTCTCCTCACGAGTATCAAGAAAGAGCCTCACCTTATCAATTACTTAGGTAGCACCTTCAGCCTCCGTAAGGGGGATAGACCACACGAGATGAAGTGGTAGATGTTTCTGGAGAGTAGAGGGTGTTGACAGTTGGGGGGTTTCGTCTAAATGGAGGGTTGTCCCGCCATAACCTAATCTTCCGAGGGTTCTTATCACTGTGCTTAATACAATCTCACTTTACACGAAGGCTTCCTCAAATACGAAAAGAACTACCTCGGAGCATATTATATCTCTCCTCGTGATCGCTTTGTGACCCACATCACCGCCAATGATGCACAGTATTGCCTTTCGGTAGAAGACGGCAGCAGGATACGTTCGACTAGGTCGTCACGCATAACCGAACAGAGGTCAAATGATATGTCTCATACGATAGATTGGGGCATTTGGAGAAGGCACGGCCCGAAGCCTTGTCATGGCACTTTATCATTGCATTTAGTCTCTTGCGTGGGCCCTTCTGTCTCTCCATCCCACGTTTATTCTCATAGAACAACGATAACGAAAGGTTACATAAGACCGTCGAGACGACCAATATGACTAATGACAAGATGACTGGTATCGTGGCGCAAACCACGCCGAAGCCCCGACTTGCGCTCCGAAATGCTTGTAGCACTTGCTCCACAAGCAATGCTAACAACACCTGCATGGGTGTGAGACTGGCCACAACGTGTGTGGATATTGCAATGACCCATGCGAGGCTGCTTTCGATGAAGCTCTTGTAGTGGGGGTAGCTGTATTGGTACCTATGCAGGTCGATCACCGCCAGGCGATACACGAGGTTTAGTCGGTTGAATTGCAGCTTCCCATATGCCCAACGCTTGTTTACGGTGTTCTGTTTCCACTCGAGGTCGATATCCAGACCCCCAACGCTGTGAACGATCGCTGCCCAATGATTTCAATCAATTTGCTTCGGTATGGGAAGACTGGGGTGGGCGATATCCAGGCCATGAATAGAGCGGACCAGCCTCGTGGATGTGTGCAGAAACCTGTAAGCATCAGGGCGCAGATCTGCAAGAGTGTGGGCCGCTCTAATTGCGTTGTCTTGAGTCTTTTGCATCGCAATTCCTGTCACTGCGGATATTATTGGCCTAGAAGCCCCAGTTGACTAACCGGAGCGGCAATGTTCTCATAAAGATGGTCGAGCCAAGCCAAATAAGGTGCGTATCTCCCGGTTCCCAGCGGTGGATTCCCTGGGATCACCTATTCGGAGAAGGTGACCCAAGTCGCAGCAGTCAGCGATGAGATGCTAAGGACGAAGGGATCGCAAATATACCTTCACCGGGTGTCGCCCAACCGTTCCACGACTCCTCTGGTGGGCAGTGGAAGATGTGCCATGGTCCGCCCAGGATCACAGCCACGCAATCGAGCCTCCTATAGCAAACCGGGGGCTGAGGATTTATCACGTCGAAGTAGCAGGGTCAGACTGTGGCCTGACCGCCCGTTGCGCTGGCTGTTCAGTGTCTCAAGCATGAACGAATTAGAGTACCGCAGAAATAAGGCTATCCACCAACAACAGTTCTTGGTCGAACAAATGCCTTTGTATGCTATTTACTACAACGTAGAAAGTCGGTCGGATTTAATATTATCGTGTCTCGCCCGTACAGGCGTATCCACGCGAATTAAATGTTGGCAACGAACTATACGACGCAGAATATGCTCGCTGTAACAGGAAGAACCCATGATGACAGATATAAAACTAAGGAACGCCCTCAACGCTACCATGAATTCATAATTTTACATATCCGAATTGTGCCATCTCTCATCCAAGGACCTGTCCAGCGATGCCCAACGCTACACCCACACCGACGCCGTACATGCCTGGCCCGCACATGGTCGCGGCTCCTTGCACAGCACCATACCCCGGGCAATTGATTGTTTGCAACCCATAGCAAGCGATTTGGCTGAGCGATTGGCATATCGATATCGGATTTGAAATCGTTGTGGCAGCCATGGTGATGCCAAGATTGGCGGCGGAAATGGTAATTCCGGCCGTCCGTCCTGCCAGTCGTGCTGTGCAACTCGAGTACTCGGTCTGGCAACTTAACCAAGCTGAAGAGCACGCCGCTGCGTTGGCGAAGGTTGTTGGAATGGCCGGATAAGTATAGTACTGGTTAGAGACCGGCGGAGGCGTAGTGATCACGACGCCCCCAGCTATTACAGTACCCTGCGTTGTAGCTATTGTCGTTGTGGTGGAAACGGAGATGGTCTGAGGGCTGACACCGACGGTTCCAGTGCAGACCGAACCTGTGGGACAGCAGGCTACGTGGCTTGCTTGGTCGAACTGGCAGGTCGCCGTCGTATAGCAGCATAAGCCTGCCGCACCCAAGCTGCTGCAAGGGTTGTAGTTTGATGGACAGCCGCCTTGTCTTTTCCTGAGCTCGAGGGGCGGAGCGGACGTCAATGCCTTGTTCGCTCCGTTATGTGCCTGCTCGGCGAGTGCTGGTTGAAAGGGTGACGGTCGAGAAGCATGTACGACTGTCGAAGATACTATAGAAACGATGGAGATGAGGAAGGGGATGACGGGTGTCCGCATGTTGGTGGCCGCAGCACTAAAGGTTGGAGTCGCGATCGCGGAGAGGCGGTGTGCGAGGCGAGAAGTGCCGACTGTTGTTTCCTGAGTTTTGGTCAAGCCCGAAGTTGACGGGAGCGAGAATGAACTTCAAAACACAGCAGATTATGGAGTTTGCAGAGAGCGCGTAAGATCGCGGATCGTGTGCTTAGTGTAGCAGAGCCGCTCAGTACCTCCAGGCAGGATTGAGGATTATTCCTGGCTGGATTTTTTGCGGCATGTATGATCGGGATTAATCCGTGACAACCAAGTTTGGGATAATGAGATCGAGGACCAAGTTGACCGGGAAACGAGGTGACGCAGTAGCGATGAATTGCTTGGCTATTCTTGGTGCGACCATGGCTGCTTTTGCACTTCGTCGGCACGGGCGCCGCTTTTGGACTGCGCGAGGGTTTTAAAAGGATTTTAAAATATTAATTTACGAAAAAATTAAAACCATCCCGCTTCTGCGTCTATCGTACACGAAAAGAGCATCTAGTCTTGCACGAATATCGCATAGATCGCCGTACGGGAAACCATTAGATGCTGCAGATAACGTTAATAGTGAGTACATCCAGAGGAGAAGGAAATGCAAGAGCCCTAAGGACCTCGAGTGCACTGAACGACAATGCGCTGGCTTGCCACCACCACTGGAAACGAATATGTTCTAGTTGGTGTATCTGAGCGCGTGGAATTTCTCCCCTTTTCTCTCATTCGACTACTTTGCAGCCTACCGTCTGCCTTCTCTTTTGGGCGCTGTTAGTGGTCTTAGTGCTGCTTCCACAATCTTCTTTCCACCTAGGCTCTTGAGTTTGCTCGCCAACTTCCCTGCCTCATCAAGTTCAGCAACGTCATCACCTCCACCAATGCTCCTTCCACTAATGAGAATGTTGGGTACGGTCCGTCGGTCCGTCGTCCTCAAGAGTTCGTCCTGGATTTCAGGGCCATGTTCGTGGAGATCCAACTCGACAACATAAGGGGGGGGGACAATCTTGTACTTGTCGAGGAGGATGCCCTTTGCCTTTTTGGAGTAAGGACAGTAAGATTTGGAAAAGATGACGACTGATGCAGCTGTCAGTTGTGTTGCACTCCTTTTGCACGCCTTTCTTGGCATGCCGGGGATATATACGGGGACGGGAGTCAACGCACCTGGGGCTTTCTTTATTATCTTCTTCACTTCAGCTTCGACATCAAAAGTATCCTGTGTGCCGTCGGCGTATGCCTTCAGTTTCGTAGAGCCATCCGCGGCATCATCTCCCAGAACGACGTCCGCCATTGGTCCCTTTGAGTCGGCGGCCTTTTTCGCAGCCGCTTCAGCATCTTTAAGACGCTTGCTCACGTCAGCATTGTCAGAGTCCTTTTCCTGCATCTTCTTGGCCGTCTTCTGGTAAAAGTCTACCTGCCGCGCTGCGCGGAGATCGGCCTATGTCGGCGGGAATACTGTCAGCGTCTCTCGCCATCAAGGTCCTTATCCTCGATGAGTGTGTGCATGGTCTGTATAGTATCTTGCATTGACGTACCGTATACCATAGCACAACTACTAAAAAAGTGAGGGTCACGAGAAAGAGCAGCCTTATCCGCCGTTGTGAGGGCATTGTAAGTTTGGGGTTATGCTCTGAGGTCGGCCCGGCGTAGGCGAGCAGTTTCCTAGGCCACGCCTTTGAAATGATTGAATTGCAATTAACGCTGAATTATCACGATAAGTGGGGGGGCTGTTGAGACTGGAACGGCTGAAATGTAGGGATATTAAAGTAGATAAGAGAGCGAGGAAGGTGAATGGCCGTAGGTTTGGAAGGGAGCTTTTGTGTAAAGGGAGGTGATGGCACGCACTTTCCTTCCCCCACACTATCGGCGCATAATAGGCGACCGCGCTAAGTCTGTGCTAAGTGTTGACGGGCTGGGAAACAGCACGGTGGTTATTAAATATGAGATGGAAACCACGTGACGGCGCTAGCTTAATGTATTAAACCCACTAGGGGTACCTAATAAAAAATACATCCGTTTACAAACCACCGTATCTGAACATGTTCTTTTCAGTGTGTGCGCCTCGGCTGGCAACCACAGACACCTTGAAATACTCGACCTTTAGCACGATTATGGACCACCATATGGTGCCAGCTACTGATTACGATGCATTAAAAACTATGGTACACTCGGCATTGCCATGTATCTTAAGTGAGCCCTTTGAAATCGGAAATTTAATCAGACGTCCTCCTATGCAACCGCGAAAAGTGGTCCAAGGCTGTACAATGTATAGCTTGCAGACCCAAACAAAGTCGTGGAAAACGTAAACAAGTTGAGTGAAGCGGTAGAGCGCCAGGCGCCACGCTTGTCGGCCAAGCAATTCCCGAGCAGTACTAGAGATTGGCATCGGTTGCCACAGCGGACGAAGGTTCCACTATCGTGGGGGACTGGATTTACTTCCATTCGTTTCACTCGTGTCTAAGCCCCCCATTCGTTGCCTCTCTCCCCCAAAGCTCTTCTACCTGTGCCTCCTCTGCCGTGAACAACCCTCATCCAGTCCTCCCATTCTTTCGCTATCTCCATCAAGACGCCACTCATGACGCTAGCGCTAGCCATCAAGCCGTGCCCTTCGCCTTGTAGGACACGTACCTCGCAGCGTCTCATGGTCTTGCCGAGCCACTTGACGTTCTCTACGGGGACTCGCGTGTCCCGACTTCCGTGATGGATCACTACACTCCTTGTGATGTCCACATACCGGAACCCTATGGTCTGGCGCCGTTCAAGACAAATCAGGAGGTCAACGGCAGGATTGGCACCACGCGTTGCGAGGGCCCAGATGGCATGGGTCAGGCGTGCGTCGTAGGTCGACTGCCTCTCTTTTTCAGCGAGCGTTGAGGCAGCAGCGGCAAGAATGACGGCTTTAGAATTGGGATCCTCCGGAATACCGGCAACCCTTGCCATAGGCTCCATATCCAGGTCAGGGGTCATCGTGACGTGGGGATTTGGATAAAGGAGTGAATCACGCTTGTTGCTTAGCTTGGGCGTGTCTCTGCCTCCGGGACCTGGAGTCTCTCTACCACTGCTCGTTCGCTTTCGCCGTGGGGCTTTTGGCAGGCTGCTGGTTATGCTACTACTTGTGGCACTCATGAAACTGGAATTTGCCGCCTTAAGGATGGGCGTTGGGAGCGCTCTCAAGATCCTCTGGCTAGTTGGCAGAGCGCCGGCAGGTGGAAGTTCTTGTTGGGAGCCAATGGCTGCCATCTGAGAAGGCGGGATCCAGGGAGCTAGAAGATGAATGCGACCACGGATATGCTGTGGCATACGAAGTGCAGTTGCGAGAGCGTAAATCGCGCCGGCTGAGTGAGCTAGAATAGAGAACTTGGTGATCTTGAGAGCTTGACAAATAGCATAGACGTCATCTACAAAAGTTGTTAGAAGAAGGCCTCAGACAAGGGCGGAGACCGGAGACTTACCAGGCCAACTTAGTGGCGTACCCGTCCCATCAGCGTACGGTTCGCTTTCGCCGACACCAGGTCTGTCAGGGGTTATCAGTCGCAATTTGAGGGTCAAAGCCAGCTCATCGTAAAACGCGGTGATATATCTCGTTAAACCCATCCCAACACAGCAGAAAACGGCAAATCCTTCCGAGGCACCAACTTCGGAGAATGATATGACACGCCCAGTCTGCGGATGCCGTATCTTCTGAGAAAGGCGCGGGGAGCAAAGATACGCGTCAACAGCGTCGTCTATTGAATCAGCGCTTGAGGGTCGATCTTCGAGAACGACTAGAGGCGCCGGCTGAGACGACTGTGACTCCTGGTTCCTTGTCATGGAGCTTGAAAAACTCCTTCCGTGGCTTGGAGGGCTGGATGGCTGAGAAAAGCGCTTCAGTCTCGAACTCGATCGCGGAGGATTCTGCGATTGCCATTGCAGATCTAAGGAGGTCTTCGTAGAAGACGATTGTTTTGTGGCCTTGTCGGGCTTGGTTGCAGAGCTATATCCGCTGTTTCGAGACTTTCTTTGCACTATTGCAGGGGACGGTGCGGCCTCTTCTTCGTCCAGGCTCCGAATCTCATCGAGATGGGTTGTTTGATTTGGCTTGCTGTCTGCAGGTGCATCGGAAGGTCCAGATTGAGGCATTGAAGAGTTGTTTGATGAGCTTTGTAGTTTCATAGGTGGATCGTTCGTAACGATAACTGATGGATATTCTTTCTCGTCCTGTCCACATGTCGCTCTCGCTTTTTCCCTTCGACCTCGGTCACCACCGGCGCTGCTAAAGTCCCCTTGGGTATCGCTGTATCGAGAACGAGAATCACGGGATCTTGAACCTTGCCCAATCTCTTTCAGATCCTTGTGTGCTTCAGTTTGGCTTGAGTGACGAGAGTGTTGCCTTTTGCTGGGTGAATGACTAACGCTGGTCTTTTGCCGTGAAGAACGTCGAGTTGGTATATATCTCCCACTACCAACACCGCCAGGACTAATATCCCTGCTATTAAGGATGGGGCTTGACTTGCCAATGACTGGGCTTGCCCCAGTTGATGAATTACCAACTGGTAGGTGCGAGGATGGGAGGGGGGCGGGTTCTTCAATGATCAAATCATCCATGGTAAGAGGCTCCGAAGTGAGAGGCGGCAGACTCAACCTCCCTTCGCCTACCGATTCTAGTCCCAACCCTTCTGGCCGCCCACCAACTGCACCAACACTCGCCCTCTTCCGCTCGCTCTCTTTATCCCTCAGCCGTTCTTTTGAACTCATGTACATGAGACCCATGCTGTGTCTTCCGCTCTTCCTGCCTATGCTGCCTGTGGAGCTATGGCTTGCGGTTGAGTCCCGATTTCCAGACCCCCGCTCTATGCTAACGCTTCCTATACTGCCCGTATCATCCTTATCTTTGGCGATTTTGGACTCGGAGCCGCGCGAACCTGGACGACCGCTCCCACGATGGTAAGCTTTACTGGACGTGCTATCTAGACCGTGACTCTTCCCCGTAGCGATGGCGGATAATCCTGCTGAATGCTTTGAGGTGCGAACCACTGGTGGTAGCGCAGCATCGTCGGGATGTAAAAAGTGGTGATCTCGGCCGTCGTTGAGGCCAAGGTTTGTGTAAGCGCCGTTGGAATCAAGGTCACGTATGGAACCGCCGACCCCTAGAGCAGGAAACGCCGAGGAGTGTGCGTTGGGCGATGTAGGCGTTGAATGGCTCGGGCCGCTGATAGGAAAGTGCTCGAAATGGCTGTTGACTGGAGAAGATATCGCGGAGAGGGAAGATATCAGGGAAGATATCACCTCAGGCGATGCAGGCTTTATATTTACTCGATTTGGTGATGACGATTTCGGGGCATACGATGATGATGATGATGGAGGCGGCAACGAACGTCGCCTTTGCGTATGCCTGTGGTTCCGAGCAGGAATGGCAGGTGCCTGAGCTGTGAAGTCCATAGTGGGATGTGGTATGTTGATCTACGCCGGCGGGAGCGATGAAGGGAGAGACCGAAACTGAGAGGTCGACTCGCCTAGAAGACTCGTAGAATGCGTCGACGAAGGTGGCGACGGAGAAGGGGTAGCAACGAGAATGATCGTTATCTAGATGCGGAATACGACCATAGATTTTGAGGACTCAAAATTATGCGATTAGGCCGTTTCCGATGTTCCTGAGTCGGAATGCCCGCGTCTAGGCAGCGTCACGACGATGGCGTCGAACAAAAGTTCGAACGCGGGAGGTGCTTGCGTTCTGGATGGGATCGTGCAGGCCAAACGCGATGTGCTACACGTGGAGAGAGACTCGTCTCCACACGTTTGGCTAACTGTAGCAGGCGGTGTACATGTGCATGTGCAGGATCCCGCGACCGCAAGGTTGTGCGTACCTGGGGTGGCCGTTGACGTCGCGAATCGTTCAGGCTGGCAATCGGATGCGATTTGTTTCGCGGGGTGGAGGAGGAAAGCGGAATCGAGGACAATGCGAGTCTGTTTCCCGTCAAGCAAGGAGTATTTTTGCAGAACGCACAACCATAACCGTTTTCAGGTCGGCGTGTGATGGTCTTTTGCATGGAGTTTTGGTATCACAGGGCACACATTGTCCGCAAGGAGAATAGTTTAGGGGGGACACGGGAAGAAAGAGTTAGAAGAAGATAGGCGGAAAAGGCGCTGAATTGGCCCGTGCTTGCAGATGGGCGTGTACTGCGCACGAGATGCTTCTACACAGGTTGTCCGTGGACACTACTGCTGCATACGACGTTAGTTGCAGCCAGCAGAAGCACGAGAAGGGGGCTGGCTTGGTGGCGAAAGATGGAGAAACGGTTCACCGATGAACGGAGTAGAGGTCGCTCTTTCCCCTTGGTCTGCTAGAGCAAGCGAGAAGCGAGAAGCGGGATGAAGGGGAAGCGACTCCTTGATTCGTCCCGTGTCAGATTCAGGGCTGTTTCGTGGGCGTCTTCTTGAGCCCCACCCAATAATACTAACTACATATAATTTGGCTATTGGCGCTTGCTCGGGTACTCCATTTGACGCTTCACAGAGAGACTTGCACGTTTTGGAGTGGGTAACACGCTGCCTCAGGAGTTATCGTAACGGTATATAAAATGAGCCTGTGGCTTTTCCTTGGATGACCGCATACGTTTCTCCCGTATTCGTACTCCCTAGCGCTATCTTGAGATGTGACGGTATTAAAAAGTCCTTGCGTGCCTTGCAGAAAAATGAGATGCCATTCCGATAGCCGAGATCACGTGAAAATTGGGTTAGGGCTTGAATTCGGGTGAGCCCTCGTTGCGGACTGCTCACTCGCTTAATCGCCAAATCGTCCTGCACCTTGAATTTCTTGAAAGCATCGAGATCGTCATCATCACAATCCGTATTTCGACGAGCGACAAGATGAAGTGTAAGCCCATGAATGCCAGTCCATGGAGGAGTCGTTCGATAGCTAAAAATCATCAGATATTCACTCGTCGGAATCTCTGACTGTGCCGGAGGGTGGTAAGTCTCCACCCGCAGTCTGATCCATGCATTGGGTGTGATTCCTCGATGAAGTCGACATCGGGCGTCAGCAGAGTAAAAGGATCTTTTCCCGGCATTAGAGACTGACGATTGTCACACGATCTAGTGAAAGTACAAATCAAGTCGAGGATAGTCACTGTCGAGGGACCACGAGGGAAGCTCACCAAAGACCTCACCCATCTCGCAGTCTGCTTTTCACATCCAAAGAAAGACCTTGTCCATATCGAGCTCCACCACGGCAGTCGCAAGAATGTTGCGACACTACGCACGGTCCGAACGCTCATCAACAACCTCATAATCGGTGTCACCAAGGGTTTTAAGTACAAGATGCGATATGTCTACGCTCATTTCCCGATCAACGTCAACCTAGAGAAGAACAAGGAGACTGGACTGTACGAAGTTGAGATTCGGTACGTGTCTTACGTGGATTAGCGGTGATTGTATCTAGATATGGGATAGGGTGCTGCGGATGCCGTCGAATGACTTGCTAATAGGAGGAACACCATATAGGAATTTCATCGGCGAGAAGATTGTCCGTCGGGTAACTATGCAGCCCGGTGTCGACGTTGAAATCTCAAAGAACATGAAGGACGAGCTTCAGCTCACAGGTAATTCTGTCGAGGCTGTCTCTCAGAGCGCAGCGGACATTCAACAAATCTGTCGAGTTCGAAACAAGGATATTCGGAAGGTAGGAAAAAAGCCTCTCACACAACGGGCGCTGGGCTAATGTACCGCTGTAGTTCTTAGATGGCCTATACGTCTCAGAGAAAGGTAACATCGTTGAGGATTAAAAGCGGATTCTATTACATACCAGTTCTCCATGGGTAGATGACGGGATGCATTTGATCGCTACAGGCGAATGTGGTTCAGCTAGTAGCTTCTCAATTAATCAAAAACTTCAAAACAACGCGTTTTGCTCAGCCTCCTATATGTGGGGCCATGGATATGATGACCAGATATGCCGGTACAATAGAGTGATGTCATTATTTTCCAGGGTCATCAGGCCTGACGCCGACTGGCAGAGTCCTTGAACGAACCAAAATATATATGCCATTGATACTCCATAGATGCAAAATTGCAAAAACTCGGATAAGCGCCCGGGGGTTAAGCCAGTGAAATATAGTAAGAAACTCAGCGAAGGACATCCATTCACAAACGCCACCCCAGCAACACCTGCAGTTGAGAAAGCCCGCAAAGAGAAAGCAGCAAGTAGTATCACGCAAACGCCACAGGGCTCGGTGTCGGCGTTCTAGGAAAACACGTCATTCGGTAGGTAGATTTAAGATCTTTACCAAGCTGGCAGGTAAAGGCCCCTTGGGAGAGACAGTTTCCCTCCTGTCTGCGAAACCCCGGCGCGTCTGATCAACAGGGGAGCCGTGGGATGAATTACCTTCACAAGAGGTAGCCCGATCCGGTGGGCTATCATAGACGTTATCCTTGTCTAGAGTATACAGGTGCTCCAGGGAACTGGTACGAATTGCTTGTGGGGGGTGAGGGCGAATTGCGAGGGTCGGGGAGAGTGAGGAGACTAGGGTACTTGGCTTCTCAGAGAAGGCGCGATTCGAAGGGTCGTCGGCATCGGCATTGGAAGTCTTCCTAGCGCATCTTTTTTTCAGCTGTGACGCTGTCTTTGGAGCCTTGGCTGCGGTTGCCCCAGTTTTGCCAACCTTGAAGACAGAATTAATTTTCGGTGCAATATCGGGAGCTGGTGCCTTCTTCGTCGGTTTCCTTTTCTGCGCAAGTCTGGATGCCTTTGGCCCTGATTTGGGCCGGGAAGTTTTGGGGGTATCTGTAGGTTTGGCCTCGACCTCTATCTTCAACCCGGGTTTTTTTCCGGACTTGATCAATAGTGTCCCTTTATCCTGTTTCTCTACAGCGCAGTTTTTGAAGTGGGGACTCCCAACCGGTGTCAACACGCCCTGGACACTCTTCGCCTCTTTCCTCTTCCTAGGAGTCTCGATGATGACTTCTACTTCTCCACTCGCTTTTTTCACCCTATCGAGCTCATCACTATCGACCTCTTCGTAAGAGGTACCATCTTCGTCGTCCCATCTCCTTAGTCCAGCATGTCGAGCAACCTCTTCACAATCGCCTTTGACTACCAAATCCCAGCAATTTTCGAATTCTTTCCCTATAGGCTCTGGATCATTGTTGATCCAGATTGCCACTCCATCTCTTCTTGCACGAACTACTCCGCACATTTCTCGCACTATTCGTCGAACTCCAGGCACCTTCAAACTGGTACCGACAACAATGACTGCGTCCGGCCGACTTCTTAGGTCCGCTTTGGTGACAGCACCAATGGCTTCCGCATCTGGGTTGTATTCGTTGTATAATACTATTCGCGGTCTTAGCTTTCCAATGCCATGACTTCGTTTTCCAGCAATCGTCGTGCGCACGGAATCCAAGGCAGCACATTCACCACAGGAAGGCGGTTCCGGTCCTTCGAACAAGGCAGGCTGAAAGTTGGACAAGTGATTACATTTCTGGCAAACCATCTTCTCAAGTCCTCCATGCAGCTGGATTGTTCGCGGCCATGGTCCTTTTGTACTAAGAGGTACTTTCGTAGCCAATGGCGGTAAAGACGTATCAATCCCATCGACGTTTTGGGAGTAAAGTCTCATTAACCGACCGTCCTGTGCAAGGGTTGCGAGGAGGTGGTGAAACGCCGTTGGACGAGTGGAGTTAATTAATTGAGACAAGGACCGGACCATATCATGGAAAGAGGACGTTGAGGAGTCGCTCCTATAGACAGAGGCATCGAAGAGATGTTTACCCGACGCCTTGAGTTTGTGTTCGCTTCGGAGTGTTGTAAAGAGTCCAGTTGACGAACGGAAATCTGGTACTGCAGATAAAAACGTAATGAGCAATCATATCCGATTTCAGGGCAACGGAGATAAATACGTACTGCCTGCCGATACTGAGATGCCAGCTCCGGCGATAACCACAATCTTTCGCTTCTTCCGCAGAACCTTCAGGAGCAGGTCTAATTGCGGTTTTTGGTCTTGCGGCACGTCGCCAACACTGCTGATGGGACGTAAATCTAGATACGAGGTTGTCCTAGGTTTTGGCTCGGCAACCTTCCGTTTTTTCGCCGGGGGGCGTTCGTCGACGGCGGGGACCTGTACCAACACGGTTTCCTGGGGACATGTGGGAAGCAGCTCCTGGGACGATGAAGGCGACGGGTAATAGTCTGGAGGCGCTGGCGAGAGAGACCGCACCGACGACAAGGGCGACGACATGCTAGAGAGCGGATCGAAGTCCGCAGGTGCGCTGTCGGAAGTCATCCTTGGGCGTGGGAGAGGGCTGGCGGTCGCACGGGAGTGGGTGATCGGAGTCCGCGCACTATCATAGGGAGACAGCGAGGGCTCGTTTAGCGGCGCTGAGCCAGGGCGAATGCGACAACAAAGTGCAGGAGATGTTGGCTGCAGCAGTGTTGGTGGTTGTTCGGTGTTGTCTACAGGAAGAGAAGCTGGGGAGGGAGGTTTGTTGATGTACACATTCCCATGAGGTCGACCGGACGGGGGGCGGGAGGTGGGTGGTGGGCGGCTTTATTTGCGACGGGGCCAATGGTGACGAGAGCCTTTCGTTAGGCGACACGGTCTTTTCCCGGGGGGCGGTCTTGTTGTGTGTGCTCTTGTATTTGTTGTGGGCCAGGTTTGCCGATGCGCACTGTTGTGTGTGTCTCGGCGCATGCAATTGCGGGCGGAACACAAATTCCTCGGTTCACGGTGCAGTGTGTAACTCTAGATGTACGCGGTAATAGGTATGTTATGCGTGTGTGGAGTAGATAGCTATGGAGCGAAGTGTATATAGTACTCTACTGCGTATAATCCCTATACCTTAATCAGCAGCACCCAAGGAACACTCAGCTAGGCAGTACAATATACGTACTTGATTGTTGCGAGGGGAGGCACTACTCCGTGCAGAGTATGACATACCTCAGACGCTACGCTTAGTCAGCGTCGAGGATCGCTTGACGGGGAGCCGTGCGCTTGTGGTCTGACTGCTCTCCCGTACTCCGCCGCTCTTCTGGGGCGGGGGCTGTACCTCCGGCGCTGGCGGGCACATGAAATACGAATTAGCTATCATCATCTATCCGGGAGAGAGAGACTCACTGTGAATTCGTCGAAATTATATTGCCACTGCACGATCCTCTTCAACTACTCTCCATTTATTTGGGTGCTTTGTTGCTTCTCATCTCCATCGCTCGTTCGCACCCAAGCCATGAAACATACATCTTTTCCTTACTAGCCGTCCCGGTGAGCGCAGTGGTCCCTCGTTGCGGACGAAGTATATAAGTGCGTGATCCTGTCATGAATATGGATGATCATTTGGATATGGACGATTTGTTCGGGGAGGGCACGAATCTTCCTCTACCTCCCGCTGCCGCTCCCACCCCAAGGAGTCTTATTCAAAGGCTTGACGATCTTCGTGCGAGCGGCTGTAACCAGTATGTTTGAACTAGTAGAGCTTCTCCTTGAGGGGTTGTCCCTTACTATAACAGCCCTATTGCTGACGAAGATGCAGGAAAGTCGCTTGGTCGAAGCTGGGCTGCATTGCCTATATCAACCGTGAGGGGAACGGTGTCTTGATCCGAAATCTACTATGCAGGCCTGAGGACGGAAAATGGATTTTGAGTAGCGAATCCATAGTCTTGCATATGCCCTCCGGCCATGACTCGCCGCAGTTGGTGCATCTTTCATGGAATCCCGGTGGCTCGGAGTTGGCGGTAGTGGATGTCTTGGGCAGACTTTCAATCTTCACCATATTCATTGCCGTGAACAGAGTCAACCCGTCTAGGTCGAGCTTAGTTGACCAGGAAGATGACCTGGGTGCCATTGTGGGGATGTCGTGGCTGAACATTGAACGCCAGGTAGTAGAAGCCTCTCTTGATAATAGCATATTAAGCCCTTCTTATGTCATAAATAGTTCCCCCTTTATAGACCCGTGGTAAAGGACAACAATGGCCAGTTCCAGTACACAGCGTCGACCCATAAACCACTAGGCCCTTTCCACCCCATTATTTCCCGGGTGACTCTGGTAGGGGTGACTAGAGGTGGAACGGTTCGATTGTGGTACCAGCACGATGCTCGATGGCTGGAGGTCAACACAGAGCTCGAGAGTATTGGGTCGTCTGACGATCTTATATCACACGCCTCATTCTCCTCGGATCGAGGTACACATTTACTGCCATACACGGAACTTCAGAGCGCTAATCTAAATCCCTAGATAACTCCCTTCTACTAGCCGTCCATACGATATCTCATCAAATCCGGATTTACCGGATCAATATCAATTGGAATATTTTGACGAATCAGAAACCTATACCACAGAGTCAAGTTCCCTCCACGGCAAGTCTTCAAATAAGCCATGTAAAAATTGACGACTTCTGTTTCCCGCAAGGTCCAGCTGAGGGTAGAGACATGGGAGCCTTCCATCTAGGCAGGAGCGACGTCTATCGGACAGACATGTCACGAGCCCAACTTTCCCATCTCGAGGTGATATCGCCAGCGCCGCCATCTAAGCCTAACGAATTGTCATATCCCTCGATTATGGCAGTGTTCTCCTATGTGCCTAGCCCTTCCGAGGATAGCCAACAGAGCTCTGAAGTATTTAGCGTAATAGCTAGGTGGGAGCTCCGATTAACCGCTCAGAAACTTCATCCAAGCTTTGATAACCTAGGGACAAGGAGAAATAGTGTCGAGAGTGCAAACGAGGTTTGCCTACCCAATACACCTGTTTCTGGCTAGTATTTTTGAGTCACAGGCTGACCCACGGCGAGTTCAGCAAAGTCTCGATCTTAAAAGGATGAACGACACTATTGTGAAAAAATTGGTTATAGCCGTGGAGCAGATCATTTCGAGTACCATCATCGTATTTTCATACGGTGACGGCTCTATTGAATTTCGTGAGAGGGCTTCGATGACTCCTATTGTTGCCAATGAAGACTTTAACCGTATATCGAGCATGCCGCAAGCTGGATTTGCCTTTCCAAATGATGGCCCGTGTAAGTAAAACGGACACCCATTATCTCCTAACACCGTAAATACTAATAGCAAGATAGCTTTGCATGTTGCATTGTCACCTAATTGCTGTTTGGCCATTGGGATAGATGTAGGGGGGGAAGCAAAGCTGAGAATGATGGAGTATACCTTGGGATCTCTCGATACGTATAAAGATGACCGTAATTTCAAATTTACCCATTAGAGCTGCCGATCATTCTAGAATCTAATGTGCTTACAGCGAAACTCGCCTCTGCCGTCGTCGCATTAGCTCTGCAGTTTGCATACTCTTGTACTCATCATTCGAACAATGATGACCTTGCTACAGTAATTCAGCAGTACCTGAGTCCGCGTACGTCATTCATACCCCATGTCAAATGCTACAGATGCCTGATTCTAATTACTTGAAAGAACTCGAATATCAATTTCTCAGCGAAATACAGCGAGCGATTAATTTGAGCGTTGACTATTCTCATGAGCCACAGCACGAGAGGCTGTTTCGCAACCCAATGATACAACGATGCCTCAGTCTTCAGAATAGTCTTGGTTATAAGGGTGAGCTAAAGCATAGGAGCTTGACTGCCAAGATTGCTTGGGCTACGCTACACCTTAGACTTGCTGCACTGACTTTTGCCTTCACTTTCAACAATGTAAAGCCTGCCCCTGGAGGCGCCGAAAACGACTACACAAGGCCAGGTAAGGGATATCAGGAAAGGTAGAATGCACGTGATCTAACTGACAGTTGATTGTGCAGAGGTTCTTCACTCATTGCTAGGAGTTGTGAGATGGTCAATGGACCTGATGAACTTCGTCATTGATGACCTGTATGTTCTCGCCCGACTGACCAAAGGGCGTACCAAAGACAAGGCGTTTGTGCAGCAGAAGGGTACGGCGGTTTCCTTTAGCTGCGGTACTGGTATGCTAACTATGACAGTGGTCGAATCTAATTCGTGTGCCCTTTTCGTTATTCTCGCGAGTATTCCTCGGACTTTTCTACGATATAATTCTCGTGGCCTCCGTGGGCTGGACGGGACGGCCCAGAAGACCCTGTTAAGCTCCACTACAGATGATGAGCAGCGGCAAGTTTTCGCCAGCCTGAAAGCTATCTATGACGCCAGTCCCATCAAAGTACCACATTTCGAACGCATTCTTACAGATGTTGATGGCTCCGTCAAAGGCGCCTACCAATCCTTGGGGATCAGTAACGACGAACGTGGAGCTGCAGAGAAGGAGATGCTGATTAATGCGGACATACCCGATCCCTTGATGTCTGTTGTAGACAGGCTCTTGACTACGACCCTCAGTAGCCTCACCAACGAAATTGACCCTGCTGCCCTCTACTTTGAGGATCCGACCTGGCTAGGATTAAGTGATGACAAGAGGAGTGATGCTTATAAACGGACTCATATTGTTGACGCATTGAGAAAGATTCGTCTCACTCCTGGAACGAACTTCAGGAGATGTACGCGATGCTGCGCATACATGGCTGATTTGGTACCACAGAAGGGAGTGAGTATCTGGATGACGAGTATGCAACGTATGTGCTTTTGCGGCAGTCTCTGGATGCTTGTCAAGCCTCCACGGCCTTCAGCCAAGGCAGGATCTAGCTGAGAAGACTCCACGTACGAAGGAGCGTTGGATTTGCAGACTGGTAGGCGAGGACTACGATTTGGCTAACATCATCCCATGAGTCTAGCTCTCTTCTTCGCAGCATCAAAGTATAACGAATTGAAAAAGTGAAAGGGAATAGGGACACTGCAAGCGCGTGCAGGCGTAAGTTTTCAGGCGAGGATTTTGGACATCCAGCCTGCCTCTGCCAGATATGCACGGGCACATCAAATAAGGTAGTATTGCATCATAGATAGTATCTAAGAGCGTGTTGAATATCTACCCCTGAGCTATAATGACACTAGTCCGCCCCGAACAGCTCAAACCCGTACTCTACGAGGGATATTGAGATACATAAATTGCAATAGTGAAAAATAGGTAATAGATTCACGTGAATAGAGTCCGTTGACACCTGCAGCTCAAGTTCTTGCCTAGAGGGATACGTCTAAATAGGAGGGCGATACGAATGCCATTGAACGGAATCGAACACCTTACAAATTTCGCCCATCGGACGGCGCCCGCACAATCCGATAGTCGAAACAACAAAGCCCAAGGAAATTTTACACGTCTGTAGAGGTTACTTAAAGGGACGGATCCGTTTGAGCTTTAGAAGGCAGGGAAAACCGGTCGATTTGCCCATCTAGATGGACTGAATTGGTAGACAGCGAGCTCTACAAAACACGTCTAGATCGCCAATCGTGGCTTCCAGATACAAGTGCCTCCTTATACTACAGAACAGAAATACCGCAGACGTCATGCGTTGCAATGATAACACAGTATCGTCTCGTGTTGTACAGAGGCTGGTGTGCTTAAGATGTACTAGGAGCCTTCGCTTTAGGTGGTGGGGAAAGGGAGTGTCCGTACACAGTCTTACTCTCTTGTTGATACCTTAGTTTATCCGCATCATGATCGTCACGGTATTTCTGTCCAAGCTGTTAGCCACCTACCCAGTCGGACAGAGGTGGAGTGTATGCACCTTCTTCTGACTCTCAGAAATCTCTTTATACTCATGCGCAATCAGCTTTTGCGCGTCGGGAATCTTCATGTTATGGAAGTCCCCGGATTCCCATCTATCCTTGGTGAATCGCACAAAAGGAGGAAGTGGCCTCCTCACTTGTCTGTCATCCTGGATCTTGTGAACTACGCGTTTAGCTTTAAGATGTTTTAATCTCACGCGTGCGTTGTTCGCAATGCGAATCTGCTCAGGCGTATGAGACTCGACCCATTGCCTGAGGGTAGCTTGGTTAGTAGCCTTATTTTGATTGGCAATATGGTTGTAATGCTAAAGAGCAGTCCAACGTCAGCATAAAGCATTTGCTAGGTTCTTGGGTTTAAGAAACGTATACCTCCAGTTCCGCTGGGGTCAATGATTTATACTTGGCGGAGGCTGCAGTTCCAGGTATACCGTGAACTTGCTTAGCTGTCTCACTCGTCAACAACTGCCAAGCTGACTGGGGAAGTAGCTTTGGTGGTTGCAATGCGAGGGCCTTCAATTTTCGGATGAGATCCCTCTTTTCCTTGGCCTTTGCTTTCTCCTTTTGCTCCGGGGTCATGGGCCTTTTCACTGTTTTCTTCTTGAGAGTAGTCTTCTTTTTCTTGGGCGTGACCTTTTTTTTCGCTGCTGGCTTCTTAGCAGCTTTGGATGCGTCCTTCTTCGCGGTCGCCTTGGTCGTCTTCGTGGTTCGTGATGCACTTGTAGATGTAGGCTTCTTTGGCTTGGCTGGAGCTGTCGCAGCAGTTGCGAAGAGGCGACGCGTCACCTCAATGGCAAACGCTTTATCAAAATTCTGCTGCCCGAGTGCAAAACCATTGTAGGCGTTGAGGATGCGCAGGAAGCTCTGTCGAGCTGCCGAGCCGTGCGCGAAATGATATGTTGTTGTTTTGGGTAGGTCTATCGTAGCCAGTCGGCGGACGGTAGTCCGGCCAGCAGATGCGAGCATCGCAACTGCTTATTGTCGTGACAATTGTGTGGTGGGCTTTCAGACAAGATACAGCGGTCGTGCGTGCTTGGATGATGGGTACACGACGGAAAGGGAGCACGGGTCAACGTGGGAAATCCAGGAGGTTGGGGTACCTTCAGACGCATAGGTGTAGAGCAGCGACCATTATCTGTACGGTGCAGCACAGAGCTGCAGAGCGCAGTCCTCGATTATGTAAGCCTATTTTAACTATTGCAACGCCACCTGATGGCTCATTTTCTGCGACCGCCACCTCCTCGAGGCGTACTCTAAACCTACCGAGTGTTATACTAACAACAGCATTGGCCTTCACCTAAGGCCTCACGCTTCATTCACTCTTACCCTTCTAATTTATTGTACCCCGCATCCGGGACGCTCGTTTCTACTTTACAAACCTTGCCCTCGTGCCCCCACGACGCAGAGAGGGAAGAGTATCCTCGCGCGAAAGCGACGCTGCTGAGACCCTCCCCCCAAAAAGTATAGCTCACTCACTCAATTACTCACTCACTCATCTGCCTCGACACACTCACTTGCTTAGCCCGGGATCTCATGGCCCGGCACTCGAAGTCTCGCTCACCTTCGCCTGTAGGAAGTCAGCGCTCCTCGAAGCGAAGTCGACGAGATGAAGATCAGTACGAGAGAGACCGCAGAGCCGATGCGCGGGGCCCCAGAAGGAGGAGTCGGTCACGCAGTCCTGAAGTGAGCCTTACGTTATCGAGAGCTACATATCTGCGTCTGCATACTAACGTCTACCAGAGGCGCTACCGGGACCGAGATTCTCATCGCCGCCGCGGCCGCTCCGTAGATCGTTACGAAGACCGTCGAGACAACGACTCATACCGACCAAGTCGGCGCGATCGGTCTCGAGACAGAAGAAGATCGCGAGAGCGCGACGGAGCGAGAGAGCGTTCAAAAGATCGATCCCCAGATCGTCGGCGACGACGGAGCCGAGATAGGGACTATCGAGATAGGCGAGACGATTCCCGTGAGCGAGAGCGAAGGCGCCGGAACGACTCTACTGACTCAAGGCGCAAGAGCAGGCCTGATGACAGCAAAAATAGGGGCGAGAGCAAACCGTCTAGTGTGAAAGGACTCGATGTACGTCCGAAATGCATTGATGCGAGTCCTACCAAACGTGCTGACTTTGACTTACAGTCTCCCAAGCCAACAACGCAAACAGCAGAGGAGAAAAAAGCGGAACGGTTGGCGAAACTTGAAGCGTGGAAGAAGAAACAGGCGGAGGAAAGGGAACGCAAGCAGAAAGAGCTTGCTGCTGCTGGAGGTACTCGTAGTCTTCTGGATGAGATTGACAAGAGAGCAGCTGGGTCGCCTTCAATCGCATCCCCGCTGTCTCCTGTAATAAATAGCGGCGAGGCTTCACCACCGCGATATACGGGGAAATTCGACCCCAAGGCCATTGCGAAAAAGGCAGCGGTATCAACAACAGGAACTATTACTCTTGGAAAGGATGTGCCCCTTCCAGAAAGTGTCAAAGCGTCCGCCACCTCTACCTCCCCGGCTACGGGTCTGAAAGCTGACAAGACATCTGCAGCTGCCTTAAGGTCTTCTGTAGGTAAGTTTGATTTCGTTTCAGTCGCAGTGCTTAATGCATGTGTTTCGGATACTAAGGAAGATACAGTGCCTGGGTCTGCTTTGCCCAAGTCACGAGGAAACGTGAGCGGATTTGGATTTGGGAACAAATCTATGTCGGACATGGAGAAATCCTCGCACAAGCGAGCGTTAGACTTTGGGGATGAGGAGTCAACTCGGAAAAAACTTGAAAAGCTACCTACCCCTCCCCTGGAGGATGCCCATGCCAAAGATGAAGCAGCTTCTACTAATGATGCCGACGGTCAGGATGACGACGATGACATTGATATGCAAGATGCTGGTACTGAAGAGGAGACGGCAGCCGCAGCGAGAGCGGCTGCAGAAAAGAGAGAAGAGAGGCTACAAATTCAAAACCTAGCACAGGAGAACATAGATACTAAAGGTGGGGACGTAGTAATGTCAGCTACAGGCGAAGAAAATGATGCCCCAGAGGCAATGGAGCAAGACGAAGATATCGATCCCCTTGACGCATTTATGTCTGATCTTGGCAATCCGATATCAAATTCAAAGATTATCAATGGTATAACGAAGCCCAAAGCCACCGGCAAAGGCAAGAAGCAACAGCCGGAAGCTCTCTTTAGCGACGACGAGAACGACTTAGAAGCTATGGATGCCAATCCAGACGATATTCTTGCAATGGCGAGCAAAGCGAGAAAAAAGAAAGATCTTCCTACAGTTAATCATGCTAAGATGAACTATGAACTCTTTCGCCGGGACTTTTATGTTGAACCTGCTGAGCTAGCAGAGATGACCGACGAAGAGGTTGCTGACTTGAGACTGGAGCTCGATGGGATAAAAATACGCGTAAGTGTCTTTGACTTCTTCTAGTAATTCGACAAGACAGAGCTTATCGTACTTTAGGGTGTCGAGGTGCCGAAGCCAGTGCAGAAATGGTCACAATGCGGACTTGGGGTACAGTCACTCGAAGTTATACGGAAGCTTGGTTTTGATAGACCAACTTCCATCCAATCCCAGGCTATCCCAGCTATAATGTCGGGCCGGGATGTCATCGGTGTGGCAAAGACCGGGTCAGGAAAGACCATTGCGTTCCTGCTCCCGATGTTCAGACATATCAAAGATCAGAGATTGCTGGAGTCGCTAGATGGTCCAGTCGGTCTAGTTATGGCCCCAACACGGGAGCTGGCTACTCAGATCCACAAAGAGTGTAAGCCGTTCCTCAGGGCCTTGAACCTGAGAGTAAGTTGGCTCCCAAAAAACCCTAAAGCGTACGAGAGATGAACCAGTTAACAATGTGATAGGCCGTGTGCGCCTACGGAGGTGCGCCGATTAAAGACCAGATTGCGGATCTGAAGCGTGGAGCCGAGATCATCGTTTGCACTCCAGGCCGCATGATTGATTTGTTGGCTGCAAACTCTGGGCGAGTAACGAATCTAAAGCGTGTCACATACTTGGTCCTTGACGAGGCCGATCGGATGTTCGACATGGGTTTCGAGCCGCAAATCATGAAAGTGATCGCAAATATCAGACCTGACAGGCAGACAGTTCTCTTTTCGGCGACTTTTCCACGGCAAATGGAGGCGCTTGCACGGAAAACCCTCCAGAGACCCGTTGAGATCGTGGTTGGCGGTCGTAGCGTGGTTGCCCCTGAGATCACGCAAATTGTGGAAGTTCGAGCTGAGGAAACCAAATTTCACCGCCTCCTAGAGCTTCTTGGTGAACTCTACGACAAAGACGAAGACGCAAGGACACTGATCTTTGTAGATCGGCAAGAGTCCGCAGATGGCCTACTTCGGGACTTGATGCGGAAAGGGTACCCTTGTATGTCGATTCATGGAGGAAAAGATCAAATTGATAGGGACTCCACTATCGACGATTTCAAAGCTGGTGTAGTCCCAATTCTAGTTGCGACTTCCGTCGCGGCTCGGGGCCTGGATGTCAAGCAACTAAAGTTGGTTGTAAACTATGACGCGCCGAACCATCTCGAAGATTATGTACACCGCGCCGGTCGAACCGGAAGAGCTGGAAACACAGGCACAGCTGTCACTTTCATTACAGAGGACCAGGAGCGTTACACTGTGGATATTGCTAAAGCGCTGAGACAAAGCGGACAGCCGGTACCTGAGCAGGTTCAGAAGATGGTTGAGTCTTTCATGGAGAAAGTCAAAGCTGGAAAAGAGAAAGCAAGCGGCTCTGGCTTCGGTGGTAAGGGTCTTGAACGTCTAGATCAAGAGCGAGACGCAGCCCGGAACCGGGAACGCAAAACATTCAAGACCGGCGACGAGGAAGATGAAGATAAAGAAGAAATCAAGAAAGATGACGAGATCGTCGTCAAGGCCGCAGCAGCAGCTACGCCAGCTGCATCTTCCGCTCTCCCTAGTGTTCCTAAAGGCATTGACCTTAATGGGAAAATCACTGTTCATAAGAAGGAGACGGTTGAATCCTCTGCTGGAAGCTCTAAGAACCCGCTTGATAGGGTAATGCAAGCTACAGCTGATATCCATTCGCGACTGAACAAGACCGGACAACTGAGATCAGGCGTTCCGATCGACAACAAGGGCCCAGACGCTGGGGCGTTCCATGCGACGCTGGAGATCAATGACTTTCCCCGTAAGTTGCCTCTTCTCTGCTTTCCCCCTTAAGCACATTACTAACAGGTCATAGAAAAAGCGCGTTGGGCCGTCACGAACAGGACGAACGTCGCAAAAATCCTCGAGGCGACCGGAACGTCGATTACGAGCAAAGGGAGCTTTTATCCGCCAGGCAAGGAACCCGGACCAGGGGAAAACCCTAAGTTATACATTCTTGTTGAGGGGGATACGGAGGTGGTTGTCACTAATGCCATGAGAGAGTTGATGAGACTTTTGAAGGAAGGCACCGCTGCTGCGATGGACAGTGAGAGCCGAGCACCAGCGAGTGGGCGGTACAACGTAGTTTGAGTCACGCACGACTAAAGGGCTAGAGGCGTTTGACGGCTTTCTTTCGAGCTTTCAAAATATCATTCTAGAAAGACCTGACTCCGTGAGAAAAGTTCCGTGGTTGAATATGACCCTGCACGCTCTGTATTATGGGGCGGTGACACTGTCGCGCCCCCCCGCCTAATTATATTCCCGTACTTCCGCATTTGCATCCAGATCACGGCATCTCCTCTCCTCCGCACTCGTTGCGCCCAACGTATCGGTCCTCGTTCGCTTCTGCTGCTGGGCTAGCTGCGACCCCAGTTTCCCTTTGGGCAGCTTCGCCTTCGCCCGTTCCTATGCACAGAGTATCAGCGCTACTGCGTTGCTCTCGGTCCAGAATAACCTTGGGGGTGTGGCCTAGCGACGGACCTCTGCTGCCAGCGCCGCCTGTCTCCGAGCATCACTAATATCCCCAGCCGCCCCCAGCGTGTCTCCTCCACCCAGCATTCTTCCAGGGCCGGTGATCTTAGGTTTTTGGCTTTGAGGAACAGGTGCGCGGCCACTGGGATGGGCGGTGGGGGCCGCGTCTAGCGTACGACCCGGGCTGGCGAAGGGATCCGATGATTCTTTCCCACAGATATTACCCATTTTAGTTGTGGAAGCGTACGTCGATCGGAGGAGTGGTGATGGTGATGAGCGTTATGAGGCAGGATGTACCATGTTGCGAGGTACAAGGTATGAGGTCGGATTACTCAGTAGCTTGCGACGACCGGGGAGGCCATCGCAGTCGGCTAAAGTGACGTTTCTCGGCTATCTTCTATCAGTCGAGTTTGCATGAGCGTTAGTCGAATATGTTATGTACTGCGTATCGGAGAATGTACGAATACAACATACGTGCCGAAGCATACAGGAGTATAACATACCCAGTGCCCAAGCGCATGGCCATCTATCGTGAACATTAATCATGTCCGCAGATGTGCAGCTATGCTGGCAGCAGTGCAGGTCACGTGTCCGAGTCCCTTGATGGATAGTTAGGCGCGATAGAGCGATAGAGCGAGCGAGCGATAGCCTCACTTCCCGCACACGCAGAAGAGCCTACCGAGCAGCCCACCTAGTAATACCCTCCCTCTGTCCTCTGCAAAGAGGCACTTCATCGTCACACCAACGCTTTGCAACGGCAGCGATCCCTGGCTAGCTATTTCCCCTGCGCATACTGAGTACACTATAACACTATACATGCACGAGTCGACCGGTGACCGTTGAAAGCGGACGCAGACGCAGACGCAGACGAGTCGGCAAAGAAAGAGAGAAGATGGACCTCTCGACGCATATCGACGACGCCTTCCCGCTGTACGAGGAGCCTCCGTACGACGACGATTTATCGCAGCTCCCGACAAACCCTCTGCCGTCGGCAGTCTTCCTCAGTCCGCAGCGGTCTCACGGTCGAAAATCGTTGGCTGTCGCTTCCATCAACCATCTTCCTGCCCCGCTGCACGACCTGGCGCCGTCGCTGACCCCGGACAATGACTGCGACTCGGCCTGCTCCGACGACTGTAGCGAGAAATCCTGCGACGACGATTGCTGCGATGCCGTGCTGTGCGATGGCGAGGGCTGCCCCAAGGTATGCGATGACTGTGACGATACAAAACTATGCTCCAAGCCTGAGTGTGCCGACGATCGCTGTCAAGACGTCGAGCCAGACTGCCCGCATGTCGGCTGTCTCCAACCGCTCACAGCCGCCGGGTTTGCAGTGGCCGGAGGGCTAGCGAGTCATTTCCCTGAGCCTGGGCAGGCTTCTCCCATACAGCACAGCGGATCATATTCGAGCCTCCTAGGCCAACGATTTGGTGGGTTTGGAGTCCACAAAAACGACTACCAAAATATCCACTACCACCCGCCTATGGCAAGTCACGGTTCTTTGGAGGACATCCATCTTACTCATGCAGATTACCTGTATCGTCCCTTAAAGCGTCAGAAGGCGTACGACCCTAGGGACGAGGAGCTTGTGACGAGTTACTATAGCGGAAATGTCCGACCAGGGCTGCCCTCTCCGGAGTCGAATATTGGCCATGTGGCTTTAAGAAGGTGTCAGTGGGGAGGCAATTGCGGCGGTGAACTCTTCGAAAATGCAATGGTTGACCATGTTTTCAGGAGGCATCTTATGCTTCAAGACAAATATCAGTGCAAGTGGGGCGGCTGTGAGGAACCCACAGATCCCAGGAGAATAGCGAGTCATGTCAGGGCAAGTCACACAGGTTGTGAAGCGGAGGGAGGGCATCAAGGGGAGCATCCTTGTCTTTGGGCCGGGTGCAACGCTCGATTTCCCGACTGTAAAGATCTGGAGGCGCACTTAAAGAACGACCATGTACCAGACTTTTCTTGCCAATGGGATTCATGTGGGGCGCAGGTCCAAGATCTAGAAGGTCTGTCACTGCATCTTCATACAGATCATATGAATATTTCATCCCCGCCGTCACTCAATTACCGTCACGCCTCACAAGATTTGGCAATACCCAATGCGTCAGGAACAGGGTCGCGGACCTGCGAATGGGTAGACATAGCGGAAGACGGCGCAAGGAGAACATGCGGCACGCCCTTTACTAGTGCGGATGGACTGCAGCAACATATGAAAGAAGATCATATAAGCAGATTGAGGAGAAAGACTGGATATGTCTGCCAATGGGCGGAGTGCAGCCGGCAAGGAGTGCAACCCTTCTCGCAGAAAGGAAAGCTTGAGAGGCACATGCAGGTTCATACCGGCTGTTCGCCCCCCTTCTAGATCCACATCTAAAATAGGAGCTAATTGGCCTAATAGACAAGTCGTGCCACTGTGATGTCTGCGGCAAAGAGTTTTCTGCGCCTCAAGCTCTGGAACAACACAAGCGAATACACACTGGCGAGAAGCCCTACAAGTGCGACACTTGCGGCAAGGAATTTGCGCAGGGCAGTGCATTGAGTGAGTTCCCCCGCGCGGTGTGGTGCTTGGTGACGAGTGTATGCTAACCGATAGACCTCCAGCGATGCACAAGCGCACGCATACCAAAGAACGACCCTTGGTGTGTGACGTCTGCGGCAAGACTTTCAGCGAGGTTTGTTGTTCTTTCCTTACATTCTACTCTGACAAAACCGTTCGAAATACTAACCATATGTGGGTTTCCAGTCGTCGAACTTGTCAAAGCACAAGAAGAGTAAGCCTTAGATCCGTCTCCAGTGTTGCAAACCCTGCTAACGTTAGTATCAGCTCATAATTCTGTGGGCAAACATCGCTGTACCTTTGGTAACTGCCAAAAGTCCTTCCATCGGCTTGGTTAGAATACCCCTATGTCTTCGCTTAGAGGTCAACGCATTGGTTAATATTTCTAAATGAAGACCAATTAAAACGGCATTCCAAGACGCACGAACGACATCACCGAGCCACGAGTTCGGATACAAATGCCCCCTCAACATTCTTCATGTTTGAGCCAGAGGCCCTCCACCCATAAAGGCCTGTTCTAGGACACAGGTTATCTATTCTTTTAGTGCAGACCTTTTCCTGGGAGCACGGGTCATTCTCAGGATGTTCTTAGGGGGAGTAAGCGACTGGTTCTTTATGGAATAAGAGACAAACGGTTCGCCCAACAAGGAATTGATGAGTACATGAACGAACATTTTTATACAGGCGGCCTCTATATTCTACGTGGTTATTCATTTAGGGTTGAGCGATCGAACGATACACTCTAGGTTCTGTCCACGTTTTTGGCTTTTGAGTTTTGCTTTCTTAGGAAGTTAAGTAATTTTTTCTTGGCTTGGTTTTGGTACTGTTCTATGCGTAGGAGAACCGTAGAAGGAAATTACGACTCAAATTCTGCTCAAAAACATATCACATCCAAGAAAAATCGACATGCGAGATGCAGGTCAGATTCAATTCAATGTATCGTTGACTCGGGAGGCCATCTCGCAGAGCGAGGGAGTGTTGTACGTAAATACGACGGTGCAATGGGTCAGTGACGTCTAGTTTATTCTGATCGGGACGCCTGCTGCTCAGTTTTACGACAAGTGCCCCTGTCAAGTGGATCAACGTCAGTAGAATGGGGAGTGTATCCGCGGAGAGAGATATATCGATGGAAATTGTCACGCAGGTTTGTTGTAATTTTGTGTCGCGGCGAGGTTTGAGAGTATTGTGGCTTGATCTTGTTAAAGTGGAAGCTGATCTCGTCATGTGCCATGGACGAAACGCCTTCTGCGGCACCTAGGAGAAAACGCTGCTGCCTAGCGCTGCAAGTCTTGTTCTACTCCGTATGTGCAACCCATTAACATGCCCATTAACTAGAAATACAAAAGAAACGGATTTCTGAATATTGTCGGCATTTGCCGGGGTCTGAGAGATCGAAAGCCGTGCCGCGCAATGCCGTGCCGCCAGGCTGAATGGTCAAAGCGAAAACAAGGGCGGTGTTCGCCGCAGAGTGCGACCGAACTGCAAAATCAAAAGCCGGATGTTCTCAACCCGCTCATGCTATGTAGAACAGCTAGGGCGCTGGGAGCTGTGGCGGCATGCCCTCAGGCGTTTGTCGGTAAAGCACGATCTCTGACTGTTTAAAGTAGCGTCGAGCATCTGTAGAAGTGGAGCTGGGTAAGTCTGGACGCTTCCACGCCTTGTTGGGCCATTGAGGTTTTCAGGGGGAGTGAGGGAAAAAGAAAATCATGCACCTTCGTCAATCAGAACTAGGCTCAAGTAATACCGAGTCGAATACTTCTTGTTGACTTCTCGGAACGTGGGGGTTAGGTCGAACCCCCCAAGGAATAGACGGATTGGGATAGTTTCGCCTGTGACAGCCCAACGTTAGATATTTGGCTTGCAGGCTCATGGTCTAGCCTTCGATGTGCCGCAAGGATTGATAGATTAGGGATGTAGCGCTTCGAACCAACTTACCTCTTGATGGCGAACCATCCATGATCTAGTAGTGATGTTAGCTTTCCCGTCTCTGCAAAAAGTGGGATGTTGCCATTGATGTTGGATATCGTATCTCACCTCGAACCTAACAAGTGTCTCACTCTCGTTATATTGGTTTGGCGCAGCTCCAGTAGTCTCCCGTCGTATAATCGATAGCTCCATGTGTTTGATCTTCAACCGGACCAGGAGGAAGTAGATACGGCCAACGATAACGTCCTTGAGGTGGTACTTGGACTTGGAATACTCGAACTCAATGTGGAGACAGTCTTCAATGCCCACGTCCATCTTGATAGAGCTGTTGGTCTCTGGCGGTATTCGATAAGAGTAGACCCATATATCCTTTTCCCGAATCACGTCGGCCATCCTCCGGGAAACCGTGACACGGACAAAGTACCGCAGCTTGACGTTGATGCCGTTGTACGATTCGTATTGCTTCTCAACGTTTTTAAAGTTGAACTCAAATGTCTGCGGGTGCTGCAGATCTCCCGGCGCTGCAAGCTCCTGGCCTAGTGAGAGAAACTCGTAATGGTTGCCACGGTCAAAAAACATCTCTGCAGATGTCAAGACGTTAGCAAATGCTCGTGGAATGGTCTGAAGATGCACGCCGTGGTGCAACTCTCCCGTGCAGCACACGTACCAATCGTTCCGATAAATTGAACCTTGATCCCAGTGTGCTCCAGCCGCTTCCCGTCCTTTGGCCGTATCGTGACAGCTCCCTTCACCGACTCTCCATCCATGTACAGCGGGCATTTCTCTCGGCGGTTCTTATCTAGCTTCACGTCTACCATGGCCCGATCATCGCTATCTTCCAGCACGATGTCAATATCGACGGGCGTCGAGAAGAAGTACGACATGGTTCACTATCGGCTTAGGCGACTGTCAGGGTCGAAACTTCGTTTTGCAGTGCGTACGCAGTTGAAGCAGTATGTCTTCGCATCACGTTGGGTGACTAAGCGGCTGCGGCTCTTCTGCAAGCAAGCGAGCTGTGGTAAGCGAGGGCACAAGGCACTTCTCGTTGTCTGCAATTTAGGAATAGACAAAACAGGTCTAGGGTTCTAGAATATTTCTGTTTCTGGCGTAAAAGCAACACCCCATGTTATTCCGGGTCACAAGTACTCTAGAACCTTGGTTACGAGGTGCAGAGGAATGGGTTATCTGTCCTCTGCTCGACACAGCTCATCGACACGACTTGCCTAAAATCGACCCCACCATCTCCCAAGGCGGAAAGTGTCTGTTCGCGCTAACCTGTCGAATTTGAGTGTGGGAAGTGTCTCCCGTTCGAAGCAAGAAAAACAGCGAAAAAATGGCAAAAAATTTTTTATTTTGAGGTTCGGGACGTTTCAGCTGTTTTCTGTTACACCCCTCCTACTCGTAAACGGAACTGGAGGTGCGCGACGACCTGAGGCGCCACTTGCGAGCTCAGGAAGGTTTGCTGGCCCTACGAAGCGAGACACGATGCGGCCTTCCCAAGATAGGTCAAATGACCCCCCGGCCAACACACGACATGACGAGTTATGCACCCCAGAAATGCACGCAGCACAACCCGGCATGCAGATGTATATGCCGTCTGTACATGCGCAGTATACATGTACATGAGCACGAGCGCGAGCAAGGAGCATGACATGAACATACGAGCCACATACATGACATGACATTACATGGCACTACATGGCATGAGGGGCGCGTGAGGCGTTACAATTAATTTCGTCCAGTACAGACGACATAGTCCATGCGTGAAAAGGATGGATGTTATGCGGAGCAAGATGTGAGTTGGTTGCATTCCTGCATTCCTGCATTATTCACATTACTTGCATTACTTGCCTTGCTTGTACCGCTTGCATTATTTTCCGTGGGAATGGCGTATATCAATCGCCGGAATTTCGTGGGAGTACTCAGTAGCCGACGTGGAGAGAGGGGGTAAATCTTGTTGAATCTTGTACGAGATGGAATGCTCTCCTGGCGCAACGCTCGAGTTAAATTCCCGTCCGTGCGGGTCCGGACAAGTCCCGAAGGAGCGAACGATGGGTTTCGTGGCGTCCGCTGCCTAGCCCGCACCATACGGAGTACTGCTCAGCCTACTGGAGACCTGCTTGACCTCCTGTTGGGCAAAACCCCCACGGAAAATCTTCTCGCCTCGCCGTCTGCCCCGACTCAGACGGCCTTAGCCCGGCAAGCGAAGTGACGGATGGAGCGGTAGAAAGTCTTTGTCGTCGGTGTTTGTCGTTTTGCCGGTTCTTTGCTGTTCGCTGCAGTATCTTCGGTGTACGAACCATGGTGTATGTGCGACGCCATACGCAGTACGGAGTACTCCTCCTTGCTTCAGTCGCTCCTTGCGGCTGATGCCATGCAGGGCAGCGGGTCTCCGCACTTGGTCAAAAAAGTATGCACCACGGCATATGGACTTAGGCGTAGGAATGTTTCTTTCTCCTGCTTTAGGCGTCAACCGACAGGCAAGTAAATCTCTTCATGTTGTTTCTTTTTCCTCGACGCCCCAACCAGATCTCGATGCTCATCTCGTTGCAAAGGCCGTCAGTTGTCGTTGGCCCGCTTGGGCCCGGCCTGCGTATGTAATGTATTGCTTTACTGCGTTCGTCTAATTAGTCAACCCTCGTCACCTTTCGTCACCAACTAAGACGGGTACGGGGCCTTTCCTCACTTTTTCTCGAGTGCTTTTCGGCGGTAGCACCGGCGATGACCGCCCTCGTGACAGGTTCCTGCGCCGTCTTCTGGGATTCTCCTGTGGGATTCTCGCTGGTTCTTTGTTGGTCTGCCTACGTCAGTTCCCAGTCCGGCGGAAAAGCCCTCGTGCGACTAAAACAAAGCAAGCGGCGGCTTAACCAGAAGGCGCCTGGGGCCTGGCCGTGCTGCCTAAGTGTACAATATACATCGCCAACGCCATGTCGTACTTCGTGCCCGCTGCGTAGTGTAGGCGTCGGCGCACTCCATAGACGAGCGACGGGACAAGAAAGATTTTGCTCTCGCTGCGCACCCCCCATCCCTCATCCCTCCATCCCTGGCCCACACACCCACCACCCCACCGCCGTTAACCTTACGCAGTACATACACACACACTTACGCACTGCGCACGCATGCCCATGAGCGAGACCCGAGACCCAAGACCCAAGACCCAACGCCCCCCCTCGAGTGAGCCCACTGAAAACGCGCACCCTTGATCCATGTCTGCAAATGCCACACTGAGGTACCGTACCGCCATGGATCTTAGTGTGGGGTTAGGATGCGGTTGCCGCCCCCCGTCCGCCGAAACGGGCAAGAACCCGCTGGGCTCGATCAGGTTATGCTTCCTTACGTCGAAAACTGACATTGCCAATTATATAGCCGTGGCCTCAGCCACTTCTCCCAATTTTCCTAGACTCCTCGTGCTAGACTCCTCGCGCTTGTCTTGACCGTTTAAGCTTTGAACTGCACTCCGAAAACTGTGAAGCTACTTTCAATTACGTCTCAAGTCTGCTTAGTCCCAACTTCTCTCAACAAGTAAACATTGCCCACGCCCGCCCCAATTAACGACCACTTCACTGCTGGGGAACACCTTCTGCTTCGACTATTCACCTGGCGTCTACCAAGCTCGCCCTTGTCGAACCTTCCCCTACTACCAAACCTGCGCTTGACCTCCACGTCCTTCACCATGTTGTCATTCAACGAAAGACCAAGCGCATACAGCGCCACGCCCGCGACACGAAGCGCAATGCAACCACTCAACAACGTGAACACTGCGAAGCCCCACAGACGACGACACATTTGGATCATCACCGGCCCTGCAGGCTGTGGCAAATCCACGGTTGCCGAGTACCTAGCGAGGTACCTACAAGTGCCGTACATTGAAGGTGACGAGGTAAGCACAATTGCAGGGCAAGATGGTAGATGATAGATGGTAGTTAACCTCTTTGCGCGTTTGTGCAGTACCACCCGGTAGCCAACATCAAGAAGATGGCCGAAGGCACACCGCTCACGGACGCTGACCGCTGGGATTGGTTGGTCTTACTTCGACAGAAAGCCGTTGAGCAATTGGCGGCCGGCTCGGACGGCGTCGTGCTCACATGTTCGGCGCTGAAGCGCAAATACCGGGACGTGATCCGCATCGCCGCCTATAACGACCACGACGTGATTGTGCGGTTCGTCTACCTGCGCGCCGACGAGGACGTCCTACTCGAGCGGGTCCGGGCACGCAAGGGCCACTACATGAAGGATATCATGGTCAAGAGCCAGTTCAACGTCCTGGAGGAGCCTGACGAGTCCGAGACAGATGTGCTTTCGGTCGACGTCAGTGGCTCGCTGAGCTCGGTACAACATGCGGCCCTTTGCAAGGTGGAAGAGAGCCTTCAGGAGGACTAGGCTATGATAGGAGGATCGCCCGATGGATCGCGCTGACTGCGTCCCTGTTTCTCGTTGTCTCGCTGCCCCGCCGCGGACCAGTTGCAGGAGGCTATAGACGGCTCGCAGTCATGCGGCATTTCTTCCTTGGTCACGTCCTCGCTTGAGGCATTTTTACTGCATTTCTGCAATTGGGAAGGGTGCATTCGGCGGGGAAAAAAATAGGCGGGGTTCTGGTTCTTTGGGTCGATGCGGTTTGTAATGCATAGCTATCCATTTTCGGCGGGGTGTTCTGGGATGCTTTGTCTCGGCTGAGATCCATTCTCTCTCCGTTCTTCCATTACACGCTCCAACCAAAATACCTGCCTTTCTTGTTCTCTCTCTCTCTCTCTCTCTCTACTACATCTACAGCATAAACGGCATCCTGTCCTCTGCTTGCTCTGCCTGCGTGGCCTGCTTTACCTGCCTGACGGGGTCTGTGCCGGCCTCACCAGCTTGGCGCGTTGGTTCCCGATGTTCGCCTACGCCGGCCCAGGCACCAAAAGTGGCAGCTAGGCGGGGTTTGCTTTTGGTGGTACTCGTCCCGCGTTTAGCCTATACCGTATTTCCTTTGCTGCATAAACATGGCTAGTCAAAAAGTCTTAATCAATCTGCCCTTCAGGGCTCATCGGAGCTCGAAGGCCTTTTCCATTTAAAATTGCCTGTCCCGATCACGCATGAACGCCTATTGAACGATGGGCTGCAGCCAGAGATCCTCCCATTGCCTATCCCCTCGTATCACCGCAGTCGAGCAAGCATCAGCTCAGGCTCTTCGGTGTACTGCTTGACCTTATTGGCCATCCGCGCCATGGTGCTCCCGTCCACTACGCGGTGATCCGCTGCCCATGACAGGTTTACTACCGTTGTCGGCACCACCGCTCCCGTCGCGTCGAACGCAGGCACCGTTTTCGCCCGGCCGATGCCTAGGATGGCCACTTCGCTCGTCACAATCACCGGCGACACGTAAGTCCCGCCCAGGTTCCCGATATTAGAGACTGAGATCGTGCCGCCCGTCAGATCGACTGTGGAGAGCTTCCCGCTGGCTCCGGCCGTTTGCAGGCGCTGTAGCTCGGCGGCAACTTCTAGGATGCTCTTAGAACCCACGTCCTTGATATTCGGGACAAGTAGGCCTAGTGGTGTGTCCATTGCGACACCGATATTGTGCTGTGCCCGCATGACGAGGCGGGGCTTGTCGTCAGCATCAATATCAACGCGGCTGTTGAGGAGGGGGTAGTCCTCTAGTGCTGCAGATACGGCTTTGATGAAAAATGGTATATATGAGATCTTGGTAAGTTTGGTCGATGAGGGAGACGTTAGATTGGCGTTTAAGCTGCTGCGGAGGCGGGCAAGCTTGTCCATGCAGACTTCATCCGCATACGTGAAATGTGGGATGCTCAAGCTGCGTGTCATAGTCTTGAACATCTGCATTTGCATCTGCGTAAGAGGTACAGCCTCACCCTTCTGTGGTGGAATTTCTTGTTTGCGAGCTGCAATCTGCGGCTGTTCAGATGACGCTTTCGTCCCCGCAGAGTTTGGGTCTATGCTTGATTGGGACTCCCGCTCCTGCACGAACCGATAGACATCCTCTTTCGTGACCCTTCCTTCCTTCCCGGTGCCTGTAACTTCTTCAATTTGTACCCCTAGCTCTTTGGTCAGATGGCGCACCACTGGCGTCGACAGCGTAGTGTGCTTTCCCCGCGTCGCAGAGCTTTGAGTGTCGTTCCCATTCCCATGGCTCGCTACAGGCGCTGCTGACTCTGCAGGCTCTGAGCTAATTTTAAGTTCTGGAACTGGTGCCGAGGCTGCAGTTTCGTCCGCCTGAGGGATTGAGGTTGTAGCTCTTGTGATAGCTTCCTCGCCAACTCCGTCTTGAATGTCGATATCGCACAAGGGCTTTCGACGGACCCAATCAGCAACGAACTTGATATGAACTATACGAACGGCAATTCAACTCACTTTCCCTACTATAGCCATCTCACCAGCCTCATAATGAAGCTTCTTTATTACCCCGTCGAATCGTGATGTAATCTGCAGTTAAGGTCAGCAGGTTAGACGAGACCGCAGCCTCTGGGGATAGCCAAGCTTCTCCAGGAACACTAGTAGTGAATTGACTTACTTCAACGGAGGCTTTGTCGGATTGAACCTCGCACAGTTTATCGAACTGCTCTACCCGTGCTTCTGGCTCGACGAACCACTGTATGACTTCGCATTCCCGTATGCCTAGAAAAGTGTTAGATCATGTTTGCATGTAAAAAGCTTCCGGTGATGGCCATACCTTCTCCGATATCCGCCAACAAGAATGGCTTAACCACGAATGTCCAGGACGAGGCGTGGAACCCTCTCCGGCCAAGTCGCCCGTAAACATTCGGATGCCGGGACGGGCTCCATCGTACCGGCTTAGCAGCTACTGCCAAAGCAGTGACAGATTGCCCTTTACCAAACGCCCTCGCAAACATTGTCTTCTAGGTAAAAGTGACGCCTCCATGAACTCGAGAGGAGCGACAACGTCCGGTTTTGTCCTTGGAGCAAATGCGGAAGCTTCAGACGTCACGGAAAGCCGATTCTAAGCGGCGATCACGTGCTGAAAAATCCGAGGAAGCGTGACTTCTAGGATTTCTCGTTTACGCTGTTTCTGGAACTTTTTTTCCCTTAGACCTGGCGCTGTGGCGTCGTCTCAATTATTCTTCAAGAAAATTACTATTCAAAAACTCGTCCCCACCAAGGCCGCGTTTCTTTGCTACAAACGGATATGATCTCTTTGAGATGTATCTTGGGTTTTGCTCGAAGTCTGCGTGGTTTTCTCATTGAGAAACCCCCGAACTCCGCCATGTAATACATCCCACACTTGCAAGTGAGAAATTCGGAGTAGTCTTCACTTAACCCGCCCGCCTTCACCACCCATTGTCACTCCTACCGGGAGGGGTGAGATTGTGTTGTTGGTGAAAGGGTCCGCCCTTGAGGGTCTGGCGTGAAACGTCTGCAATCTGGCATCAGAAAATACAGGGCTGGTTCAACGCATTGGTGCCTCTGTCTGCAGGGACAGAGGGAATCAGACATTGAGCCACACCCCTATGGAAGCCGTTGCGAAGATTGTGTGTGCCGTTCTACGGCATGACACTTAAGTGCAATACGCGGCGTACATGCTGGGTTCACTTCTCAAATGATGGGAACCTCACTGTACCATTCGATTCCGATTACTCTGGTGGGGACGACGCCACCCTTTTTTTTGGTGAGTGGTCCCTCGCCTCCATTTTCCCACAGCACAACATTCGGAGAGAGTTGTTTGGGATACTGCTAATTTGTGTTTTCTACGGGTATCCAAAACCTGGAGCAGGTATTGTTTCTTGTGGAAGCATCTAGTCTATGCCCTAGAAAGTGTATATATACTAAACCCTTTTTAGTGTTTCTTGCGCAGTTGTAACCTTCATACCAATTCTGTTCACCCATATGTTTAGTCAGTAAATAATCTTCCAAGTTTGTAACTAGCCGATATTTGACAAGGCCCGTACGGCCGGGTGTCATACCTGGCATCCATTTCATAAGCCTCCCATTTTGCAGCCTTATCTAACCAGTCTCTGCATTCAGCAACGGCTTCTTCGCCCCGTAACGCCTTTTCTTTCCAGCAGATGACAGCCATTTCATAGTGCGCACTAGGACATGTCCAATCGTCCTTCAAATGTCCCTTAAATGCCGTTCTATCGTGGCTCAAGATATCCTTTTTCAAGATTGCCCGAGCCTCGTCATACCTTTCTAAGTTACGGAGAACTGCTGCGTGAAGGAGTGCATGAACAGCTTGCTCATCGAGAGATTCGCGTCCCCAATGTTCATTGCCTTCAAACCAAACAAGGGCCTGGAGGGAAACCTCCAACTCCGATGGTCTCATGCGTTTATAGCCGTCTAGGCGGCAGGGACTTTATTAGCTATCAGATCAAACATACACTGCGTTCAATTGAGCCAGTCTCGTCCTGCAAAACCAACGTTTGACCACTTACTCCACATATAGATCATCTCCTCAATCGGACTGACGCCGATCGCGTCAATGAAATCAACTTCCCATTCAGTCGCTCGGTGCTCCCACTTTTGAATCTTCCTAGACACAAATATATCGAAGGGCAATTGGCGAGCCATAAACTTCTTCTTCCCCGCCAATGTTGGCGCTTTTTTGAGGAGTTCCATCGCTTTCTTTGCATGAAGGTTCTGCTTATATATTTAGTACTCTGTCCAGCTCAAGGTGGTTCAGGAGCTTGTTTGATAAAATACGATGGACTACTCACTGCATGGTCAAGGTCCAATCCTTTAAGTCTCCGGTACACTTCAACATGTGCAGACCCAGCAATATAATAGTATAGAGCATGAGACCAATTGTTGAGTTCGACACACTAGTAACCGTAAGCACCCGCTCAGCCGCTGGTGTGGTAGGGCCATTCTAGGCACCGCTCAATCACACGGAACTGACCTTCATAAAGAACTCCGCTGTGTCCTCATAGCGGTGCAAGTACATCGAATCCAAAGCTCTCTCAAACACATCCAAGGCAGTAACCTGTTTTAGAGGGCTCTTCTCACTATCGTTCAGCAGATCGATGGCCTTTTCGAGATTCTTATTTGCAGCTTCCATTCGGGCTTCTTCCAAAAGCCAGAGATGGCTCTTAGGATACCGTGTACGCATTTGCGTAAGCAGTTCCTCACAACGCTCCTTTGAATATGTCGCCAAGTCATCGGCTGAGCCATCTGGGACAATGTCGGCTATCCCAGAGAGTCCGTTATAATATCCAAGTACAACGAGCCCCGCCATCCCACCATTGACATTTTGGACTTTGGTTGCCTGCCACAGCATTTTGAGGCCTTTTTCTCTGTCGCCACTTACCCCTATAATGTAGAGAACCTTCCCAAATGCAGGGGGGATAAAAGAGATAATTAGGAGAAGCAATCCAAAGCAAAGATTAGTACCGGAATGGATAAAAGTGTCGATTGGATCGTTAGCGATATCTGCTGTAATATCCTGTTCTCCAGCAGCTGAAGAGGGCGTGGCGGGGCGAGAGATCGCGGCCTTGATCGAGCTGGGCTGTGACCGAAGGGATACACGGTCAAGCATTTTCTCCACCTGCTCCGTACTAGGTGTTCCAGTATTGTCACCACGAAGGAGGTCGGCTGGCGCGTCCCCTCCTGCTTCTACCAAAAGCTTGGCCGCTTCACCAATCTGCCTCTCTGGCTCGGGAGTGTGCGGGGTTGTGGCATATGGGGTGGAGGCAGTAGACTTCTCACTATTAAAGCTAACAGTGGGGCCCTCAGCCATTTCCAAAGAGTGCCTAGCTGATATGTCGGAGTAGCCCTTATCTCTCATGTATTTGTTCTCCGCTTCTACGATGGCATGTAGAGTGACATATGCTTTCCGCATCTTATAAAAGGCTTTGAGGGCTTCCGTAAGGCTCTCGTTAAGAACACCCACAACTGCACCCATCAGCTGAGCTTCGGCATGACATAGTGCAAATTCTGAACCAGCAGGGTAAATGGCGGATCGGTGGTAGTGATGGTCTCGTTGTGCATGCCGTTGATCGCTGTACGCAGCGGTCTCGGCCTCACCGAGAAGATCAGAAGCTGTGCAGTCGCACCATCAGCTATTGTAAACCCGACCATTGCGTAGCCAAGACTGACCTTCCCGCATAATCTCTGGTTCGAACCCTAGAGCAGCCCTCATAAACGCTACGACACCATGTCCGAGCTACGAGCGGGAAACCGTATCTCTTCAACGCCAGTTTCACACCACACAGTCAACGAGAATTGGTGCGAGCTGAGAACTTACTTTATGGAATGAGGAGTTTCCTTTTCCCAATCCAGCTTCCGCAGAGTCCACATCATCCTCCATGATAAATGTAATTGCTATTGTAGTTGCTGTTAGTGAACTTGCACACGACAATATTGTCGTTGTCACGAGTCAACACCATTAACACGCATACCTCTCATGGCATCGTCCACTAAATAAACATGATAGTCAGACTAACTAGCAACTGCAATTGAAAGAAAATCAAATCCAGGAGCGTGTCCTACAATGTTGTGCCTCGTCCAAGGAACTGAGAGATTGTGAGGACGTGCTGGCCTTCGGCTTTGCCGTGAGCCATGCGCCCATGCGCATCATGGTTGTTGGAATGTTGCGAAAACAATAGTACGTCAGTAAGCGGGCTGGAAGGTCTCCTCAGAAGCAAAAGCAGTGTCGTGAAGAGCCAGCACCGAAACAAGTGAGACGGTCGATGGTGTCGCACTGAAACGCTCTTGACATATCTGAAAAAGTGAAAGATGGCTTTCGGAGGAAAAGCTGTCTGCTTAGAAGGGCTGACAAGCTAGTCTAGTGAACCTGCTCGCATCAAGTGTCGCTCCCCTTTGCAGTTAGACTCGATGCGCAGAAAGGCCTTGTAAAGCCGATAAGATATGGTTGCTCCGCGAAGCGCCTCCGCATATTGTAACAGTGGATTAGGCGCGTAGCCGCGATTTGCCGCCTAAAGCTCAACCTCTTCAAACACCAAACTCGGTCAACATTTCAACCGCCTCCCACGATAGTCGACCACCTCCTACCGCCAATCATCTACGCATTCGCTACACAACCCTCGACTGTGCCGTCATGCCTGCAGCACCGGCGAGCTCTGCGGCCAACGCAAAGGATGGCAAGGATGTGGTAAAACCGGCAGACGGCGGCAAAGACCAGGAAAAGGCGGCAACCACCCTAGAAGAAGACGATGAGTTCGAAGATTTTCCTGTTGAAGGCATGTGATACTTACTTGCTTCTCTAAAGTGGTTTTGCACTGCTGGAGCACTTCTTTCTCTGCTTTTACGTGGTCGACGTGCTCACTGAGTTACGTCTTAGGTTCAGACTGGTCGCAGGAAGACACGGATGTGCCTGGGAGTGGGAACACGCACTTGTGGGAAGAGAGCTGGGATGACGATGACTCCAGCGAAGAGTTCTCGGCACAGTTAAAGCGAGTCCCGCCTAAATAAATCCTCTTCACGCGGGGCTAACATGTTGTCTGTCATCAGGGAAGAGCTAAAGAAGGTGGAGGCAAACAAGCGCGGATAACGCCTTGCTAGTATCCCGGCGCGGTCGTTTCTTTCATTCAGATCTTTTATGGAAGCGTTTCCTGGTCTGTAGAATTAATAAATGGGAAGTTTTCTCATGAGTTTCTGATTGAATTATGGTAAAGAGAATGTCGGTGTTGAGACGTGAGTAACCAAAGACGGAATGGCATAGTTTCGGAGGGCGAAGAACCGTCTTCATTCAGTCAGACGAGGTTCATCCAGTTCCATCTCGTCACATGCGCGGGCGGTACCTCTATACGAGGTATATGGCGAAGTGGGATGCCTCGGATTTTCCTGCGGTCCGCTTCTCCCGCATTTCCTTTTCTTCTTCTAGATGCGGCATGTTGCTGAGTGTTAACAAAGCGGCGAACTACACTAAGTTTGCGGCTATATTATGTCCTTCTGAATTTGGCGATCGTGAACTCATTTCTCGCACCATGTTTGACTTGCATCGCGTGAATTTTTTGGTTGTAACCTATCTACAGTCTCGAAAATGAAAGGTGCTACTACTGTCACAATGCCGCTGATTTCGAAGATTCAGAGGCTAGAGGTCGGGTTCAAAGCTCGATCTGAAAGCAGCGAGGATGGCCTTTTAGAGGTAGGCCCACGCTGTCAAAGAAGAGCCTTCTCACTTACTCTGTTTCAGTTTCGAAGTTAGTTAAGATTATATCAAGGGGGGCTTTCATATTAAGGTCCAAGCTACTCACCGATAGAGCAGTAATCCCTGGGAGTTCCTTTCCTTCCAACAGTTCTAATGACCTACAGAACACCAATGTTAGCCTGCATAGGGCAACTCGATCGAGTGATACTTACGCTCCGCCTCCAGTAGACACGTGGCTGAGTTTGTCTTCAACGCCATACTTTGCTGCGACCGTCGCAGTGTCTCCGCCGCCAATGATCACGGTCTTGCCGTTCTGGGCAGCATTCACAGCCGCATCGAGAGTAGCTTTGGTCCCTTTGGCGAATGCCTCAAACTCGAACACACCCGGCGGTCTGTCGAAGGGAGAGGTTAGTTTCCCGCCACGTTCTCAACCTCTGCATATGTTATTGGATAGTGCTTACCCGTTCCACAGGATCGTCTCGGACTCATCAATAGTCGTCTTGAAGAGCTCGATACTCTTCTCTCCACAGTCCAATCCCATCCAGCCATCTGGAACGCCGTCTGCATCTGTAGCGTATCCGGTTTGGGCGTCCTTGGCAAATTTGTCGGCAATGATATAATCTACTGGCAAGACGACCTTCACTCCGTTCTTCTTCGCCTTTTCAACAACTTCGCCTACAATTTTGCTACCAGCTTCGTCGAAGAGTGAGTTCCCAATCCCAACGCCTTCTAGAGTCTTTTTGAATGTGAAGGCCATGCCACCGCAGATAAGTAACGTGTTGACCTTGGAAATGAGATTGTTGATCAGCTGAATTTTATCGGAGACCTTAGCGCCACCAAGAATAGCGAGGAAGGGTCGCTGGGGATTCTCAAGAGCCTTAGCGAAGTACTCAAGCTCTTTTTTGACCAGGAAGCCAGCAGCTTTCTGAGGAAGGTCAACGCCAACCATGGAGCTGTGGGCACGGTGGGCTGTACCAAATGCATCATCTGGTATAGAGTTAGACTGGCATTTGGAAAGGCAGGAAGTAGGACTACGTACTGATATAAATGTCGCCTAGGGCTGTCAGGCCTTTCCTGAACTCCTTCACACTATCGGGACCGGCCTTGACCTTCTTCCCGTCGGCATCCTTATAACTGCCTTCCTCCTCTGCGTGAAAACGTAAGTTCTCTAGCAGGAAGACATCCCCTCCAGTCGCCTTTGAAATGGCATCTTCAACCTCCTTGCCAACGCAATCGTTGAGGAACACGACGCTCTTTCCCAAAAGCATCTCCAACTCCGCTGCCACAGGCTTCAAGCTGTACTTCTCAACTCTCTTGCCATCGGGACGGCCTAGATGGCTCATGAGAATGACAGCCTTGGCACCCTGATCAAGAGCATATTTAATTGACGGGAGAGCGCCGACAATACGCTGATTATTGGTGATTTTCTTTTCCCCGTCAAGGGGGACATTGAAGTCGACCTGATGGAGTTCAAGTCAATTGTCAGCTCACCAGTAAAACCAATTGACTCTCAAAAGTCCCAAGATACGATCCTTAAGGGAGTGGACATACTCGAATCAGGACACGCTTGCCCTTCAGGTCGCAATCGGTTATCGCAAGCTTGTCAGAGAGAGACATCTTGTGTAGAGGAGACTAGAGTCTCGACTGCTTTGAATCTTAAGTGCACGTAGTAAGAGTTTTACAAGCGAATTGAACAGTGAGGTATTTGCAAGAGGAGAAAACCTTTTTCTGAATCTATGTGACAATCAGTCTTATCCGAGGGAGGGAAAGAAAAAGTATGGGTGTTTTCGGCTTCGACTGACGTTTTCATTGGGTTGCGGAGGGGCAGTTTTGGCGGGGTCCATCGACACGTGCACCGTGCATCGTGCATCGTGCATCCTACCCTGGCGACTATATAAACAAGAGCCCCTGAACTAGCCTTCATGTCCCTTGGCTGTATGGGAAACCCATATCTCATATTACCTGTTGCTGACGGATGGGACGTCAATGAGAAGCAGGCACTGCAAAGCCAGTGTTGGATCTTCTCTCGGCAATTGCCCAAAGACCACCAAAACCTGAGGCTACTGAAGTGTCTTTGCCTTTATTCGATGCAATATTTTGAACTGTACCAACAGTCCTTCAGGTTATCAGCAGAGTTTTAGCCAGAGCTGAAGATGAACACAGACGGCCAGCGCCTCTAGTATTGGCTCCCTATATCTTTTTTCTATTGACGGGGACGGCCTGAACAAACACATAATATAGTCATATCAAACTACTCCAAGGACAGGCAGGGACAATAAAAAGAATAATCAAGTAAATCCCAGGACCGCCTGAATGCATGACCTTGTTACCCAGTCCAACCAGATTCCCTGTGGATAAGCCAACCGTGCAGAAGGGGAAAAGGCCCCAGTAGATATTAACAATTCAAGACTCACGATTCGTCCGCTGCGTTTGCCAGCGATAGGTACGCTGTCCAGGCAATACCAACGGTTGAGACAAACGGCTAATTAGTCTCACGGTCAGTATATGTTCTCGGATTCTAAAATTAGAAATGGGTCTCACCAGCTGGAACTGTATCGGGATGACCCTAAAGTTCAGGATTTGGACGGCAGGCCAGAGTATGTAGTTCGCTTTCAGTGTCGGCACATAGACGTCCTGGAACTTCCTACCAACGGCACGGCGTCCTCCACCCTCTGCTACAGTCATAAATGTGAAGAAGCAAGAAATGCCTGTGTCCTTGTCAGAACATGTTCTTGATGACACTCGCTAGCAATAACGTACCAAAAGGCGCGAAGATAAGTTGGTCACAGGCAACTCTCTTTAATGCAGCCGCATTCCCTTGGCCCTTTGCGAGCGGGAACGCTTTAGACAAAGCTTGAAACCACTTAAACTGGACTGGCGCCATGAGAAAGCCATATGCCATGAAGCGTGTCAATCTCTCGAAATCGAATGGGGGCGGCAGGTTTCTTGACTCGGGGACGAGTTCGCCTTTAGGCAAAGGGTTCTTCTTGTCGAGTTCGTGAATTTCGATGGCGATGAAATCGTCTTTATGAGGACCTCCTGACTTACGGACTGCTCGTTGCCGAATAGACGTTATGGATTGAGCGACGGTGTCTGCGATGCCCCCTAGCACCTGTCCAAAGAGGAACGTTAAGATACACGATATCCTGTAGGTTCACAAATGCTGTAATATTAGGCGGGGGGACTTACCGAGTTGGTGATCATCATAGTCAATACTTATCCGCCATCATCATCAGTACATGCATTATCGGGTTATCCAGCCTACAAAGGTGTTACGAACATACCTGGTTTGTCCGCATAGTAAGAATTGAACTTCGATATCAATCTCGATACTACGGCCATTTGGATTAGGAAAATGATAGAGTGTAGTAATGGCTAGGCGTAATTTCAATCAGCCACTTCATCAAGCCCGTCAACCGCTCAGCAGGGAGAGCGCTCACAATCCTTCCATAAATGTACTTGCTATTTAGAGCATTCAAAAAACGCTTTTTCGCGGTCTGGGGCGACATTATCAAAGAGTTGGTGAAGAACTGCCAGAAGCCGGGAGGTAATGTTCAGACCAGGGTTTTGATCGGCGTTGCTCTCTTACTCAAGGCAGCTAACTAGAGGCGCCAAGACCCGAGCCCCGTGCGCGAAGAAATGACGTACATAGTACATCCGCGAAAAGTACACACGACATCTGATATTTTCACTAGCTGTGGCGCGGCTGGCCGGTAGACTTGTATGCGCGGTATAACTACGAGATGCGCCGGAAAGTGCCAAAGTGCGCCATGAATATAATGCATCTGGGCCCTAATTGTGTGACTAGGCGTATTTGCTCTGGCTTGACCAGTAGGGGGTTACTACCTCTGCATGTAGTACTTTATCCTGCCGCACGAGCGGTAGCATTGCCAAGTACCTCCTCTTTTCACCTCCTTCTAGCAGGTTATGGGGTTGGGTGTCCATCAACCATATATCACCCTATAACTTCAGATCTATTCAACTATTCCATTTTAAAACGAAATGATACTAGGTAAGTCCCGGATATCGGCCGTCTCCTGTGTCGCAAGGTCTATTACCCGAATAGCTTCTAAGTTCAAAACACCTGGCGCCAAAGCAATGAACTTAAGCTCACCCATGTGGCACGCTGAAGGAGCTAGAGGCCTACAGCGAGGCGTTAGCTAAAGTTCAGACAAGTGTTGCAGATTGGCTCACCCAATTCTCACGTCTGTACTCAGGCAAACTAGCTCTGCCGGCTCGAGAACGGCATTCCTCTGCATGGCATATACGATGTTCTCATCGGTGACCGCATCTGTGACTAGCCCTACCTTACGGCCGCCTCCAGCAGAGGACGGGCGTGGTGCCGGCCTCTTGGAGTCTGTCTTCCTTCGTTTTGGGATAACGACAAGCGCAAGCTTTATAGAGCGGCTTGAACGATTGACAATGAAGAAATCCCATTGGAACCCTCCACCAACACGTACATCCTGCGGCCCAGAGAAAGTTATTGTAAGACCTAGACCACCAGAACTCTCCAGTCCCTGGAGAGACTGTGTATGCTCTGCCGAAAGCAGCGCATCTAGTCCAAGGGAGGTTGGTCGAGCTCCACCCATCGCCGCTGATGCTGAATTTGAAGCGATCCCCGTAGGAGGCTGCACAGGGAGCTTTGCGGGCCTGTTGTTTCTTTGTAGATGCTGACTTGGGCCACTAAAGCTTGGATTAAGCGGTGCAGAGAAATCTACATTTGTCCGCCATTTCATCGTGATTCTTGGCTGGCAGTCTTCTGACAGCAATGCAACCGCGATTATCGAGATCTCCAGAATTCGAACGTGTGCTTTTTGAGGCGCTATCTCTAAACTACCGTCAGGGACGAGGTGGTACAGAAACGTTACGTCGTCCCTTGGTCTGCACTGCAAAGGGATTTGAGATCCCTGAAGACTAGTAAGGGGCTCAGCCGCGCCTCCTATCAGTGTCAAATCCACTTTACTTAAAAGGATATTACAGTCTGCAAAGGGCGTAACATCGAAATCCAAGGAAGCAATGATGGATGGCTTGCTCGCGTACGCGTTCAATCTAGAATACCTCACACGCGAGCTAACCGCTGGAATCGCACGGAAGCCTTGTCGAGAGACGCTTCGCAGCTGTCGCAGCAGCCCCTTCGGACCTTGGGTGGTTGGCATAACCCTTGAGACCCTCACGGCTGATAGGCGCGGGATGATAGAAGACAGGGCAAGATCATCTCTAAATGACTCCAGCAAGTTGATGTCAGCTGGTATCTGACTGGGAAGGTATTCATCCTCCGAAGCCGTTGGTTTAATCTCTTCCACCGGATTCATAACTGCCGAAGCGGTGAACACAATCACGGCATCCTGCATCCTAATCCTCGGCCGGCCTACATAAGTTAGTAGTGGCCTGGCCGTCGTCGACATGTTACATACTGAGAAATGCACAAAGCTTCCAGACTGCCGATGCATGCCCCTCTTCATCCTTGTTCTCCTCTCCCGGACCATGGGCGATAATGACGGGGTCCTGGGAATCCTGGACGACGCCTGAATAGAGCAGGTCCTTAACTTGATCAGAAGCATACTGTTCGCTCTCTCTATTAGGTGGATGCCGTTGCTGTTTGTCAATTGCGTGAGCATCCACAGCTATGCTTAGCCTAGAGAGGTATAACCTCAGAGTACTCTGGTCGAGGTAAGGTGTTCGAAGGACCACATAGACAGTGACAGTTTCATCTGCAAACTGATAATGAGTAAGAGAACGAGCCCAAATGAAGCGCAGAAAGCCGTGCATACCGAAGAACAGCACTTCTCTCTGCTTTATCGAAGATATCGAAAGACCATTTTCATCAATATCAAAACAATCTGGACTACTCAGTATCTCGTCAATTTTGGCTGCAGATGCATGTGGAATAACTGTTTCCAATGTTGCATTCCCCAAGAACTCCGTGCTCACTAGTGATGCCGTGCGAGCAATTGAGGGCATACTTCAGTCAACATTACCCTTCGTTCTAGGGGTCAATCTGTGTGAGGTATTCTGGAAAAGCGCATGCCGGGATGTGTCCCAGGATCACGTGATGGTCTTGGCAGAGTTCTAGACCCTTTTTCTTCGCAGTGAGGACGGTTCGGAAACTTGTCGATCAACGCTGACCCAAAAAGTGGTTCCGGAATCATGACCACAGTCAATGGAGCTCTAGGGCCTCCTGCGCTTTGGCAAGAAGCCAGAAATGCAGATGGTAGGGTGTATTATTATAATACCCAAACCAAAGCAACTCAATGGAACAAGCCTCTTGAGTTAATGAGCCCGGCGGAGGTAGTTATCCTTCGTTTTTTTGAACGCTCCAGATGTGAACTGCACTGACTCTCCTCGTAGCGAGCGCTCTCTAGTCAGCCATGGAAGGAATATACAGCAGAAGGCGGAAGAAAATACTGGTAAGATGCATTCTCGACAACCTTGAGGTGCCGTGATTCACCTATGATATAGGTACAATGCCGAAACTAAGCAAAGCTCTTGGGAAATGCCGGAAATCTACAAGAATGCGCTAGCTCAAAACCAACCTCCTCTCAGACAAGTTGCACCTGCGCCGTATGTTATGAAGCCTCCAAGCGAAAACTGTTACTAAACTTACTTTAGGTCCCAGACTTTTGTTGCTGGTGGAACTACTTCCTTTGCGCAGCCTATACCGCACCAGAGTGAACATGCAGGACCGGGTCGTCAGGTAGGATATAGCCATGGAGATACAAATGGCGCGCGTCCAGCCTCACAGGCGACACAACAATCAGATCCTGACTACTCGTCCTTCGAGGATGCAGAGGCAGCCTTTCTGAAGCTTTTACGTCGAGCTGGCGTTCAGCCGGAATGGACATGGGAACAAACCATGCGAGCAATTATAAAAGACCCACAGTATCGAGCATTGAAAGACCCCAAGGAGCGAAAAGCAGCATTTGAGAAGTTTACAGTTGACGCCAGGTTACAGGAAAAGGAACGCACAAAAGAAAGAATGATGAAACTTCGAGCTGACTTTGGTACGATGCTGCGAAGCCATCCAGAGATCAAGCATTACACTCGATGGAAGACCGCTCGGCCAATTATTGAGGGTGAGACCATCTTCAGATCTACTAATGATGATGCCGAGCGACGGCAGCTCTTTGAGGAGTATATAATCGAGCTTCGAAAGGCGACCCTAGAACACGAAAATTCCATGAGGAAAGCTGCAATAGACGATCTTGTTGGAATTTTGCGCGCCTTGGATCTTGAACCATATACTCGTTGGTCAGAAGCTCAGACAATCATTCAGTCTAATGACCGATTCCAGGGCGACGAAAAGTTCAAGTTTCTCACTAAATCAGATATATTGACTGCATTTGAGAACCATATCAAGTCGCTGGAACGTACCTTCAACGACGTGCGCCAACAGCAGAAAAACCACAAGGCGAGAAGAGAACGGCAAACCAGGGATAATTTCATCATTTTGCTTAAAAACCTACGAGCCACTGGGAAAATCAAAGCCGGCACGAAGTGGATGCAGATCCATTCACTGATTCAACACGAAGAGGCGTACACTGCGTTGCTGGGTCAGCCTGGTTCTACCCCACTCGATCTATTTTGGGATATGGTAGAAGAAGAAGAGCGCGGGCTCCGTGGGAAGAGAAATGAAGTTATGGATGTTCTAGATGTGAGACTACTAGCATTTAACCATTCCGAATATGTCTGACGTGACACAGGACAAGCGTTTTGAAATTCAGCAGAAGACTACCTTCGATGAATTCCTATCTGTATTAGAGACTGATCGACGTACAGCTAATATAGATCGCGATGCCCTATCCCTAATTTTTGAGAGGGTTAGTTGAATCCAATATTTTACCAGGTCAATTGTAGCTAACAACGATTTAGCTCCACGAAAAAGCTGTCCGTCGCAGTGAAGATGACAAACACCAGGCCGAACGGTCTCAACGGCGCGCAGTTGATGCGCTGCGATCCAGAATTAAGCATCTTGAGCCGCCTGTTGGAAGCAACGATTCTTGGGATCACGTACGTGTTCGCGTTCAAAACCTAGAAGAATATCGTGCTCTTGAATCGGATGACTTGCGCCGTACAGCATTCGACAAGGTTATGCGTCGGTTGAAGGAGAAGGAGGAGGACATAGAAAGAGATAAGGGCAGACGCGAGCGAGAACGGGACCGCGATCGTGGTGACAGCCGGCCCGCCATTCGCGAGCGAGACCGGGACAGTCGAAACGGGCATCCTAGCCGCAGCGCACGTCATCGCGAATCATCAAGTCGTCTTAGCAGGACGCCAGAACCAGATGCGTATGAAGCGGACAGGAAGAAAGCTATGGCTGATCGGGAGCGCCAGTATAGGAAGGCCAGCGCAAGCGGGCTGAGTCCTCCTCACCATCGCAGTGAGCGTGACCGTAGTGATCGAGACAGGGGAACTAGCCGACAGGCTTCTAGCCATTACGACCGCGAGAGAAGGGAAAGAGAGGAAGAACGAGAGAGGCTATACCGATCCCGAGGAGACCCGAGAGGTTCCAGAGACGAACTTGATTATGGCGAGCGGACCATTAGACGGAGACCGAGAGGAGATAGTGATGTAGAGAGTGTTGGCAGAGATTCAAAGGTAGGGCAATACCCCCCTTACTACTAAAACACTATACTCTAACGACTCTTCTTTAGAGATCCCGTCGTGAGAGAACACCTCGTGAGCGTACCCCTCCCAGACGTCTAAAATCTAAAACCCCGCCGAAATCTGCAAAGGCAGAGCTTGCGGTGCATTCAGGAAGCGAAGAAGGGGAGATTGAGGAGGAATGAAGCATAATGCTCCCAGGTTAATCCCGCAAGAGGCGACATGACTTACCAAGCAATCGTCTCTAGCTAAAATACCAAGCTGCGCTGTCCTTGATTCTTAGTATGTTACTTGCCAATATTACAACCACGACATCTTAACCTACTATGGTCTTTTACTTGTTTCTTATTTCTATGTAGCCTTATCCATTGACGTAGAATACTAGAGTAATGGGAGGCCTTTCGTGACCTTTCTGATTCCACCCGTAATGCAAGCTTTTAGACCCAGGACTTCCGGCTTGACCCACGATATCCATTCAGACCGAGTCTGATATCTCAGAAGAATGTGATAGATGTAAGCTCACACTTCAATGAGCGGCCGATTCCCCCACCCCCCGCGCGACCTTTCTAATGACTGGTGCTTGCGGCGAATGTATCTCAGCTCTAAGTCTGGTAATGCAAATGCAGCACGATGAACCATATGGGATTGCTCTGGTCGTTTAGAACACCTTCAACTCTCCTCCTCCAAGAAGAACTACGTAACGATTAGCATATACCCATATCTTTGGGGTAAAATATGATTAAAAATATAAAAAGAGGGGCGGATTTACATAATTGCCATTCAGCTTCTGCTCTTGGTCCAACTGGCTGTTCAGTTTATTGATTCGTGGACGATACGAGTTTGGGTCTCGGCGGAAGGTAACATCAAGAGACTTCAAGAATTTGTTGCAGCCGGTCAAGAGACTCTCAGGCGCGTTTGCCCGAGCTTTAACAGAAGGCTTACCATCGAACACAATGACACGATCGGCAAGATATGTTGCCATAATAAAATCGTGCTCGACAACGAAAGCGGTCTTTTTGGAGTGCATTATGAAGCGCTTTATAACTCGAGCGGCGATGATACGTTGCTCAGAGTCGAGATAACTGTGACTAAATGAGCGCTATACTGTTGAATAATGTGCGATAGGGAACTTACGCGCTAGGTTCATCTATAAGGTAGATATCTGCCGGAATTCCAAGTGCCAAAACGATAGCAACCCTCTGCAACTCTCCTCCAGATAGATGTTGGACCTCTTGGTCGATGAAGTCGTCAAGCTTCAGAGGCTTGTACACATCCGTCTGGAACTGTGGGCTCAAGAACGCAGCTTTAATCTTCTTGAAGAAGAGCTGACGAACAGTCCCTTGAAACTTCGGAGTGATTTTCTGCGGCTTCATGCTGATGTTCATCGGCGGTACTGACTTCTGTCCATCAGGCTTCTCTGCACCAGCAAGCAACTTACAGAAAGTGGTCTTTCCAGTCCCGTTTTCACCCATCATGACGACAATTTCCGAGTCAGTAAATTGGCCTGGCTCAATGGTTAAGTGAAACCCGCCGAGAGTCTTCTGCATTGCTGGGTAGCCGAAAGCTCGAGACTTGTCCACAAGGTACTCGTCCCCTGCCTCAGCAATACGAAATTGCAGCGACTCGTCCCGGAAACGTAGGTTCTCAGTCGGGATGTTTCCATCAAGGAAAATGTTGATTCCTTCTCGGACTGATGCTGGAAGCGTGACTACACCGTAGACTGCAGGTTTGCCGTAAAGGACGCAAATAAAATCGGAAAGGTAATCGAGCACAGACAGATCATGTTCAACGACAATTACATAGTCGTCCGGGCGGAGAAGATCTCGAATTGTCTTTGCAGCGTTGAGACGTTGCTTCACATCGAGATAGGATGAAGGCTCGTCGAACATGTAACTGCTAGGTGTCAAACGCATGGATAGTAAGTCTAGGGATATAGTGAGGGCCTACACGTCGGCTTGTTGGACGCAAACAATGCCAATGGCAAATCTCTGTAGCTCTCCACCTGATAGGAGGTTTATATCCCTATCCATAACTTGCTTGAGCTCTATTTCTTATTATCAGCCTATGCTCTGGACAGCGGATCCCTAATCTTGCGCTATTGCTCACCCAGGACGTCACATATCTTGTCCAAATTATCCATTTGCGACCGAGCCTTCAATAGATACTCGACCGTTCGCTCAGGGCCTTTTACAGCTTTGGGAATCTGATCTACATATTGAGGTTTGACGACAGCCTTCAAGTTATCCTCAAGAACCTTTGTGAAGTAATCTGTTTATAATCAGCCTTTGACATGCCTTCATGTTCAGTTTTCCAACCGTAGAGGTCCAGTCGACATACTTTGCAATTCGGAGCCCCTGAAATACTTCAGAATCTCTTCCCAGTCGGGTGGATTGTCATATCGACCAAGATTCGGCTTCAGCTTCCCGCTTAGAATCTTGAGAGCGGTACTCTTCCCAATTCCATTTGTCCCAACCAGACCTAGCACTTGCCCTGGTCTGGGTGTAGGAAGACGATGGAGCTTAAAGCTGTTTGCCGAATAACGATGTGTGACTTGCGTCTCGAGATTGGTTGGCAGGTTGATGATGTTGATTGCACCAAAAGGGCATTTCTTCGGGCAGATACCACAGCCGATACAGAGGCGTTCCGAGATAAATGCAATTTTGGACTCTGGCGTAACTTCGATGCACAGCTTTCCGCTGCGCACAACCGGGCACGATTTGCGGCATTCTTGCCTGCATTTCTGCACATTTCAAATAAGCCGTCAGACTCTATTCACACTCTTGCAACGACAGAAGTAAATACCTTTGGTTTACACTGTCAAGTTTTGGTTTCTGCTTAGCATGGTATCCATCCTCAAGGGACGACGGATGGAAAGTGGGGGTTAGTGGAGCAGAGCAACACCAGGCATAGAAAACAGGAGGAAGTGTCAGAGCGATGTTTGGCGCACCTTGTCACTATTGACGATAGCGATTCTATAAAAGCGTCAGTGAGGTTAGACACACTGAAAGACGTCAGGCGGATAGTGGACATGCCTAGTTAGTTTGTCGGACATGTTCGAATACTAAATAGTGCTGAGCGGCTATGAACCGTGTTCTGTTGGGTGTGATGACAAGATTGGAGCAGCACCCAGTTGTTGGGCTCACGCAGAAGCGAATGTCGGGTATTAGTGATAGCAGTTCAGAATGGCTGTCGGCAGGAAGGTGGTATAAAAGGTGGTAGGTACTTAAATACTGGCACGCCGTTGTGACTCGCTTTTTTGGCGAAACAGTCAGTGTGACGATGTAAAGACCTGCAAATTCGGATAACGTTGGATTACATAATTCACGCTGGCACTGCTTGATGCGGAGCTGTCCTGTAAGCTTCTACGTACGCAGGTTTTGCACGAATTAACAAAGTCACTACCCAATTAGACACTAAGAAACTGTTGCAACCACTCGAATAGCTCTCGGCTATTGAATTAGCCTAAGCCCCTTCTGCGCTGCCACCTCAATTCGTCTAGGACACAAGTTATAGTTATCCTAAAGTCACGTGTTCTCGGGGGTCAAGCGAAAATCGTTAGCGCAGCGGCAGCCTTTACAATGGCTTTCGCTTTCGCATGTACTCCGCTCTTCTTTCCATCCATCAAGATACATCATAGTGGCCAAAGCACCACGGCACTCGGCATTTCTTGCTACCACAGCAATCGTAGCTCTTGATACAGCTGCCTGGAAGCTCTGTCTGTCACGGCTTGTAAGTCTATCTCTCTCTACTGCTCTCAAACTCGCCTGTGATTTGAGGTATCATCGCTCCGCCTGTTTTCTCGCATCAATCAAAATACACCTCGTCAGGTCACAGATCAACCTGTCTGGACTACCTCGGTTGTATCACACATACACCGGAGGCCGTTTGTTATAGTATCTGGGTTCAGATCCCCCACAATCATCCGCTTTAGCGGTGGCATAAGTCATCATCGGCCGGCTTACCTTTCATCGCGACCTTCTTCAAACCACTTCAATCACCTTCAGACATGATATACTCTTCATAGCACCTTATTCCTTTTACTTCCGTGCATGGTGATTGGCCGCGGGGGTCATATCTACATTGGCCACATGCGCTGAAGCATATGAGGCTCGTCAAATAGCATTGCTGTGTGCTAACCATATTCGACTTACAGCAGGCAGCGTCCTCGCATTGCTCCCCGGACAGAGTGGCAGGAATTGCTCGATCACAGGCCTCTGCCTTGACTGATTACTGCCTGCCATGGCTGAATCTATGCAGAGCGATAGCGAGCTCTCTGAACTCAATGATCCCACCCTTGGGCAATCCCCGAGCTCCTTCCAGTCCTCTGCCGCTGAAGAAATTGAAGGGGGCAATTCACCGCAGTCGACTTCGAACGAGTCTTTTGGAGAGGACAACGATGCGGTCTCAGAAGATGCAGACTCAGACGTGGACGTACCCAAGCGTGCCACAACAAATGGCCTCGCCGAGGGACGTTCCACGTCTCCAGAGGCCAATACGCCTTTCGAGGTTAATGAGATTGATATACACGCGCAACTCCGAGAGAATCCAGAACTCTATGGCATTCGAAGAAGTGTGAGTAATGTCCTGTGCCTAATTGGCGCTCTTCACTGATAAATAAATAATAGTCACGCAACACACTGAAGAGACCAATGGTACGTTGTGGGCAGGGCTTTTGACAATTGCATAGCTAACTTCTTGGCTAGGTCAAATATACCTCAGATGAGAGTGAAGACTCGATGTCAGATGTAGTGAATAATGGGCGCAAGAAACGGCGTCGGACAACGTCTGCTCAGAAAAGTTCGTGGCTCTCCACCGCCCATCTAGCAGCCCGTTTCTCAACAATCTTTGAACTGACATGTCACCACTTTCTAGTAGCATCTAGAATTGCGACGCCGGTCACAAGGGCCACCTCAACTAGCGTCTCGGAGGATGAATATAGTGACTCGGATCATAGACCCAAGAGAAAGGGACGGCGTCATACCAAGGCTACGTCGGAGCCGTCCCTTGCAGAGCAAAGGTTCTCAACCCGACGGGCCACAAAGATCGCCAACTATAACGAGGACGATGACGAGCGGTTGAGCGATGACGACTCCGACATACTGACACCCAACAGCCTACGTGCTGGTGTCGATGAAACAATACCAGGAGTTGATGTCGTTCTTAATCATAGATTAAGGAAAGATACCGGTAAGCATCTTCGCTTCACAAAAATTTAAACGCTAATCATGTTTCACAGACTCACTGCAACCTGATCCCAGAGCCGACGACTTTGAATTTTTTGTAAGTCTACTCTGGTGTTGTCAAGCTATCATCCCAATACTGACTCCTCATCCCTGTAGATCAAATGGCAAAACAAAGCCCATTATCACGCAACTTGGGAGACTACCGCCTCTCTATCTGGGTACCGAGGGATTCGGCGAGTAGACAATTACATGAAGAAAATTGTTGCACAAGATATGCGAGTGCGAAACGACCCAGATGTTCCTATTGAAGAGAAGGAACAATGGCTTCTTGACCGTGAGAGGGACGCTGACATTCTACGGGACTACATGAAAGTAGAACGTGTTATCGGGAGCAGAGATGGAGAGGATGGAGAGGAATATCTCGTCAAGTGTAAACACCCAATTTTGCTTAGAATTACTTCTAGTTTCTCATCAGTACGAAACGCTAACTTCGATGCAGGGAAAACTCTCAACTACGATCACTGCACATGGGAAGCCGCTCCCTTAATAACTAGCATTGCTCAAGAGCAAGTTGATCGCTACATCGAACGCACATCACAAGTCAACGTATCTAACAAATACGAAACGGCTCGACGGAGTTTTCAGATAATCACCCAACAACCGCCGTACATCAAGCACGGTCAACTACGAGATTTTCAGATTTATGGGCTAAACTGGCTTGCCACACGCTGGGCGAGTAAGCAAAATGTAATCCTGGCAGACGAAATGGGTCTTGGGAAGACTGTTCAGACCGTTGCATTCATGAATTGGCTGAGGCACTATCAAGGGCAACAAGGACCGTTTCTCATCATTGTACCCCTGTCAACCATGCCGGCATGGGCTGAAACTATGGATAACTGGACGCCAGACATAAACTACGTCGTCTACAACGGAAATGAAGCTGCCAGAGACACCATCACCACTTACGAACAGAATTTCCACGTTGTCCTGACGACTTATGAATACGCTCTAGGGGATACGGGATTCTTATCCCAGATGAAGTGGCAATTGATGGTTGTAGACGAGGCCCATCGTCTAAAGAATCCAGACTCCGTGCTCTATAAGAAGCTACTCGCCTTTCGAGTCTTGAGCTGCCTACTTATTACTGGAACGCCCGTTCAGAATAACTTGAAGGAGTTAAAGTCGCTGATGGATTTTGCCAACCCTGGACGTGTTGAGATCGATGAGAACATGGACCCTAACGCGGACGATGAGATTGTGAAACGAAAGTTGGCAAATTTGCATGAAGCTATCCGTCCCTACATCCTTCGGAGAACTAAGAGAGTTGTCGAGAACGACCTCCCACCGAAAGTTGAGATGATTCTGCGAGTTCCTCTGACAGATATCCAGCTGGAGTATTATAAGAATATCCTAACCAAGAACTACGCCGCCTTGAACCAAGGCTCCAAGGGCAACAAGCAGTCACTACTGAACATCATGATGGAGTTAAAGAAAATTAGTAACCATCCCTTCCTTATCACGGGTGCCGAAGACCGTATCTTACAAGGGAACGAGTCAAGGCAGGATTGGCTAAGAGTCATGATTGAGAGCAGTGGCAAGATGCAATTGTTACATGTCTTGCTGGATAGGCTCAAGGCACAGGGCCATCGGGTATTGATATTTAGCCAGATGGTTGCTATGCTTGACCTCATTTCGGAGTATCTTCGAACACGTGGACTTCAGCATCAACGACTTGACGGAACTGTCCCTGCAAGCGCGAGGCGAGTATCCATTGATCACTTCAACGCCCCTGACAGCACAGATTTCTGCTTCCTTCTGTCTACTCGGGCTGGTGGCCTAGGTATCAACCTTATGACTGCCGACACTGTAATCTTATTCGATTCCGATTGGAATCCTCAAGCTGATCTACAGGCAATGGCCCGGGCACATAGAATCGGGCAGACGAAGCCCGTGACAATCTATCGCATTGTTGCAAGAGATTCCGTTGAGGAGGAAGTACTCGAGCGAGCTCGCAACAAGCGTATCCTAGAGTATCTTACGATACAACGCGGTGTGACAGACAAAGAGAAGGAGATGCTGACCCAAAAAGGCATCAAGAGTGGCAAAATCGCTGAACCCACAAGATCGGACGATCTTTCTCGTATTCTTAAGCGGAGAGGTCAAAAGATGTTTGAGCAGCAAGGGTCACAGCTCAAGCTCGAGGAGCTAGATGTCGACAAATTTCTCGCAGAAGGAGAGGAAGTTTTTGCAAACGAGCCGGATGGAGAGGCGGACGGTGGAGATGATTTCCTGAAATCGTTCGAGTACACTGATGTGAATACTGACAACCTCTCTTGGGAAACGATCATTCCGAAAGAAGACCTTGACAAGGTCAAAGAGGAAGAAAAGGCCGAGGCGGACAAGAAATATCTTGCGGAGGTCATAGAACAAGAACGACCGCGAAAGCGTAAAGCGGCTGGGTCTGAACGGGAGCAGCGGGCATTAAAGAAACGTGCCAGAGACAAAATAAACGCCGAAAATGTTGAAGCCAGCGAGGAAAAGCTTGAGGTTGATCCGTATAAGCCTCTGAGCGAAAAAGAGCAACGCAACCTGCATAAAGCATTTCTGCGCTATGGATCGATTGAAGATCGCGGAGACGAGTTGAGACGCGATGCTGGACTGGAAGATCGTGACCCCGACTTGCTGAAAGCATTCCTTGATGAATTAACAAGGATGAGCACTAATCTTCTAGACGAAGATCGGAGGAAGTTGGAAGAGCTCCAGAAGGAGGGCAAGGTGATCACAAAGAAGGACAAGAAAGCAGTTCTCTTCGATCACAAGGGTATCAAACGCTGCAATGCCGATACTATCATTGCCCGTCCTCATGAGATGAAAATGATCCGACGTATTATCAGTGCATCACCGAATCCGATGGATTTCCGTGTTCTAGAAGCAACGAAGCCAGCGCATTACTCCTGCGAGTGGGCTGCCAAAGAAGATGGAATGTTGTGTATTGGCATTGATAGACACGGGTACGGTGCCTGGGTATCTATTCGAGATGACCCGGAGTTGTGCTTAACGGACAAGCTATTCTTGGAGGAAAACCGGGTTGAGAAAAAGGAAGAGCGCGGCAAAGAAAAGGATAAGGCAGCAAAATCCCCTGGAGCGGTTCACCTTGGCCGCCGGGCAGATTATTTACTTTCCGTACTCAAAGAACTTTCCTCAGAAGGTGACAATCTGGCTGCCAGAAAAGCAGTTCAAAACCATCACCGGAATAATAAGCGAAACGGCGTTTTCCAAGGCCGACTCGAAAAGACGAAGTCTGTGTCCAACTCCCCCGCCCCTTTCTCTAGGACATCGAATTCGCACAAACCAGCGTATATGGACAGGTTTGGACGGCTAGAGGGAAAGCAAGGCTCTGAGCGGAAACGCGGCAACACTGAGACTGGAGGCACCCACTCTAGTACGATGAGGAAGAATACTGAAGACTCGAACGACCGCGATCAACGGCATACAGATGTAGTGTCCTCAAAGCGGCCTCGAACATCGAGCGATGGAATGAAGCCTGCAGATGTCAGTCGGAATGCCGATATAAAGACCGAACATCACAAACAGAACGAACATAAACGGAACGAAACTAGGCCTACGGACGCCAGCCATATCAACGGCTACTCACCCCACAGCAACAAGCGTAAACATGATGGTCGTGACGAAGAGAGTCACCATATCAAGCACCGCAGATCAGATGAAACACCTGGTCCGAATCGGGAAGTCAATTCGCCTGTAACAAATGGGCAGAGTAAACAGGTCGACAGCCCTGCACGTGTCAAAACTGAAAGGCGTCCTCACATTCGGAAAGACAAAGATGATCTACTTTATGCACTGTTCAAGCCTGTCAGGGCCAACTTCGACCGTTTGCAGGAAGCAACTAAGTCGTCGGATCCCAGCGGGGAACCAGATCGGATCAGAATTCTCAAGAAGCAATTGGTCGTTATCGGTGATTTTGCCAAGACCATTTGGGACGAAAACGATCCTAGTCCGGTCATAAGGAGTGTGGGGAAGAGGCTATGGTAAGTTGTAAAGCCCAACACAGATTTTATTCGGAGGGTTATACTGACAGCACAATAGGGATTTCGTAGCTTGTTACTGGCCGGATAACGGTGTTCCCGGCACAGAACTCAAAGCTAGATATGACAGGCTTGTTGCAGCTAAGTCAAGTCACGATAGTCGAAATCCTACTCTCTCAATAAATAGAAAACACCGACCGACCCACGCCGATAGCAGACGTTAACTTGAGCAAGTCGTCTTGGTGGATGATGTGAACTGTACATCGCTTCTTCTTTCGTCGTAGACGGACGGGGGCGTTTTACTATAAATAAGAGTCCTCCAGGCACCGGCTCGGACATTGGTATTCTCGGCACTTTTTGGCTTCTTGAAGAATCGCGATCGTACCTTCGAGGAACGACTCCCGGATCTTCCAAATAGGCTACGTGGCGATTTTCGGAAAACCTGATACGGATATTAGTATTCTCAGCGCCTTTGGTGTCCTGACGAATCGTGTTCGTACGTTTTGGGCCCCGACACCTCGGTTTCAAACAGTCATGTCTACTCCTTCAGTTATAGTGGTTGTTACCATGCTCGTTTACTTCAAAATTTGGGGTTCAGTATGCTTCCTTTTACCATTGAGCGACATTACTTCAATAATCTGGCGCGGGTTGTGGAGAGTTTCATGGTTGCCGGTTTGGATATACGTGGGACCATGGTGATTTGATATGGCTCTCTTATTCTTCTGCTTTCTGTTGCGATACCCAGCGTTGGGCGGGGATCCCTTGATGCAAAGCAAATCCCTTGACAAAAATGGCGAAACTGTTTACGGGGTTAGGGCATTGGGTCATTGGCGCTCATGGATGGTTCTTGTATGCGAGCATTCACCGGTGGCTATATCCGGCGGGGTGCACTTGTGTCTTCTTCAAGTCTGATGATTGATTCCAGACGGTTTGCATATATCTAAAAGTCTCCATGTGTCTAAAGACCCAGATAGAAAGACACCAACGCGTGTGTCATTGATCTTGACCAGCTGAAGCAGTCACATTAGGAAAGTGGATACGTGGGAAAGGCCTTCGACATTCAGGTCAGTGCTTGAAGCATATAAGCCACCATGCTCCATTCGGCACGGCAGGGAGTGACCTGTGCACTCAAACATCGTCTACATCAAGCCACGACTGCAGTTAGCCTATTTCCAAATGTTCCTCTTTCACAAATAGCGAAATATAGAGTGGGCGAAGACGCCTAATCAAACCGCCTCCGATTGACCGAACCAATGTATACTTGACAATTTACCTCCTTATGATCTGAGTAATACATGACCCACACGAAGCCCGCGTGCCCACTCCGACAATTTACGGAACCCGAGTGACTAACCGTCCAGATTAGAGCGCAGGCAGACTTCCCAGTCGTTCGGAACGAGGGCTTCATGCGCGGTGTAACTGCCTAAGCTGGCGTTTTCGGCTGGCTGATTCAGCGCGTAAAGTGGTGGGACACGTGCCCACGCGTAGAGGGGTTCCCTGGCGGGGTTGGCGCCTGCTCGATTTGGCGTCGGGCAACAACACGTAGACATGCTCACCCGATAACATCCTCCTCCCTGGCTTCCAACCCGATGCACACCGCCTCAATTGGATGGGTATGACTGCCTTTTCCCTTTGCGCGTGCTGAATGCGAAGTTTGTTGGAGGAGATGCGATTATTTAAGAGAGACGTTGCCATGTTCTAATCATGGAATTGCGTGTACATTGACTGATTTTACGACCGTCATGAGCTTTGGGCTTGTTGCCCTAGCGCTAGCTCTCCCTAAGACTATATACTCCGCTTTGTTTTAAACTTCAGTTCTTAGCTACTAGCTTCGTGCTTGGATCAGGAGCCATTTTACGCTCGAACAGTGAATGGTCCGTGTCTGCAGTTTCACGGCCGTGCCTTCTCTTGTGCTCTACGGGTGATCGCTTTTGTGTTCAGACTTCTGCGTCCACGTAGGGTTTCTGTGTTCACTTGGCGGGTATGTCTGTGTCCACTTGAACGAGAAGGGCATGCCATCACCGGCGACTTTCTTTGTCCTGAGCTAGTTTTCGTCTAGTCCAATATGCCTTCGTTTCATTCACTTTCCTTTTCCTCACCTCCTTACCTCACCACCTCTAATTCAACAACCCAACATCCCTTACGCTCTCACCCAATAGCCAGCAATAGCCTCACGGGCAACGACCAATTATTTATCATGACCGACGATAAGATTACACGGTTCGAACGGCTATATCAATTAGATGACTTTCCCGAAGACCATATCGAAGACACGAGCAGCGCCGAGATCGCATTGAATCGGTCAACTAGGATGGCCCCAGTATCCAAACCGTCAAATGCAGCGTCGAGTTCCGTACGCCGGCGGCCAGAATTCGAGGTTGTCGGTTTGACGAGCTTCTCAAATCCTCCGCCAGAGGTCAAAAAGAAGCCTGCTAACACTGTCATGGCCGAAAACTCATCCGGAAAGACAAAAGATGTGCAGCCGAAACGGAAACGGTCCCGCAAGGTGCGAAGTCCGCAGCCGAAATACATTGATCCTATTGTTGCCATTATGACAGGGGTGACAAACAATCCCCTGCCTGTCAAAGGCAAGGGAAAGAAGGAGCCACCGTTGAAAATGGTGCCTGAGTCACGCCAGATCTTTAAAGGGCTTCGCTTCTGTAAGACTAGATGCCCCATAGATCTCTAAAATGGCATTTTGTCTCCATTGACGAAGGTGCTGATAGGAAGATAGTTTTTGTCCCAAACAGTGATGTCAACGGCGCCCGAAAAATGCGAATTAGAAAGGCTATGGAGTACGGAGCCATCTGGGAAAAGGAGTGGACAGGAGAGATTACTCATGTTATCGTCGACAGGGGGTATACTCGCCAGGACTTGCTCGAGTGGCTGAAGATCCGCTCGCTCCCTGTAGGCTCTCTCTCTCCTTTTCCTGAAGCAACCGCTAATACCTTTGAAGGACAATGTCGTTCTGGTGAACGATATTTATACTATCGATTGTGCATCTAAATTTGGTTTCCTGGTCGAACCAAACCAGCCTCTTTATCGGGTTGATCCCGGGTTAGACCCGGCACTTGTCACGCCTTCAAACTCTCAATCTTCAGTAGACCAGTCGCTTCAGGTAAAACCAGCGAAACGAGAAACCGGAAAACTCCTAGAAACACCCTCACGCAACGAGAGCATCTCTTCAGGTCGCGTAGTATTACAGCCTCGTGGAGATAGCCATAATTCGCCATCACCATCTGAACGTCGGATACCGTCCCCGGCAGTGGATCGGAAGCACAAGAACGCACTAGATGAAGCCATTGAGGAAGCATGCAAGTTTAGACATCTGGTACAGCGAAACCAATTCCTCCCAAACGGTGATCATAGCTGACTGCTCCTTAAGCCAATTGATCTGGATGACGAGGAAGATGACCCCCCGACCCGCGCTGAGCAGCATGACACGGAAGACGAAGGCGACATAGAGAATCCAGCAAAGAGGAGGAAGAAGGATACCAAAGACAATGGTTTTCAGTGCATGCAGAAGCACGATGGGCGGGATCGGGACAACAACCCAAACGCAACGACGATCGAAACACTTCAGAAGATGGCAGACTACTACAGTCGTGTTCAGGACACTTGGAGGCCCATCGCATATAGAAAAGCCATTGCAAGCCTACGTAAGCAGACCATCAAGGTAGTTTCTGCAGAGGAAGCAGCCAAACTCCCATTTGTTGGCAAAAGTTTGGCTTTCAAAATAGAAGAGATTGCATGCACAAACCGTCTCCGGCGTCTAGAAAGCACGAAATTAGACCCGAGAGACCAATTGCTAGACCTTTTCTCTGGAATCTACGGGGTCGGCAACAAGCAAGCTTCGAAGTGGATAGATCAAGGCTACCAAAGCTTGGAAGACTTGCGGACTAAGGCGAAGCTGACGACGAATCAGAAGGTCGGGATTGACCATTACGATGACTTTAAGAGCCGGATACCACGCGCCGAGGTGGAAGAGCATGGGAACATCGTTAGACACACAGCTCACGCTATTGATCCACTGCTGCAAGTCACGATTATGGGCTCCTATCGACGCGGTACGGAGACTTGTGGAGACGTAAGTGATAAGTTCAATCTTGCTTTCTGTCACCCGCAAGCAGATCCGAGCAACTAACGATGCTTCTGTTAGATTGACTTCCTCATCACCAAGGAGAACGCTCCTATTCACGAACTCCGTAATATCTTCATTGAGGAACTCGTCCCCGCGCTTTTCGAGCAAGACTTTCTCCAGGTCGGCCTTGCAGTGATGTCAAAATCAACAGGAACGAAGTGGCACGGTGCCTCTCGTATTCCCGGTCGGGTCGGTACTCCGTGGCGTCGAATCGACTTTCTGCTAGTGCCGTCGAACGAGGTAGGGGCGGCACTCCTCTACTTCACGGGCAACGACGTCTTCAATCGGTCCATTCGGCTGCTGGCCAGTAAGAAGGGGATGAGATTGAGCCAGCGGGGACTGTGGACGGACGTGTTCAGGGGTCACAATCGGCAGAAGCTGGACGAGGGTACGCTCATCGAGAGCAGGAGTGAGAGCCGGATCTTCGAGCTTCTTGGAGTGCCTTATCGGGCACCAGAGCATAGGAACTGCTGAAGTAAAAAGTCGGTGCTTGCCAGTTTGGTTATGATTGGACGCGGGTCGACGATGACAATCAGATAGAGATGTAGAGTCCTGTACTCAGTAGTGATACCCAATATAACCTAGTTCTCACGATATGTTTAAGTGGTTATCCTAATTCGTTGTGTCCTTTGTTCATTCTTTATTTCTTTCCGCAATTTGCCCACTCGCGGAAGTATTCCGACGCCGAGAAGTAAGGCCAGGCACGACGGTAAGTACCGTATACAGTGCTGTATATAGTGTAGCGTACTCCGCGCCCAATGCGAGGTACTCGGTATTCGGAATTGGGGTTCGGCTTGCGACGGCATTGCCCCACAGGAATTCGACTATCCGATGACCAACTGTATAAGCACATACATATGTCATACCTGGACACGCTGGACGCGGAAGCTACTACGCACGAGTGCGGAATGAAAGGCAATCGAGGCACAACATGCACAACATGCACAACATGCACGGCATGCACAACATATGCACTTGTACATACTGACGACAGCTCTTTGTCTAACTGTCCATCAACACTTCTGTCAACCCTCAATCCAAGCTTGCTGAGACTGCACCGCAGTGCAACTACAAATACAAATACAAATACAAATACAACACGCCGCCATTGAAGCTCACAGACTCCTCCTTCTCTTCTTCTTCTTCTTCCACCACTCATCCATTATGCCTGTGACACAGTTCAGCGTGCCAGAGAAATACAACCACCTCAATGGCTTCAGCTCTTACCACGAGTAAGCGGTCTCCTGCCTACCATTCACTCCAACGCATCCACTAACCCCCTAAAGATCCGAAGCTGTAGAAGGCGCTCTACCGCTCGCCTGCAACTCTCCTCAAAAACCTCCGTACGGCCTCTACGCCGAAAAGATCTCTGGCACCGCCTTCACGGCACCCCGACACGAAAATCAGCAAACATGGCTCTACCGGGTCCTCCCTTCCGCCGCCCACGCACCTTTTCTCCCCTTCGAATCCCGCACCTACAACACCGCGCCCTACCAAAAACTCCACCACATCCCCAACCAGCTCCGGTGGGACCCGTTTGATTTCGATGAGTCGGCAGACTGGGTGCATGGCCTGCATCTTGTTGCTGGGGCTGGTGATCCGACACTCAAGACGGGACTGGGGATCATGATCTATGCGTGCGGTGAGGATATGGGGGAGCGTGAGGCGTTTTACTCCGCGGATGGTGATCTCCTCATCATGCCGCAACACGGAGTGTTGGACATCCAGACCGAATTGGGGCATATGCTCGTGCGGCCGATGGAGATAGCCGTGATCCCTCGAGGGTTCAGACATCGAGTTACGCTTCCCCAGGGGGCAGCGAGGGGCTATACCCTCGAGCTCTACCAAGGGCACTTCCAACTCCCCGAGCTCGGCCCCATCGGATCTAGCGGCCTCGCAAATGCACGAGACTTTCAAATCCCAGTTGCTGCATTTCAAGAAGACACCTCGTCCCAATGGACAATCTTCTCCAAATTCGCCCACTCCCTCCACACCGCCGCACAATCGCACACCCCTTTCGACGTCGTCGCCTGGCACGGCAACTACTACCCTTACAAATACGACCTCACCCGCTTCAACACCATCGGCAGCATCTCCTACGACCACCCCGACCCTTCCATCTACACCGTCCTAACAGCGCCGTCGTACGTGCTCCCGGGGACCGCCGTTGCAGATTTCGTCATCTTCCCGCCTCGCTGGCTATGCGCGGAGGACACGTTCCGTCCGCCCTGGTACCACAGGAATACCATGTCCGAATTCATGGGTCTCGTAGCCGGAGACTACGACGCTAAGAGCGGAGGCGGGTTTCGTCCAGGCGGAGCAAGTCTACATAATGTCATGAGTGCACATGGACCCGACAAAGGGACACACGCGAAGGCTAGTGAGGAGGATACGGGGACGCCTCGCAAGGTAGGAGGAGGGACGCCGGGCAGTCTGGCGTTCATGTTTGAGTCGAGCTTGATGGTTGGAGTTACGGAGTGGGGTCTCAAGATGACGGGAAAAGTACAAGGGGATTACAATGGGGAGAGTTGGGAGCCGTTGGAGGCGAAGTTTAAGGTGCCGAAGGGGGTGGGGACGAATGGGAATTTAGTTAGTAGATAGGAGGCGGTAGCATTTCTAAAGAATTGATGCGCTTTTTCTGTCTTCTAGCTAGCCAGCTGCGATTCGTGCACGGATGTAATTATAGCTTCGTTGTTTGCCATATCCCATTTAAAACCGCCGCGATGCATATGCCTAGACTAACTGCATAGATATAATGTAGAAAAACATGCAGTCACGCAGACGTAAATCTCCTTATATATATATATATGCTGTTTCTTTCGTAATGCGTGTACGGAGGCACGGGCCAAAAGTTCTCGGACTCCCGCTGCTTTTAAATTCAGCGCGATTGCTTACCCTTCGAAAACCAGAAACCGTCGCAGCTCTACCAGAGTGTTTCGGATTTCCTTAAAAATTTGTGGGACCAAGCAAAAAGGCCTAGCACAGTATATGGAGCCTTTTCAGAGTATCGTGCTATCGTGGTTGGGTGTTTTCCTTTCAGATTCCTCTTTTAGCTTTACCTGAGTGTGTAGCTAAGTGATAGCCTAAGTGTAGGCTTCGGTTTAACTGACGAAATCACCCGCGGCTTTAGGCGTGTCCGAAAACTTGTGGCCCACGCCTCCGTACCTTCTACAGATAAGCCCTCGCCAGCCTCCCTGTTATTGGAACTCCCCTAAAATGCCATATTCTCCTTCAGCCTCCCTGTCCGCCCCTCGCTTCCCTTAACCCACTCTTCTAACCTCCCGTGATCCCTAACCTTAAATCCACACTTAAACGGTTTCGGTTCAGTCGTCAAACTGGTCGGGATGGCGTTACACTCCAGGGCATCCAGTACGGGCTTATCTTTCGGGTCTTGTGGTGGGAGGATCTCAAAAGCGGAGATCAGTCGGATGAAAGCCGTGTAGAGCTCGCGGTTCGCGAGGTGGGATCCGGCGCACATGCGGGTTCCAGCGCCAAGTGAGAAGTGAGGTGTTCCTGTCCCGTCGGTGTCGCTGAGGTAGCGCTCGGGAGAGAATGTGGTCGGAGAGGTGAAGTGCGTGGGGTCGTAGTTTGCTGACCAGGCGTTCATAAAAAACACTGTCCCAGCTGGCACGACGGCGCCCCCGTATGGGATCTCCTTTACACTAACCCTAGGCAGACAGATAGGAATGACTACGTAAAACCGTAGGATTTCCTTCACGAGCGCGGTGACATAAGGTACTTTCTCCTCAACAAGACATTTCTCCCAGGCATCGCTGTTTGGATAGACGGTTATGATAGCGTCGTACGCTTTCTTTTGAATCTCCTGACCGTGCTCAGAAGACAGGTAGGCGATCCCCATGACGATATTACCCGGGACCGTGTCAAGGCCCGCGGAAACCATAGTCAGGCAGATGGATTTGATCTCATCTGGGGTTTGTGTTAGTACGTGTGTTTAATGAGACATCTTGAAGGTGGTAGGGACAGACAAACCATCATTCAATTTCGCCTCGGGATCCTTCAAGATATTGCCAGTGATACATGGCTGGTCCGTGCCATTCGCCATCTTCTCTTTAAGCTTATTCAAAAGCAACGACAGATATCTATCCCGCCTAGCCCGATACTCTCCGACCTCAGAGTTCCTCTTCCCAAAAAGTCGTAACAACGGAATGTAGTCCTGCCAATTGTTACTCGTTGACCGGAAGGTCGAGATAGCCCGCTCCACGCGAACAATCTCCTTTAATGTGTCATTGTCGGCATTTTCGTCAAGGCGGACCCCATAGTTTAGTGTCAGGGACGTGTTGAGCGCAAACCGCTGAAAGAAAGGACCTGGATCAACGTCCTTGGTACCGCCTTCGCTGTCTTTGAGCAGCTCTTTGATGCTGACGTTAGACTCCAGATCAATAATTGGCATGTAACTCTGCACCGCTGGTCGGTTCAGAGCTGTAGCCGCAGCCTTCCGGCGACGTTTGCATGACTCATCCCATGGAGAAGTGCCAATCGTGAAGCCTTGGGAGGACGAGACAACGCTATGGAATGTGTATAATGTTGGGCGCGAAACAAGCGCGGATTGGTGGTTAATCCAAAAGTGCTTGACAGACTCGAATGTATTTACAAAGACAATCCGCTACGATCGTTAGACAGCCATTCATTGTAACAAAAGAGGAAGACATAATCCCAATTGGGAAGTGTGACATACCCTATTCCCCATCCGCACCTGGAATACAGGTCCATACGTCCGTGCCCACGCTGCCGCTACTTTCGCATGTTTTCCTCCTAGCTGAAGAAGATTTCCAAATAGCGGCACGCCGGGTATTTCAGGAATCCCTCGTATCTTAGGCTGATCTGTGCAATTCAAATACTTGACAGCAAAGTAGAGGGCAGATACAAGAGCGAGGACAATGACTTGAAGCGTCATGTTTCCCCTCTAGTCTCTTCGCTCAGTTCTCCGAGGATCTCCGAAGAAACGAAATAACGGCACACAAAATTAAGAGCGGGTATGTAGAAGAGAGCTTGATAATATCGAAATATTGGAAAAGAATTTGTTTTGCACGATGCTTCCCGGAGACACACCCAGGGTTTGCCGAGTGCAACGGTCCCTTTCGAGCAGACGTCCAATTAATATATGTATCCCCACGGTGTCGTTCCTGCTGTCTCTGACGATCCCTGGACGGTGCAACGCAAGAGTAGTCCCGTCCCAATTGCCGCCTCCTGCTGCGACAAAGACACCGTGAGAATGGGACGTCCATCTCAGTCTCACAGAGCTCTCTTGTGGAACCGGTTCCGTGGAGAGAGCGGAATTGCTTCCGATCGGTGCCTTTCACCAAAACGAACAAACCGAACAAAATGGGTAAAACGAAACCCGTGACCGCAGGCATTTCTGGAAGGCGGCATTCTCCTTGATGACATGCACTCGAAGAATTGGGTGGAATCAAATTTGGTCTGCAGATAAAAGAAACGCTGCAGAAAAACAATAAACTTTTAGGAAAAAGTAATTGTTGTGGACGGGAACCATACTCCTTACGCAGCAGAGCCTCGGCTCGGTCCGTGTTGATGAAGCCTGGACCTCTTTAAAGGGGATGTATGTACGGAGCACTTGCAGCGTGCAGTCTGCAAATTCTCACTGTGACACTGCAAGTATGTCCAACCTTCGCAGCTGGCAGCCTCGTACATATTTGGAGGCACATAATGAAGTCCCCAGACGAGCGTGGAGCTAACGCAATGACCCGGAGTAGCTCCTCTCTGGTCAAGCTAGTTGTGTAATTTCATGGACATTCATCTGTATATAATTTGTCCTGTAGATTCACGCTGCGATTCATAATACACTCCGCGAAGATTCAATCCCTAGTGTGTCCGCCAGAAAAAGTCCCAGAAACAGCCAAACAATAAAACCCAAAAGTGTATCAGGCATTATATTATGAGATTACAGAGACCATCGTCAAAGACCATCATGTGTATGTAGCACCAAATGTCAGGCATTTCAATAATATTCCAGAATGCAACCGGAAAACCCACCACCGCTTGAATAGCTTAGACCTCGCTGGGTCGAAAGATTAACGTCGTAAAAAAGATAAAACCAGACGCTAAGGATCGCTTCGTAAAGTTGCAGCAAGAGCAAAGTGCTGTCTGACCATATATATTTAGACACCAAGCCATCCCACCAGAATGACACCCTAAAGGGAAATAAAATTAAGATGAGATTTTGAATCACAAAGGAGAAAGATATGTTTGCTACGACAGTAAGCCGGTGAAGTCTTCCGGGCCTTGGTTGGTAGTGAAAACATAACTCTTTGGTTTTGGTAGAGGATTCTGTGATTGAGACTTTTGCAGAGTGCGGGGTTGTTGCTGCTGCTGTTGTTGGTGCGGTTGTGGTGGAATTGAAAATGATGATCGGTTAGGAGATGGTTCCTGATAGAAAAACTCTGGAACAGGAGGGCGGTTGCTTGTGTAGACGTCCATGTTACTGCTGTGGGCGCCACCGTTGAATTGCATCGCATTTGTAATATCGGAGCCGCCGCAGCTTATTGGAGACACATAGACCGGCTGGGGCATGTGTATAGTCGACGGATAGGTAGTGTATTCGGGAGACACGAGTGGTTCATCGGGTAAACTATGGGGGGAGAGGCTTGGGTGGTCACCTTGATGCAATTGCTGGTATCTCGCTATGTTGAGATAGTTTGCCGCGTCCAATGGCGTGGTAGGTGGTGAGGCAAGGTTTGTCTGCATCTCTACAGTTGTAGGGACGAAGCACCCGGGATATTCAGGGCTAAATATATAAGACGTTTCTCCCTCACTAGAGCTACTCGCTCCCTCGGATTGCAGACGCTCATAGTCGAGAGGTGTTGAAGGAGTTGGAGGTGCCAAACTACCACCCACAGACATAGGCGTCGGAGTAGGAGAAACACTGTTTGATTGGCCTCGACAAGCCCCAGCATCCAGAAAGGTCTCATAGTTCAATGGAGAGCGCTGGTTCGAATATTGCATACCCTTCTGCACACGTCCTCGCATGAGATTAAGGTTGTTCCCAGTCGACTTGATGCGGCGAAGTGGAGACGATGGGTTAAGGAACTGAGCCTTTGCAGTGGGTGACACAGGAGCATTTCCCATGAAAGAACGACTCCGAAGGGCTAGGTTCGCAGGCCTTGGCCGGTTCCTCCGAGCAGCAATGTTGAGGTGTCCCTCTGGTGGCAGTGACAATGAACCCTGTTCTCTAGGCTGAAGGTCAACCGTGCTGAAATTCGCAGCTAATTCGGACGAAGACGATTCTCGTCGAGGAATAGCATTCTCAGGAGCAACCTCAGCGTGAGACTCATGATCTAGTGGCCCATAATGCTTCTCGCGCAACACTTGTGATGGTAGTGCAGGTACCAAGAATGGGTTCCTAAACTGGCTAGTCTCAATTCCGTCGTGATAGCTGTTGTATACATCTTGCGGCATCTGTGCTTGTTGTGGTGGCTGCTGTTGTTCTTGATGCTGGTGGTGGTGGTGGTGTTGGTGGTGATGATGGTTGAGTTGTTGAGCCTGGAGCTGGTGCATATTCAGGTTGCTCATATCAAAGGAATCTTCACGTTGACCTGCGGGTGTCCAGGCCACAGAAGAGTTCCTGCTGCTATAGTCAGAAAAGGCAGACCCTGGATATGGTGCATCGTTGTTTGGAGCGGCGGCCATTCCCCCGTAAGGATAAAAGGCAGCGACATTCTGACTTGAGGCTTCTAGCTTGATCTCAACTGGCTCGTTAAATTGTCCTTGAGCAAGAGCTGCTGCAGCTTGGGTGATGGATCGAGAGAGTGACTGGTAGCTGGCCTCCACTGGTGATTCATATTGAGAAGCGCCGTAAGGATTAGCCATAATTCCATTTGCATGATCTACAGGAATTGTCAATTGGGCCCATTGCTGTTGGTGGTCAAGGTCTCCAAGTGGATAGCCAGGATGAAAGAAGAAATCCGGTGAGGAGGGTTCCCCATAATGATCCCGTCCAGCAGATTCAATTGTCCGCAATATCTCAGCCTCTTCCTGCTTTTTTATCTGTTTTGCCTTAGCCCGGCGATTTTGGAACCAGTTCTGTAGCGGCATTAGCACAATGCGACATTAAAAACACACCATGCTCTACTTACGCCCACTCTCGCAATAGTGAGGCCTGTTGTCTCCGCGAGTTGCCTTTTTGTACTCGTGCTGGGCTTTGGAGCAGCTTGAAATTGTGATTCCAATAGTGCTACTTGCTCCCGCGTAAGTCGAGGCCTCGTAGAGACTTCCGGTTCATCGTTCTCTTCAGCGCTCGAGTGAGGCGGTTCCGGAGGTTTGTCTGCTGACGCTATGATTGGATCTTTGCTGTCGACGTTGGGTTGTGGCGTGGATGTGCTTGCAGTGTCCCCGTCCTTTCGTCGGACGGAGGGCTTTTGGTCGGTCCCAACATTTGTTGGGGCTTGGTAGTGAACGAAATCCATCTCTGATCGACCGACTTCGGGTCAAGGACAGTTATGAGTCCAAGAATATGATATTTCCTGGCTATATTGAACGTTGCCTGCGAATCGGCTTAAAATTTGAAAGATAACGACCGTGGTGGTGCAGAGGGCGACTGCGTTGGGAAACGAGTGACTTAAACGGAAAACATGAATGGACGGGAAAAACGAGCGTGATGAACCAATATCTATGCCCTGTAGAGTCCGTCAATCATTGACGAAGGGAGTGAAGAGTCGATGGACGACAGACTGCGCCTCTCTAGGGATGGGGTGGAGGAGGATGATGAGGATGCGAGCGAACGAGCGCAAGAACAGGCTAACAGCTGTCCGAGCGATCCAGGACGGAAGAATGCGAGATCTCCGGTGAATTATTTCAGGAAGCTTAAGGGGGATTTCGGGACGCTCAATTGGATGAACCAGGCCTTCGGCTGGTGCGCCTTGAGGTAAGACAGACAGGCCAAGGTGCCAGGGGAGGGGTCAGCAAGAATTATGCCTCTGAGTGGTCTGCAGGGCGTAGGCGAGTCGGTGGTTGGCTGATGACTCCATTGCAGCATGCAGTCTGTGAGAATCGGGAAATTACGAATGGGCAGTCGGGCAGAGGCTCTGACGACTTTGCCCTCCCTCCACGCTCACTTCTCCTTCGTCATGCCGCGACTGGCAAGCCACGTCGTGTTGGCGAGCGGATCTTTTGCTGGCAGAGACCAACCAACGGCCAACATAGGCCTGAGACTCAATGCTTTCTACGAGTGTTCCATCGGGACCACGTTGACTAGGCGTATTTCTACGGTGCTATTCTTACGACATCAATCCAGCGTTAGTCCGGGCCGGCTTCAGTTAGCGCTCTCTACGCGTCGCAATTCTACTCTTTGCTGGGCGGGAATCGCATGGTGTCGTTCTTTGTTGGGGACGAAAAAAGATTTGCCCCAGCTCCCAGACCCTATAGCCTCAATCTCGTCTTACAGCACGCAGGAGCGCGTTGAATGCGTAGCAGGTAGGAGAAAGCGGAAACAGGAGAATAAAATCCGGCTCGGCTCTCCGGCTCTGATAAGGTCACCGTCGTATGGGGCTGCCTGCGGTTCAAGAAAGAAAGGTACCATCGTTCCTGCATCTGCGGGTCTCGCTAGCTGCAGGAGCCTGGGCCAATCGTCTGGTTTTCCTCAACCGTGCCTTGCAGCAACATTTCGTTATGGAGCGGATCATAGCCACAATTCCAGGCCGTTCCAATTCTACGCATGTGCGGCCGTACGCTGCAAGCCAATTCTCACCGTCCCTATCCTATCTCTCTCTGCAAAAGCATTTCTGCAAAACGCGGGATCTCCCGCAGTATGATGCTATCAAATTTGACTGCAGAGGAGACCCGCAGAGAAACTCTGCCTTTCCTCATTTCCCCCGCCTTGAGGGCCGCCTTGGGTCGCGCGCGCGAATGACCAGCTACCACTATCCTAGTTCTCGACCCGTGGCGATCGAATGATCGCTGGCTGGAGCCGTTCTAGGGAGCACCGCATGTCTATTTTGCACATCCCTTTGTGCAGATCATGCGTCTCAGCCTTTCCTTCTTGACGCGCATTGGGCGCAAATGTCTGGCCAAGACAACAATCCGTCACCCTATCCCTGCGGTGACAAAGTGCCTTTGAAAGAGGGGAGCCAAAATAAAGCAACACTAACTTTTCTATCGTCTAAGCGTACAAGGCGGAACAGAAACATAAACCGCTTCCTTACTCCGGGAGACTGACTTCAAAACGGTACACACTGGCCGGCCAAGCCGCATCCAAGGGCACACGGTGGCCCTTATCCCTAGTTTATCTGTATCGTGACCCTCTCGGTCTTCGAATCCCACCCTTTGAACGTGACACTTTGCAGATCTTCGACAATCCAGTCTGCACCAGCTTCTTTAACCTCTTTCGCGGAGTGCGTCGTCGTCAATGCCAGGACACGGCATCCTGCGGCTTTCCCCGCCTTAATGCCTGCTGGTGCGTCCTCAATCACTAAAATCGGGAGCTCAGGAGAAAGCCCCAGCAGCGTCCTGCCTAGCACATAGCACGCCGGGTCTGGCTTCCCGTTCTCCACTTCTTCGGCTGTCACCATCGTCTTCGGATGAGCCAGACCGAGACACTCGAGCCATCCTTCAACAAGAGGTCTAGTTCCTGACGTCACAATCGCCCATGGTGCCTCCGTTTCATCAAGGGATGATAAGATTTTACGACTCCCAGGGACCTCGTTTGCGTCTTGGCCATACTGTTTAGGTATGACCCCTTCGATTTCTCGGACGTCTAGTTGCGCCTATCAGTATCACATTCGCAATTCGAAGATCACATGAACGACTCACAATCCCAGTTTGCCTTGGTAGGTTGATAGAGTCTCAGCACGTCAATTGACCTCCTCCCGTGTGATGTGGCCAGGATGACCTTGGGGTCTACTTGGAGCTCGGCAGCAATCCTACAGTCTAATTAGCATTGTCCGTTTGGAGTTGAAGACAGGCTCTTTACTTATGCCAGTGCTTCACGATTGCGTCTGTGGAATCGATGATAGTCCCATCCATATCGAATAAAATTCCAGCAAATGAATAGGAAGGCATTTTGAAAGAATATAAAGTATATGATCTAGGTGGAAGAACAGGAATTAAAGCGATCTATATAATAAACTAGAAGTGAAGAAATCGACCCAATCGTTGAGGCCTTTTGTCATCGTCGCAGCGTCTTTTCCGTTAGCCAACTAGCCAACTCACAAAAAGCGGATGCGTTTCCTAAAGAAGCTTAGCGTATGAAACCTTGGCTCCCACGGAAATCGAAAAAGTTTCAATGTTAGTAACGTGCAGAGCTCGAACTGTTAACCATTTTACGTCGCGAGTATGGTTAAAGTAGGAAGTGCGTACTTAGGATCAGAAATGAACGTTTGGCTCCTGACGAATTTCTAGAGCCCAAGTCCAAGCGGACGCCAGTTCGATTGAGGCACAAAATAGAGAAAGCAAGTGCGGCAAAACAACGGAAAGACCGAAAAGCCGCGAAAAAGGTACATCCTTCCTGGCAGACCGAAGAAGGCCAGTCACGCTGACGCTTCATTGCGTAGAATCCAGAATGGAGATCGAAGCTGAAGAAAGATCCTGGAATTCCCAATCTATTCCCGTACAAGGACAGGTTACTCGGAGAGATCGAAGAGAAGAAGCGATTAAAGCAGGAGGAAGCTGCTCGATTGAAGGAGGAAGCTAGGGCGCGGAGACAAGGGTTGGCCGTACAAGAGGATGCGATCGAGATTGCAGCGAATGGAGAATTAATCGAAGAGGACGATATGCTACTAGACAAAGAGATGGATGAGGATGATATCGACGAGGTACTGTGCCCACGTCGAATGCCCTTATAAGACACTAGATTAACTTCTCTGCTTACGTTAATTAGAGCAACCCTATGGCAGCTCTTCTAGCCTCAGCAAGGCTACGCGCAGCCGAGTATGAGGCCAACGGTGTAGATTGCGCAGACGAGATAGACGAAGACGGTGAAGATGAATGGGAAGGACTCGATTCGGACGACTCTGATGCGAAAGCCGGCATGACACGGAAAGATTCCTCCAGGAAGGCTTTCGACAAGGTGTTTAAACAAGTAGTTGAGAGTGCAGATGTGGTCCTTTATGTCTTGGATGCCCGAGATCCGGAAGGGACGAGATCGAAAGAAGTTGAACGAATGGTCATGGCATCTGCGGGTGGGGAGAAGAGATTGATACTGATTCTTAATAAGATCGACCTGGTACCTCCAAAAGTACTGAAGGGTTGGCTCGTTCATCTAAGGAGATATTTTCCGACACTTCCGCTCCGCGCCTCCGGCCCTGCTCCAAACGCGCAGACCTTCAATCACAAACAGCTGACAGTGCAAAACACGTCTGCAACGTTGCTCAAAGCACTCAAGACTTATACTCACTCCAAGCAGCTGAAGAGAGCTATTTCCGTTGGAGTCACTGGATTTCCGAATGTCGGCAAGTCTTCCGTTATCAATGCTCTAACGTCCAGGCTTGGAGGGTCTTCTCTTGCGTGTCCTGTTGGTGCAGAAGCCGGAGTAACGACAAGTCTACGGGAGGTGAAGTTAGATAGCAAGCTCAAGCTCTTGGATTCTCCTGGAATTGTATTCCCAACTACTAACGAAGGCTCCAAAGCTTCTCGAGCAGACGACCAGGCGCGATTAGTCCTCTTAAATGCAGTGCCTCCCAAGCAGATTGAGGATCCAGTCCCAGCGGTGTCACTTCTCTTACGACGTCTACGTACTTCGGAAGCGCTATTCGCAAAGCTGTTACAAGTCTACGGGTTGTCTCCGCTGTTGAACGTGGATGGCGACCCCACGACAGATTTCTTAGTCCAGGTAGCACGGAAACGAGGGAGGCTCAGCAAGGGCGGAATACCAAATATCAACAGTGCAGCTTCTACTGTTATTACGGACTGGAGAGATGGGAGGATTCAAGGGTGGGTTAATCCACCCACGATACAGTCAGATCCATCTGGCTTACCTGCAGAGACTGGAATTGCTGCTCAGGAGACGCTTGACGATCAGAAACAGGTTGTTACTGAGTGGGCGAAGGAGTTCAAGTTGGAGGGATTATGGGGTGATGAACAGGGTGATGACAACGACGAGACGATGCAGGAATGACAGGAATAGCACGGTCGATATCTAATATCCTTAGCCAGGGCACCGCGTCTGTGAGACTTCTCCGTTGTCGGAATAGACAAGGCTTTTCCATTACTTTTGCGCCTAGAGAAAAAGCCAATGAATAAACAAGCTATCAGGGACACCTGCAAAGGCCCAGACTTGATATACAGAGCAGTTTTTCGAAGTTCGGAACGCCATCGGAGACAAGAAAGAGTATTTAGACTTTCACACCGCACTCGGTAACCCCTAAGTGCAGGTGTTAACAGATTGTGACCCATAAAGCGCAGGTGGAACCGCGCTTTTAAATATTTTCCTAGCGTATGACAATTGTTAGTTGGGCATTCCCTGCACGTGCTGATAACGGGCTTGCCCCACCAAGCAAAAGAGCTTGGAGCTGCATCATCCTCGACAAACCGCTGCAAGCCGCCCATTCACCTTTTGCTTGTTTCCGTTAAAGTAAGGTGGGTACGTAAATTGGATTGGGAGGCAAATGGCAGCACGGGGCTCATTTTTGACCTCTAGAATCCTAAAACCCTTCAATCCAGGTCGTATCGGTGCAATTAATTCAGCTTCACGACGATTTACAGCTAGAATGGCCACAATTTCGAGCATCAAGGTTCCCAATGTTGAGAATGAGCCTAATGCAAGCTCGCCCTTCAGATTTCAGCTAGGAAAACGCAAGAGTTAACGAACTTTCGTGGCAACTACAGAAACACTATGCCAAAGGCTCAGTGGAACGTGAGAAGCTATCTGCTGCCGTTGCAGCCCTGAAAAAGAAGTCCCCGCTCAAAGTCCCTCTTGTCATCAGCGGCAAAGAGGTTAGCTACACAAATATACTCATACAAGCAATCGTCGGTTCAAACTAACACTGAACTTCGAGATCACAACATCGTCTCTCTCTACACAGCCCAATCCTGGTGCACACGCGAGTGCCGTAGCGGAATATTCTTCTGCTACAGCTGAACATGTCTCCGAAGCCATACAAGCCGCCCTTGACGCGAAGTCCGCGTGGGAGACACTACCATTCTCCGACCGTGCTGCGGTGTTTTTGAAAGCGGCCGACTTAATCTCCGGAAAGTATAGATACGAGCTTATGGCCGCCACAATTTTAGGGCAAGGAAAAAATGCGTGGCAGGCTGAGATTGACGCTGCTGCTGAGTTGGTTGACTTTTTGAGGTTTGTTGAGAAAACCGATTACATATCATGCTCTACTGCTAATGGGCTGAAAGGTTTAATGTTCAGTATGCCGAGGAGCTCTATGCACAACAGCCAGTCAAGAACTCGCGAGGTGTGTGGAAGTAAGTAATTTCTGTAGGTTGTCATTGGGACACGGAGCTGACGGATAGTAGCCGTGTTGAGTACCGGCCTTTAGAGGGCTTCGTTTATGCGGTTACCCCTTTCAACTTCACCGCTATTGCGGGGAACTTACCGTGTGCGCCCGCACTTATGGGCAATGTTGTAGTCTGGAAGCCGTCCCCAGCCGCGATTGCCTCCAATTGGCTTCTGTACAGCATCCTCATGGAGGCTGGCTTGCCTCCGAATGTTATTCAGTTTGTCCCCGGCGACGCCGAGGAGGTGACGAGAGTGGTTTTGGATCATCCTCAGTTTGCTTCCTTACATTACACAGGCTCCACAGCCGTGTTCCGCTCTTTGTATGGAAAGATCGCCGAAGGTGTGGCTAGCGGCAAGTACAGAGGTTATCCGCGCATAGTGGGAGAGACTGGCGGCAAAAACTTCCACCTCATAGACCGCTCCGCAGACCTCGAAAACGCTGTCACCAACACAGTCCGTGGCGCGTTCGAGTACCAGGGCCAGAAATGCTCCGCAACTTCCCGCGCTTACGTCCCTAAGTCCGTGTGGGAAACTTTTAAGGCTAGGCTTGTTGAGGAGACGGAAAAGCTCCAAGTTGGTCCTTCGGAGTCATTCGACAACTTCATTGGTCCGGTCATCCACGGAGCCAGCTTCAAGAAGCTCTCCGAGGCAATTGACGAAGCCAACAAGGATCCGAGCCTTAAGCTTCTTACGGGGGGTAAATACGACAAGAGTGCAGGCTTCTTTATCCACCCTACCATATACTTAGCGAAGGATCACAAGCACCCGCTCTTTTCCCGGGAACTCTTCGGCCCTGTCCTCGTCCTATACGTCTACGACGACGAAGAGAAAACAGCGTTCCAAGATGTCTGCCGCATCATCGATGGAACCTCAGAGTATGCACTGACGGGCGCCGTCTTCGCTAGGGACCGGGAAGCAATCCGATATGCGGAGGATGCACTGCGGAACGCTGCAGGTAATTTCTATATCAATTGCAAGTGTACGGGCGCGGTGGTTGCGCAGCAGCCCTTTGGTGGAGCCAGGGCAAGCGGAACAAATGACAAGGCTGGGAGTATAACGCTCCTCAGTCGATTCGTGAGCATGAGGTCAATCAAGGAGGACTTTGTCGGAGCCTATGAGGTTCCGTATCCGAGCAACGAGGTGTGACGTCCTAGGTGTGCCAAGGTGTTAAAGTTGGTATGTTCAGCTGGAGTCAGTCCTGTAGCCTAGAATTGAGTACAATTGAACAGCGTAGCATAATTCGTACAACTGCTGGCAACTTTTGACAAGAATTGATAAAGTGTTGTAGAGTGTAGGTAAGAGTTGACAAGCACGGAGTATTGTAAAGTGTTGTATGGAATAGGGACTCGTATAATTTTTCCACCCTTGTCACCGATCGAAACGGCTAGAGTCGGCAAGGCACGCTACGATAAGATTTCGATGCGGGACGTGATGCAACCAAAATTTCACAAGGAAAATATCCAGAACTTTTCTCCACACTGCGAACTTGATTCACAACATAACAAATCCACTGAAAACCGTTTCATAATTCCCAATTCGATCACAGTAGCTCATACAATTCAACATGGCTAAAGAGAAGGTAAGGGACTGCTCAACTTGCTTAATCCGCCTTTGTTTACTGACCAAACCCAGGTTTGTCTGGCGTATAGCGGTGGATTGGATACCAGCTGCATCCGTGAGTGTGAACCTGCCGGTTCCGCCGCAAACAAGCCAATTGACGGTTTCTACAGTAGCATGGCTCATTGAGAAGGGATACAGTGTTATTTGCTTCAGTCAGTCCTCTTATTCCTCTGCGTGATCGTTCGTGCCTAACAAGAGTCACAGTGGCCGATGTCGGACAGGAAGGTACGATGTACTCATGAGCAAACATAGCATTGTGGAAAACCTCGAGATACCGCTCAGATTCGCTAATATACGATGGGTGTTCTCTAGAGGACTTCGAGGCCGCAAAGGCAAAGGCATTGAAGGTCGGCGCGGAAAGGGTTTACGTCGAAGATCTTCGTAGAGAGTTTATCGAGGAGCTCTGCTTCCCCGCTGTGCAATGCAACGCTGTCTATGAAGGCGTCTATCTTCTTGGTAAGTCATACTCGACTATCCCTTGCAGGGAAGTAACGTAACAGGTATGATATTGCAGGCACATCCCTCGCCCGTCCGGTCATCGCTAGAAGCCAAATGAAGGTCGCCGAAAAAGAAGGATGTGTGGCCGTCTCCCACGGTTGTACTGGCAAAGGCAACGATCAAGTCCGCTTTGAACTGGCATTCTACGCCCTGAATCCCAAGATCAGAGTCATTGCACCATGGCGCCTACCAGAGTTCTACAACCGTTTCGCTGGTCGCCAGGATTTGCTCGAATACGCTGAGAAGATGAAAATCCCCGTGTCTCAGACCAAGTCAAAGCCATGGAGCATGGACGAAAACCTCGCACACTGCTCCTACGAGGCTGGCATTTTGGAGGACCCTAATGTGACTCCTCCTGAAGATATGTGGAAGCTCACAGTTGATCCCACGAAGGCTCCAGATACCCCAGAGGACTTCACACTCTTCTTCGAGAAAGGTCTGCCAGTCAAGTTGGTGTATGGAAAGGACGGGAAGCAAGTCGCAACAGACTCAGTCGACTTGTTTCTGACCACCAACGCTATCGCGAGAAGGCACGGAGTTGGCAGAATCGACATTGTTGAGAACCGCTTCATAGGCCTAAAGTCCCGCGGCTGCTACGAGACCCCCGGCCTCACCTGCCTTCGATCCGCACATCTCGACCTCGAGGGCCTGGTGATGGACAAAGAAGTCCGTGCTCTTCGTGACCAATTCGTGACCTTCAACTATGCTAAGATCCTCTACAACGGGCTGTACTTCTCGCCCGAGCGCGAATTCCTTGAGTCCTCCATCGTTGCCTCCCAAAAGTATGTCAACGGGCAGGTCCGCTGCCGCGTGTACAAGGGGACGTTCAGCATTCTAGGACGTAGCTCTGAGACGGAAAAACTGTATGATATGTCTGAGAGTAGTATGGATGAGATTGGTAGCTTTGAGCCGCAGGATACTACTGGATTTATTTCTGTGCAGGCTATTCGTCTGAAGAAGTACGGACAGAAGATTCTTGATGAGGGGAAGAAGTTGTAATGGGATGGCTGGCTCAGAGGCTTGCTGAGCAATAAAATGGGAATTACATGTTAGCTGAAATTGGTTGCTAAAACATGGTGCGTACTTTAAAGTTACAATAAGCAAGTGCTGTGATATCCTGATGGCCATGGGCGAATTGGTCTTGAATAGATGTGATGCTTCTGTTTGATAATGTATCCCTTTTTTAGGAGTTTTGATTGCCTGCCAGGTCGCCCATATCTATTCTAATGGATCTACCCTCCTTTCTACTTACCCCCAGTCTTGACAAGCTCAAGCCTAATCCTCCTCTTTCCCGTAGACTCCTCCTTCTGGTCACTAATCCTAACCACCACCTTCTCAAAAAGCACAATCTTCTCCGTTCTTGAACCTCTCGTCTCCAAGACGTATGTGTCCCCATCAAAGGCTGCTTCTGGTTCTGGAATAGCCAAATCTCTCAAGCGGATCAAACTCTCAATCCCGAACCGGGGCACAAAAACAACGAACCCATTGGAGAATACCTTCATCACAAACCCTTCCTCTTCAATGACTCGGCCCTTGAGGGCTTGACCAACGTAGTATTCGATACTTGCCCGTCCAGCCATCTGCGCGTTCCGATGCCGGGTATTGATGTTCTTACACACCCCCTCAAGCTTGCCCTTACTATGCAAGCTAGCATCAAGTTTCCCATAGTCAATAGCAGCAGCGAGTTGGCGATGTGCAACGATATCCGCATAACGACGAATAGGACTAGTGAAATGGGTATATATCTCAGAAGCGAGACCGTAATGGCGATATTCGGAGAAAGCTTGGGTTCCAGAGCAGAAGTACTCTGCGGAGAGCATGCAGCGGGTTGCCATAATGCGGACGAGGGTGTTAAAGAAGGGCTCTTTGGGGTCGACACAGAGGTCGAGGGAGTCGGCGAGTGCTTTGGAGGATTCGGTGCGGAGGGTGAGGCTTTTACGGACGCGTAGTTGGGATTGGAGTTCTTCGAAGTTGGAGGCTGGGGGGGCACCATGGCGTCTTCAGAATGGTTAGTGCGAAGTTTGAGTAGAAGAGGGATATGGAGTCAATGTACCGTAGCATGGCTGTTTGAGGAAATGCTTTGTAAATTTTGCCTGCTACGCTGATGTTCGCGAGTAACATGAACTCTTCGACGAGTGAATTCGTATCTAGTTGTTGCTTCACCTCCACATCCATTGGATCCGACGTTTCGTTCTCAGTCTGCACCTTAACTTCGGGACTCGCCAAGTTCAAAGCTCCCGCGTCCATGCGCTTCTTCCGAAGCTTCTTAGAAAGCATCAATAGGGTCCGCATACCAGTTGTGAGCTCGTCCTTCTGTGACTTGTCATCGATGCGCTTCTGGGCTTGCTCATAGGCAAATGCTTCCCGTGAACGAATGACCGACTTTGTAAACTCCACGCTTACAATTCCGGCGTCTGGAGTAATTTCCCATATCGTTGAGAATGCAAAGCGCTCAACGTAGGGCTTTAGAGAGCATAAGTCAGTACCCAACAACATCGGAAGCATATCAATCCGTTTATCTACCAGATAAACAGTTGTACCTCTTTCGCTAGCCTCGGTGTCCATGGCATTGTTTGGCTTAACAAAATGCGTAACATCCGCAATGTGTACACCGACTTCAAAATTGCCATTTGGTAATGGTCGGGCATGGAGTGCGTCGTCAATATCCTGACATTTTGGTGGATCAATACTGCAGACTAGTAGGTCTCGGAGATCTTTCCGGCCTTTCCAGCCTGGGTCATCTTTGGACGCCGGAACCCTCCAGTCGTGACCTTCGGCAGGCAGACAGTCAAGGACGGCTTTGGGGAAAGGCCGATATTGGACATCGTACTCCAGAAGAAGAGCTTCGGTTTCTGCTTCTTTTGTTTCCAGTTCTCCTAGTGATCGAACAAAGTGTCCCATTGGGTACCGAGCATCCCGGTCCCAGGAATCGATAGTGACAAGGATTCTCTTTCCTAAAAGTTCACCAGCCTGTCGGGTGCGAACGCGTATTTTCGGTATTCTCTTGTCCATTGGAACTAAAAAGACTGTCTGCTGGCGCCGACCCTCTTTCATTGATAGACCCACCGAGTTCGCGTCAACGTGTCCAACATATTGTCTCCAATTCCGTTTCACCACGCCAATGACCCTTGCGGTTGGTTGAGGACGACCTTCTACACTCTTCCCGTGCGTTTTCTTAGCCTGTTCCACAAGCGCCTTTTGTTCCTGTTCCGTAATAACCGCTTCTTGGTCTTCAGCATCTGCATTTTCATTTTTATTTAATGATTCTTCTTCAATGATCTTTGATGAAGGTGCTTTCCATTGGTCCTTGGGCAGCACTTCCACAACGACAGAATCCCCTTGGACGGCCCGGTTCATGTTCTCACGACCCAAAACAATAAAGGTTCTATCAAATGCTGGAACGTGAACAGATCCTTCGAGGTAGTTGTATGGCGATACGTTGAATAGACCCTGGTGGAGAGTTCCGGTCTTCACTCCCGTCATCATCTTTGAGAGCGTATAGTACTAACAGGTACGGTTAGCTATAAGTCACCGGCATATATGGTAAACCCCACCTCTGGGTAAAGCATTGCTCCTTGGGCGGTTTTGGCGTCTTGACCTTCCCGGCTCGCTGTGATCATATCTAGGAGTCGATCTGCATCCGGTAACTCTGACACATAGTCTTGCACTGTGCAAAGGAATAAGGGGTAAGTGCAACATCCCATACGTGCAGAAATGGAGCAGATTAAACCACTGAAGACGTACAGGATACGGCTTCTATCTTCTCCTTCTGAGCTTTTTGGAGACTTTCCCGATCATCACTCAGCATCACGACTGACGGACACTTATTCCCCCTTCCAGCAGCCTTGACGACCTTCTTTACGTGATCACTGTACCATTTGACAGCTTGCCGCACTGCCCGGTCATTTCGATCGTTAATCGTCTCGCCCAGTTGTCTGTTCACATAGGTTTCCAGTCGAAAGTCATTAAAGAAGACATAGAAACGCTTTTCCTCACTCTTCGTTAGGCCGACTAAACGATTATATAGTGGTATTGACCGATTGCGGAGCTCCTCAAGGACTGTCTGGAGAATGATTACATCGTAAAAAGAAGACGTTTGTTCGAAAAGATCCATGCCATTGAGAAGTGCGTTTGTATCTGGCACCAAATAATGTCCATTTGGAAAAGACTTTGTGCCTGCAGGACAGCCTGAGAGAACAAAAGGGGCCACTAGTAGCATTCATTAGCTAGGAGATTCCCCACACGTCCGTACCAGAGACCATAAACTCACCAACGCCATTTGCATCGGCTGGTCGCAAACACACAGAACAGAGCGTTGATGAGCAAGGAATATCTTGTCGAAGATAAAGCTCACGGACGATCTTCTGAACTTTCCCACTCCTTGTCGATCTTACAAACACCTTACTGTAAATATTATCATTATGAGAACCCCCAGCATTCGTCCTCTTCAAGCTCGTCATTGCGGCTGGAGTTTGTCGATACAATTCGCATATCGCCTGCTAAAAGTGCAAAAATATTTTGAGCCGCAATTAGCGCCAAGCCTCTAGTGGTTTTGAGTATTAGGGCGTGTTTCCGCCGCCCGATTGACTATCTGAACCACGCGACGTGAATCGCGCATGAATTGAAAAAATAACGCTCCAATTACAACCGCTTCGTTTCCCAGGCCTAGGAGGCCATGTGGCAGATTGCTGGATCGTCTATTTTCGAAAGTTTATTTTCCAATTACCCCAAGCCGAGTCCTGTGGTCCAGTGGGTTCGCTATTCACAGGAACCAGCCAGACTTCTCTGTCGAATCCATGGTTCAATGACAAGGAGCGACTAAGAAGCGCCTGGTGCTAAACAATATGCAGACGCACAGAGACTGTGCTATTTACGAACTCGAGAGTACACTGATGGAACAATACGCTAAATGCCAATACAAATAGGACAGTACATACACACATCATGATGAAAAGAGTGTATTTCGTATCTGCGCCTGCATTGGAATCCTTGGCTTGACACCTCCCGCTCCATGTAGGTAGGCACCTCCAATGCAGGGGAAGGTGGGATTTTGCGGGGTGTGGACTATCCGGGATAAAGTTCACAGACCAGATCAGCACATCATTGATCTCTTAGCTCACCTGTAGGGACTCCGGGTATCGCGTAACTGGTAGTGGTGCGCAGGATGCATATCAATTAGCATGAGGGCCAAATATTACGACCGTTACCATGGGATCTGGATGGTGAAGGACGAGCGAGCATGAGCATAATGCAGAAATCCCCCAAGCACATGAAAGAAGAAAGTCGACCACCAGAGATCCGTCCGGTCTTCTTCGACCTGGTCCAAGCGTGCGGTCATGATCGACAAGGTGTTTTGGAACCCTGCTGACTTCCAGCCAGAAGTTGCAGGCGAAAAAACATACTTCAGCCTTTTCCGAACCGAATCTTGAACTGCTCTGGCTCCGATAAACCACGAGATCGTAGATCCTTGCAGTCGCTCGCGGAGCCTGGTCTCTCCAAAAGGCCGTATGAACGGCTTCCCGCCAATAGCAGGCGAGCCTTCCCGGCCCTTGTCCATATCATATTCCATTCATCTCATGCAGGACTTCATTTCATGCATTGCTCACTTCCCACACTTCCCATTCGGGCGGGAGCTGCAGGACGGGGGCTGTCGGACTGCCCGCAGACAGGCTTGGCTCCCTTCACCGGCCGCACTGATTGGGCGATACGACCACTGAGTCAGACTTATCGTCGCGCAAACCTCAACCGAGTCCCGGTCCGACTCCAAAAGTTGAAATCTTGATTTTTGGACACAAAATCACGGCTTGTAGAAGGCTTCACCTGACTTGTTTCGAGCTGAACGGAGTAAGGGATTCTGCTTGACCGACAGGGGAGGCAAGAAAGCAGCACCTTTGACTGGCTAAATGTCGTGGGGCGTGGAGGTCGCGGATTTGCATTGGCCAGCCCGGACGGGTTGGATCGTCGGTTCTTTAGGACGGCGACGGGCAAACGTGAAGCGATGTTTCTTGACAGGTGCCTCTGAGCTTTGACCTCTTGCGTCCGTAGCGAGAGGCCATTGACAGTCCAGGATTGTGGGCAATCAAGCCTAATTAGCACCAAATCACCGTCTGCATGACCATAAGATTACCTTAGGGGACAATCAACTCGTGATCCGTTTCTATTCCCGGCGTCGTTCCCTCTCCCAACACCCATCTGCTGGGGTTATCTGAAATGGTCATGACAAGGTCTTCTCTGTTGCGCGGCCGTGCCAGGGGGTTGATCCTCGCAAGCGATCAGTGTGGTTTGGTAAAGAGTTAAATCCGACGTGGTGGAGCATGAACTGCCAATTTGTGTTCCCGGGCCAGAAATGGGGAGCCCGGCCTGGGTCCCGCTTAAGGCGTAGGGACATGTCCGTGGCTGTGCTGGAGACTCTCAGGAATTGGATATGATCCTCAAGGTAAGGCAGATTGTGCTTTCATGCAGACGGCGTGCAAACGGGCGATTCAAATGAGCTCTCGCCAGGAATAACATCAAGTGGGAGCTACTCAGTACTTGTGAATGCGTGATTACGCCGCACGGCGCGGCGGTACCTCCTTTAATGGCTCGAGTAGCTTCAACCGTCCCAAAAGTAAAATGTCGTAAATGTCGTAAATGTCGAAGAGTTTCTCTGCAAGCGAGAGACGCCCACCTCCATCTAAGCCATCCGTGCTTTGTCGACGATAAATACCGAGCCGTGGTGGTGTTGAAGGCCATGGCATGGGCAGCTTGACGACTGCGGCTGTCGAGACTAGTCTGGGATTACCAGACACATTTTCACCTGCTATCGAGATCCACACACCCTCTCACGCGCAACGCGTAGGCTGTAGAGTATTCGCATTCGTTCGTTCATTAAGCGTGCGATCCCTCCTCACCTCGTCCTTCTAGCTTCCCAGGACTCCACATCATAACTCTTCACACCATCTCGCCGCACATCCCCTCGCCACATCCCGCCGCCAGCCAAGTAGCGCGCCGACCCCAACCCACACCAGTGAAACAAGCACGCACGCACGCACAACGCAACCTAGGAAGAACCCAAGCATACCCTGCGGTACTTCCGCCGCCGCAGCTCGTGTGCACACGGACCTTGTCACTGCACCTATTGGAACCCGCCCCTTAGCACGAACAGCAACCTTCAGCAAGCTAGGCTCATAGGCTCGCTACAGCTAGCCAGCGAGAGCCAGAGAGCAACCGTAGAGGACCTAACAGCATACAGGCCGATTCGATTCGACTCATTTGCCGCGCTCTCTCCGCCGGACGAGCTTGAGCGAACGAACAGTTTCACAACCGTGGGGATTGCGAGCCTCCCGCCGCAACAACGTGCCAGCTTCACGCGAGGTCGGATCAATCAAAGTTGCCACTACCAGTCACTTCCCTCCTAACCTTCCCGTAGCGCAGGCTTCGAGCAAATGCTTGGTACGTCGTCCGATTCGTAGCGTCTTTTGGCCAGAACGCGCTCTCCCGGGTTTGGCAAATCTGTTTATTCATATCGACTCTGCATGCTTCTGCGTCGGTCCACGCAGACAGCTGCATGTGTGCAGAAAGCGAGCAGACGTCACCTCGAGCTTGCTAACGTTCTACGAGGAAGCTACAGTAACCTTATTGACGGCCATTGATCCGCGAGTCGACACCCTGATAACAGGTCCCCGCGTGCTATTTACGCCTCCGGGGAGCGCACAGCTGCGCTGAGCACCGTGCTCGTACTGGACTTTGCGCGATCGTTCCAGCGGCCCGAATTTCGTCGGTCTTACACATTTATCGCGATCAGCCGCCGCCGCCCCTCACACACCGACTGGAATCGGGCTGGCAATTTCCAAAACAAAGTGTACAACCTCACCACTACCCGCGACCTTGCATTCCATCTGGTGCATGCTTCTGCGCGCTGACCCAATCGCGAAGTTCGGACGGCGAAGATCTAGGTTCACATCCGCAAGTCTCCGCATTCTGTGAGATCCTTAGTCGCGCCTGCCACTCTTCGCATTTCTCGGTTCAGCTGCATGAGACCATCCTCTTTATCGTATCTTGTTGCTCCAACCTAAACATCTCGTCGCGGCGCAGCAAGCCAGGAGAACGAGTCATTCGCGTACCAGCAGGCTTTAGCCGCGATACTTGACGTTACGTTGGACAAGACATCATGTATCCGGCCCAACATCAAACGTCTGCGTCGATGAACAATGGTCTGGTTGGTGGCATGATGGATCCATCGGGGACCATCAATCCAGCGACTTTGAACCCAGCAGGTGCGCATGACTCTCTAACGAATCCTTCATATGCCTCGAGTTGAGTGTCACGATCTTCACGCGTCAATCCTGCTCCACCCTGTGTTTTGTTGTTCCTCGTGTGCACACGATTGTTGTCAAGCTCATTGCGCGACCTCCCCATATGATGACAGATTCTAAACTCTTACCTTCCATTGCTATAGTCCTGACAAACGCTACACCCGTCGTAGCGCCAGCATCGAGTCCTCGTGGCATCAAGCGCAGTCGCTCACCTGAGCAGTCCTATGGTGATGCGCCTACAGGGGACGGTGGGGATGACAACAACGGTACGTTACCACAGAACTGACCGTCATTGACGAGACGCATTTCCTATACCAGCTACATTTTGTCCATTAAAGGAATGAGATGCTCATATGTCTTGACTTGACAGATGAGCAAAAGCGACGGAAACGCGGTAGGCCACCGAAGCCCAAAGCTTCGGGACCTGTTCCTCCAAGCCCGGGCCTTGCGACCCCGCAACAAACGCCGCAACCTCTCCCAAATGTCCAAACACCACAACTCCAGACGCAGCCCTTACCACAGAAAACTACCGCAAGCACACCCCTACAAGGCTCTCCACCTAGAACCACCCCTACAAAGACCGTCGTGAAAGCTCTACCCACGGTGAGAGATCACACTACTGACCAACTAGGACGGGACGGTGATGAGTATGTACCACGCGAATACGACGAAGCTGGTGAAAAGAAAGTCATACCAACCGGTCACCTTTGCGATGGACGAGAGTACCGTTGTCGGACTTTCCTAGTTCCTAACAGGGGCGAAAAGCTGTTTATGCTTGCTACGGAGTGTGCAAGAGTTCTTGGATACCGGGACTCTTATCTCCTATTCAATAAGAACAGGTCTCTTTACAAAATCATCGCGACACAGCCAGAGAAGGATGACCTCATACAGCAAGAGATCCTACCATACTCGTACCGGTCACGACAGATTGCCATTGTCACAGCCAAGTCTATGTTCCGGCAGTTTGGCAGCAGAGTTATCGTAAATGGTCGTCGCGTACGCGACGACTACTGGGAAAGCAAAGCCAGGAAGCAAGGGTTCACTGAGGAAGACCTTGCAGGGGAGAAAAGACCCGGAGCTGCGAAAGCAAGGAATGCCGCTGCAGCCGATGCTACAAATGCGAATGCTGCATTAGCGCATCACAACGAAGTTGTTTATACCAATGGCCCAATTCATTTAGAATCTCAGCCACAACCGCAGACGGTCCAGCCTGGCCTAGGAGGCCCTGCATCTGCCAGCATCGCACCTCTGCCCATGATTAATCTCGCACCCAATGACGATCCTCGCATGAAAGAGATTGGCATGGTGCCTCGGCCACGGCAAGAGATATCTGGTCCTCCATATCAAGACCGTCTAACGCAAACACCGGCAGTCGATATTATGAATCAAGCTCAACATAGCGCGGAATTTAACAAGATGCTCAGCCAACAGCGCCATGCTCGGGGCAAGTATATTTCTGAATTCTATAAGGAACCCCGCGTTCCAGCAACCAGTGCTCCTCCACAGCAGACAGCCGGATCCATCGATCAAGGCCCGCCAGTTAGCCAAGCCCTTCCTTCTCCTCAGCTTGGTTCCTCGGTGATGCTCCCTAACCAATCCCCGATGTCGCAACATCCGCAGCATGCTCCCCACTTGATGTCACAGCCGTACTCGCAGCAGCAACACCAGCAGAATCCTTTGGCACAATCACCCATCAGATCCATGCCACCAGGGTCAATGAGGCCCGATCAAATGCATCATAGGTCTCCAGGGCTTGTTCCTACATCAGGAGTTCCAATGTCTGCAAGTCCTTATGCATACCAGCCTCAGAATCAGATGTGGCCTCCTCCACAGCCTCAACAGTCTCCATTGTCGCAAAACCGGCATGGTTTGCAACAGTTCAGTCCCCTGGGACAGCAGCAACAACACTCACCACATACCCAGCAATCCACCCACCAAGTCCCTCAGTCTCACCATCCGCAGGGCTTACCTCAGATGAGCGGAGCACCGGTGCAGTATCAAAGTGGGTTACCAGGTATGGGTCCAGGAGGATACTCAGCGCCTGGAAGCCGTACGATCTACAACAATCCGAGCCCGCAGCAGCATTATATAACACACAATCCTTCTGGAGCGCCTCAACCCGGACCACAAGGATGGGCACCTCCACAGCCAAGTGCCCAAGGTCAGCAGAACTGGGGAACCTGGGGAAACAGCAGTTGAATCTCTCTACAACCGGAAACGCTAGGCTTGCTCATGAAATCTGGTACTTGGCTTGCCAGATCGCATACGCGAAGTCTTACTGAATCATATCCTTCCGGGAAACTTCTACTAGGACTACGATTGGTGCACAGGACTCAGAGCTAATCTTCCTACTACTCATTTTTCTCGAGGGCTTCATATCTCTACGCTGCACGGTTGTCGGTAGTCCGCTCAATATTTGTACATATCTTTTGGACGTAAGGATACTTGGAGTTGGGAATCGCATTTCGTTGCGATAGGACATTCTCATTGCTGGAACGCGTGATACGGGACTATTTGTACAGTATTCTCGTCTCTCTGCCTTGAATTTCTGTTATCCTTGTTTTCCCGTTAGTATGTAGCTTCAGGCTTTCGTTTCTCTCTCGGACGATAAACGGATACGGAGTTCCTCGGTCCTTCTTGTACCGCATACTGGCCTATTCCAGCTAGGGGTTTTTCGCCTTTTTGTGGATGGGAAATGAGTTTCACGCTCATGGTCATACTTCTCACATCTACTGTTACCTTCATGTTTTTCGGACAGGTATGCTGTGCTGGATCTCTTTTCCGGCTCATCCATTCCTTTGCAGCATGTGCATTCGCTATGCTAGCAACAACCCCCTTTCGCCCCTGACACTTCTGGCATTTCCGGCACATTGGCAGGCGATGGATCTTCTTCTCGTCCTCTTTTCTCTAGCTTCTGATATTCTACAATAACCTCTACAATCTACTCCTAGTACCCACACATCCAACAAGCAGATGAAATAATCTGAGGGACTTGACCAACAATCTAGAGTCCAGCATGGGCATCACTAAACTTGCTTCGTCCGCTCATGCAGGCACTTCTGGAAGTCGCCTAGTCCATGGCATAGAAACGGTCTTTTCCGTGTCAAATGTTATCGTATGTCAATCATATCTACGAAGCACGTCGGTCAGGATAAAGCGGGAAAAGGAGACCAAGACATACTCCAGATAGGCCGTCAGATGATTGAGATATATCTCTCGGGTGGTATTCCCAAGCGTTGGGTCAAATTGTCGGTCAAGCAGCAGCAGGCCAATGACGTTGTGAGGCGCACCCCACCCTGATTCAGCCGCAAACTTTACCGTCTCCCAATCGGAACGCGACGCTACGCAAGAACACAAAGACGCAAAACAAGAACACACCCTCACAGACAAAGAAACTCCCAAACAACCGGTACGAGAACACAAGCAAACAAGCAATTGGTATATCCATGACACATGCCTTGAACATTCCGCCTTTTGCGGTAACCCTGCGACCGCCTTGCTACCACCCTCCTTCCGCTGGAGGAACAAAGGAAGCTGAACTTGAACTTTCTATCGCAAATCCAATAAGCTTCCGTACACTTATTGGGCCCAGCCCAACGTCCGCTTTGATAATTCGGTGACGCCGTCAATAGCGTACTTTGTTATACGATACATTCGGGAGGCGGGTTTCAGGTCCTACCCCACGGTGGCGATATACGAGGCCTTTAACGAGCCAGCAAAGCTCGGACAAGACGAGAAAAACAAAATAGATTGTAGTCTTGCGTGCGTACCTCGCACAGGCGGATGACATCACCATCCCTGAGTTCTGCATCTGCGATGAAGCTGCGCAGGCAGAGGCTCGCTTGTTAGTTGGACCTGGCTGCTGGCTGGCCTGTGGAGCTGTGGAGCTGTGGAGCTGTGGAGCTGTGGAGTTGTGGAGCCGCGGAGGGCTCGTCTCGTAGGGCATACCATCTGCAAATCCACAAATCAATTCGGAGAGGCCCGGTCTGGCCTTCGACGAGTATCAGCCGCATGGCCCGTATTACGGAAGTGAGAGGTTTGCTACATGGATTTTTCTCTCCGTGGGAATTGGATCTTCGGGTCTCCTGCCGTATGGGAAGAGACTTGATTGTCTCTGCAAGGCGTTCGGCCGAGGCGCTACACGGCGGCGAACACTCAGACCTTGCCCTAAACCCATAGCAGAAAGCCCGCAGGAGGCCCGCCCTATCTATTGCTCCGAAATGGTTTCGTCAGGCAGTGCGAGTTATTGTACCAGGACGTCTGACGACATTGTTTCTTGCTGATGTCCGCTATTATTCGAGTGTCAGTACATAGAGTAGATACACGCACAGTAGTCCTGTCTCTGAATCGCACAGACGACGCGGAGGGTCTCTGCTCTTCTGCCCAAGAAGCACGCGCGGGATTCTGACACACACCGTAATTTGGTCTGTTCGCAATTAGGAGTAGCCTGTTTTCCCACTCCATGACTGCGTTGCCGGGCTCGAGCAAACACCCTGTGCAATATATCGCATCACGAGAGAAAGTTTCCGTCAGCGCTGTCGACGGGTGTTCGAGATCTTTGCCGTGGGCTGTGACCGACTATCGAATCAACCTTAGCGAAGCCCGTCTCCAGAAATGAGAAAAGCCCGTTTGTTCATGCGCAATTCAGTTAATCTCTTCGTCTCTCTGTTGGGCTGCGCATTGAGCAATCAGATGACAGGAATACGATGTTTCGTTTTTGACCGATGAGCTGTTCCTTTTCGTCTCGTCTGCCTCGCGCTGCTACTTGCTGCTGTCTTTTTCCTTTCTTCTCGATCAGTAAGCAGGTAGATCCTCAAACCCGCAGCCTGCAAGGCTCAATCGACGGACGGACCTCCTCACGACGCGCGCCGCCAATGGCGGTCCAGATGTACCTTACCTTGGTGAGACGACTTTGTTATCGGTTGGCCTAGCCGGCCGAGCAGAGGAAGGGGGCCCATGTCGCTGCAGGAGGGATGCAAGTGGGTGCAGACGGATGCAGAATGGATTGCCTCTGGTGTTCCCCTTCCGTCGGTTGAGCTGTTGAGCGTTCATCGACACACACCCAGGTCAGGCAAGGGCACGGCGTGCGCTGACTCGCTCGGTCTAGTTGGGTTCGTTTGGCGTTTCAAAACGGCTCCTGCAGTGACCAAAATTGTAGCGTGCAGACGAGACGCCGCTGCATTCGTTGACTCGAATGCCCGGGACCTGGCATGCTGGGCGTGGCATGCATCAGGGCACTCATCACGATGGAGCTTCACCCTACGAAGCAAACTAAGAGTACACTAAGTGTAGTATTCGAGAGAGCATTCTTACCTCGCACTCGCACTCGCACTTCGTACTCCGTACGCAGCACAGGATCGCTCCCCCAATCCCGCAGCTAGTTGGCGAGTATGGCTGGCTCGCGTGCGCAGTTCACTCACCGACTCCCGCTTTGATGAACGAACGCATCCTTCACCCCATCCTTACCCATTCCTTTCACATCACTTTCCTCCACCCCTCCCTCCGCTATTCATCCACCTCCGTTTCTTTCTTCACCTTGTGCCCCTGCTTGGTACACGTCGCCACAACCATGTGGCCTTCTGACATCCAACGCAGCTGCCATGCTGCCATGCTGCCAGGATCGCCGATCGTCGTGCAGAAAATCATCGTTTGTCGCGAAATGTGGGCAGGGGCACGGTCCTGCGGCGCCGAAAGGAGGGGTTGACCTGAGAACCGACAGGTACGGAGATACGCTTAGCACATACGACGTATCTACTTCATACTCGTAGGGAGGGGCTTGAGCGGCACACGCAGGCAAAGCAGAGACAAGCCAGACGAGTCAGACAAGCTAAACCCTACCTACCCTGCTCTCCATAGTCCCCTCGCCGATATAGCTCAGACGCCAAACTGCGCGTTCTCCACTCTCCATCGTGCTGTACCTCGTCCCACAGACCAACCTGACGCAGCTTCCATGCTTCTGAACGTACGCTCCACGTGGGGCGCAAAACAAGCTTCTATGTTTATATAGCGGCGTCTTTCTCTTTACCCACCCGGCCAGTCCGTTTCTGGCCGGCGTTGTCTCGTTAATTTAAAATTGCCTTTCGTCCTTTGACCTTGTTGCGTTGTTACAGAGTACTGCTCCAACGCTACTGCACACGAGGGTGTTGTGGAAGTTTATCCTGCGCGCACACATATCCTTCCACCTCGGACACCTGCGTCTGCCCCTCCCGCTATTAGTATCGCGGCTTTCCCACCAGCTCTCTCTTGGTGTAGCTTTCTTGCGTTCTTTCCCTGTGCGCTCAATGCTCTGCGTGGCTCATCGCCTGCACGTCTGAACGTCTGCAACGGCTTAGGTGTGAGGTCTTGTCTAGATGCGGCATCGAGTTCAAGCACGATGACTCTGCTCAGCTCTCCTCTTCTTCTCTTCTTATGCCTGGCCATCCTCGAACAGCGGGGCTCAGCACGGCCGGATTGGCCTCAATGGGAGCCTAGCTCTTCGTCCTCTGCCACCCGGTGGACACCAGATGTCACAGTAGCCGGCGTGCTGGCTCCGACTATCCCTTCCTCGAGCGCAACCAGCACATTCTCCTCAGTAACAGCGCAATCGGTCTCTGCAGGCCATCCAGCGCACCCACGGATCTCTACGAGTGCTTCCAGCGCAACTTCCTTATCAGCCAATGCCTCGCAGACCACTTCCTCGGATGGGTTATCAGGCTCGAGTACATCTCTCAGCTCTACGGCAACTCCGGTATCAGAAGGCTTCTCTGCTAATGCCTCTACGCAAGCGTCTCTTACACCGTCTCAAAAACGGAATCTCATCCTCATCCTTACAATCGGCATTGGAACAATCGTTGCTATTGTTGGTGTTCTCCTTATGATACACTTGCGCCGACGGAACAGAGGCGCTACAATTTTTCGTCGCAACGCTACTCCCATCGACGATGAAGAGATCCAGACCTGGAGGAACCAGACATGGAGACCCTCAACATCAGGCAGTCAGATCGTTAGCGAGAGGAAAGCCAGTCTACAGGTGGAATGGCCGGAGAAAGCAGCCGCAGTACCAGCCCCCGTTGTGGCCAAGGCACCCAATGCTCGAGCAGGCCTTACAGATGAAAACATTCCAGGCGAGGAGCCGTTTATTCTTCCTCCGAAACGATCAAATTCGAAACTCACGAAGCCTCGTCATTCGCGAAGCAAATCTGCACGGTCCAGCATCTCAGATAGACCCCCTACGCCCTACCAGGCTAACGAGGACGAAGAGGCCGTACCGCCGCCTCCACGAATACCGGAGAGACTCTCCGGCGATAACAATCGCGACGTAGCACGTATCGAAAGCGGCCAATGGCCGCTATGAGCAGAGCGGAAACAATCATTTCTTGGGCAGCGTTCATACGATTCATAATGTCTTGTCTTTACATAGTAGGGAGCGGAAGGAAGCGTCTTACCTCAGCTTACTTATTATTTTGCATTTGAAACGGGGGAGCATTTCTTGGCAAAGAAGCCGTGTTTGCAGGAGTTTGGGGGCTGGTTTGGTTGACTGCATGTGCAATACATATTTTGGCGTCTGAAGCGACATTAACTTTTTTTTCTAGAAGCACTTTTACCTGTCTTCTCTCATTCCACCCCATCTGCGGGTCTGGAACCCGGTTTAGGGGGGAAGTGAGATACAACTGTCAGCGCGGCAACGGGATTGTCTTGCTCCAAGACCCATTTCCTTACAGCTGCCTACCGTTGCGGTGGATGCGTGACTAGCGTAACATAGGCAATACACTTTATTGCCGTTCCAGAGGCTGGATATTAGGAATAACAATAAATTCGATATCTTCAAAAATTACTATGCCTAGCTTTGGATTTTTAAGCATGACTGAGTAATTTCCTTCATAGATCTAGACTCGCCGTTTCATTGCTCGCTGCTACGTAGCACAGTACGTACATGGTACCTGCTCCCTTGTTCCGGTGTTGCTTATGAGGCGTTCACAGCGAATCCTGCCAAGCGTGCAGTACCGCGCTGTACCCGCAACGGAACGGAAAGCTCATCCCCAAGTTCATCGAACAAGCCACTTGTACTTTTCTCCAGAAACATACACCATAAACGGGCTGACGTCCTACGCCCCATCTTCCCCAGCTCTTATCGCGGAAATTTCCCGGCGCTTCGAAATCCTCCGTTCAACATAATCTCGTATCGGACTAGATGTCTCACGCTCTCACAATCACAACGGCGTCCTAGCGTACCAGCACCAACCGGGAAACATACTACTCATAAGCCAAGAGTTCATGAGCGTAAGCCGGAAGAAGTCTCACAACGGACTCAGCCAGATATACTTAGCTCTGAAATAATATCTCTGTAACCATGGAGCAGATACAAGGTCCGTCTGGTTGCCCTAAACGCGTCTCCGTCGCGCTCCTGCCGTCACAGACGGGACGAAACTAACCGGGACCATCACAGATCTCTTGACGTCCCTCCTATCACAATCCTACGTCGCCTCCCTCCTCTCCTTCACAGCTCACACGGTGTCCTCCCTGCCCTACTATGCCGCCCAGCTACCTACGTACATCTCCCAACTCCTCCGCCTATCACCTCACGACCTCCTCACCATCGTGTTACTCCTGGTTATCGCGCTGCTCGGGCTGTATATCCTTGATCTCGCACGACGGGCGTTGGTGAGTTTGGTGTGGTTGGCGGTAAAACTGGCTGTTGGTGTGCTGCTTTTGGCGGGAGGGGTTGCTGTTGCGCTAGAGGGGCCGGAGGTTGTGGCAGGATGGATGCTGGGCTTATGGAACATACTGGTTGGAGAATTGCATGGGAAGGTTGGAGGCGTTGAGCGGGAAGCAGAGAGGGCGCAGAAGGAGTGGGAGAGGCAGATGACGGGTGGTCAGCGGGTAGCAGGAGGCAGGTGGTAACCTTAGTGAAAAACGAGCGGTCAGTGGAGAGTCGAAATATCCATATGCATTGTTAAAGGTGTACTGGCGTTTTACGTCATCAGAACTACCAGGTTGGAGGCTACGACTTCTTGCGACTTGGTTTATCTAGAAGCGTCATCATAAAATGCGAATTTCATATACATCTCACTATGAAGTACGGATGATCCTTCTATAATACCCACGCCGACTGGATGTCACCCAGGACGCCATCACGATGCTAATGTCATATCATCATCTCATACGTCCAGAAACCGAGAGAGCCACAAAGGAGAAAAGGCGTTTAAGGTCGGAAACATCCTCCAGGGTATCAAAAATCTGTCTCCTCGAAATCGGGTTCAATCTCATCCATAGGCTCCCTCGGTTCTTGCGCCTCGTGGAACTGTATTGCATCGTCAATATAACTCAATACAGCACCCACGCTCTCCTCATCCTGGGCCTCAAGTTGCAGGAACGACACCATGCTAAAGTCATCAATCAGCTGTGCCACGGCCTTATTCAGGCGCTTAAAGGACCGTCCTTGCATCACATTATCCTTCGCCGCAGGATCCTGGCCACCCACGTCCGCATCCTCTTTCTGGCTCCCAGGGCCGTCGGCAGGATCGTCGTCCAATAGCGAGGTATCTGGATCGATGAACCGCTTCAGCTCCCTTCTCCCCATCGTCTCCTTAACCAAATCCATCTTCGTGAGCACATTCACATGCGGCACTTCCAGCATAATCATCGCGCTCACCGCGGACAGTGTACCAGCGAAGAACTTCGCTCTATCAACCACAAATGTCGATTCGAGAAGATACGCTGCGCAGAGGTTTATGTTGAGGGCACCAGTGCGGGTAAGGTGTTTGACGAGGGAAGGGAGGATTGGGATATGCGTGTAGAGCTCGATCTGGCCGGGCATGTCGAAAATTATAAGGAATTCGTCGGTGAGCGTGTCCAGGGATTCGGTGAGGAAGTCGAGGTTTTCGAGGAGGAACCTTGGTCGGCAGGTCAGTATCGTGTCCCACAGTGGTGTTTAATATAGTAGACAAACTCGAAGCAATAAACTAGCCCGCCGTTAGGGCCTAGGCCCATTTCCTCCATTACATCTTCGAGGCTTATTAGGTCTCTAATGTCGAGATCGGGTTCGTAGGCAAAGTCTTCAGCTGCAGGGTCCAGGTTCACGTAGAAACAGGACCGTTTGTGGCTTCGAAGGTACTCTATCAGAGCTGTGCAGAACGTTGTCTAAGTAAGCATCAATTAATGAGATGCTTCATGTTCCTATCTAATATGCGTGAAATTACCTTGCCTGACCCAGCAGGCCCCATCACGAGCACCCCATATTTACTCATTCTCGTCGAGCCCCTGCTAGAAAATTAAAAATCAAAGAATCTCGAAATTTCGAAATTTCGAACGTTTGCTGTGTAATTCATTGCGTGAGCGGTACCGTTTGTCATGGGTCGGCTACTAGCAAGTTCCCGTTCCGCGTCGCCGCCCCCAGGAAAAGAAAACAAGAATTTTGCCGCGTCCGGATTGGTCGACGCCAAAGTTGGCGGTGAAGACGGCAGGGGAAATTGCGACATGAGAAAAAAATTCGGGTGAGGTCAGTCAAAAGGCCGTTCCATTTCCCTTTCAACCTTCCACTGATACGTTTCTTCGCAACCACCGCTTCCTCGTTTACTCTGGTTTTCATATATCCCCTCCCGCCTCCTTCGCTTTACTCTGTTTAGATTTTTATACCTACTTCGTAGAACTAATCATGGTTGTTGCTACCAACGGCTTTAGCAGGGGAACGTTCCTGTTCACCTCCGAGTCTGTCGGTGAGGGCCACCCAGACAAGATTGCGTAAGTCCCGTTTACCACGACCTGGCACTTGCTCTCGAGCTCTCCCGAGCTCCATTTTTGATCTCTTTGCCTGAAGTAATGTACTAACCCTGAGTTTTACAGCGATCAAGTTTCCGATGCTATCCTAGATGCTTGTCTAAGGGAAGATCCTATGTCTAAGGTTTGTGATCGATTTCTCCGCCCTCAATCTCTCTCCGCTTGCCCCATTAGAGAAGATCCCTTTCACGCTTTCCTCTGTCAAATCTTTTTCTGCCAGGATGATTCGTCATTGTTCTGCTGGACAAGTTATCTTGCTCAGTTTGTGGAACGTGGGTGAGAAATCCCGCATTGTGCAGCAGGTGCATTCTGTGGGACGCAACACGGGCGAAAAACACAGGTCCGATAGAGCGTTGTGTTCCCCAGCTCCGCCATTTCTGTTCCACGGCATTTTCAGGGATTCTTTGTATCATCTGTGGTCACCGACATTAATGTGCGTCATTTACGGAATAGGTCGCTTGCGAAACAGCTACCAAGACTGGTATGTTACACATTTGCGGTTGACAAGCAGTAACTTTCCTAACATATATCCTTTTTCTAGGCATGATCATGATCTTCGGAGAAATCTCCACCAAGGCCCATCTCGATTACCAAAAGATCGTCCGCGACGCCATCAAGGACATCGGCTACGATGAGTCTTCAAAGGGGTTCGACTACAAGACATGCAACGTCCTTGTCGCCATTGAGCAGCAGTCGCCAGATATTGCTCAGGGCCTCCATTTAGATGACGCCCTCGAGCAGCTTGGTGCCGGTGATCAAGGCATTATGTTCGGCTACGCCACTGACGAGACACCCGAGTATCTGCCCCTGACGATTCAATTGGCGCACAGACTAAACGCCGCTATGGCTGAAGCTAGGCGAGACGGCAGTCTACCCTGGTTGAGACCCGATACCAAGGCTCAAGTCACGGTCGAGTACGAAAATGATGGTGGCGCAGTAGTTCCCAGGCGTGTTGATACTGTTGTTGTGAGCGCACAGCACAGCGAAGACATCTCCACTGAGGAGATCCGAAAGGAGATTCTCAACAAGATTGTCAAGACGGTCATTCCAGCTAAATACCTTGATGAACGGACTATTTATCACGTCAGTCGAACCCTCTCGAACTCGTCCAAATGGTGTTCGGTGAAGACTTCTGTGAAACAGAGCTGGACTAACATTTTCATAGATTCAACCCTCAGGAAAATTCATCATCGGTGGGCCTCAGGGAGATGCTGGTCTTACCGGGCGTAAGATCATTGTTGATACCTACGGTGGCTGGGGCGCCCACGGCGGTGGCGCTTTCTCTGGGAAGGACTTTTCCAAGGTAGATCGGTCCGCAGCTTATCTTGCTCGCTGGATTGCCAAATCCCTAGTTCATGCTGGACTTGCTCGACGTTGCTTGGTCCAGTTATCGTATGCTATTGGCGTTGCGGAGCCGCTGTCTATCTTTGTCGAGACCTATGGCACCTCTACTCGGTCTTCAGATGAACTGGTATCCATCATCAAGGAGAATTTCGATATGAGACCGGGTGTCATCGTCAAGGAGTTGGATTTGGCCCGGCCGATCTACTTCCAAACTGCCAAAAACGGACATTTCACGAACCAAAACTTCAGCTGGGAGAAGCCGAAGACCGTCATTTTCTAAATTTGATATATCTAAGGATAGCAGCTAGCGACTCAACGTCGTTTGCACACCGGTGGTGTGGTTTCTTTGTTTATCGGGCTTTCCTACGGCAGTCATGATATGATGAGATTAACGGGCGTCTGTTTTCAACAAAACGAGCATCTGAGGCGAACCGCATTCAAAGAGTTCTCTTTCCATCTTATGCTCATTCGATTTGCTTCGGAAAAAGTATTCAACATGGAGACTGTCGTAGTTGCTCATGCAAGGGCGGCCAGAATGGGCATTGCAAAGCATCGGCGCTTGGAGAACCTCAACGTTTTCTCTAGCAATCTCAGATTGTGAGCTCGATGCTTCTCTTCTAATCATCTCTAATTCCGCCTCTGCATCTACTCAGTTGCAGAGGGATAGTAGCAATGTATCTAGCTCATGACCATAACAATTGTCCACGATTACCTGCAAGGACTTAATTCAAGGAATAAAACTAGATTTTCACGCGTAACGTGAGCATATCTATCTAGCCCAAATCGTAGAAGACTTCTGTGCTAGTTCCTTAGAGACTATCAACAGGACCGATCTCTGCTGTAGCAGTTCGTCTTAACCAATGTTTATGGTGTCTGTTTACCCCATTGTGAATGCTTAGTCATCTAACCCATTTCAACGTCCCTGGTTGGCCTGCCGCTTTCGCTAATTTGCCTTCGGCGGAAACAACACACGCTAGAATAACCGAGCGAACACCGCTCTTTCCCATCTTTTCTCACAACAGCACCATCCCTTCTTATTCACCCCACCACCTACCAGGCATCCACGAACTCCTCTACTCTCAAGCTCATCGTATTCGATACTCTCAACATACAGCCTCATAGCTTCAATCTTCACTCAACCAAAACAACTCACTTCTCAATCACAACACCATCATGCGTGAAATCGTAAGTTTCTCACCGCCTCTGTTTTGGTGATATTTTTCACGCGTCTCGCTACACCCCTTTCTGCCCCACACTCTATCTGTTCTCAACAGCTGCTGATCAAGTCTCTTATCGGTTCGCAGGTTCATCTTCAGACTGGTCAATGCGTAAGTTCCACAACTCCAACAATCCCAATCCTATTCTTACTGACCCGCCATAGGGTAACCAAATTGGTGCTGCGTTTTGGTACGTCACCTCCGGACGGACTGTGACCACATTAGACGCGACTTTTTACGGATGTTGACTTGTTCTGTTCGGTTATATAGGCAAACTATCTCTGGCGAGCATGGTCTCGATGGATCCGGAGTGTAAGTTCCCAAATCCTATCACAGCTATCATCAACGTAGGCGGTAGCTTTAGTGGCGAGTGTACTGACTGCAGTGCAGGTACAATGGTACTTCCGACCTTCAGTTGGAGCGGATGAATGTCTACTTCAACGAGGTACATCCACTAACCTCAACAGAATTATGCTATGGAATAGCACTGACATTCGTCTAGGGTTCCGGTAACAAGTATGTTCCTCGTGCCGTTCTCGTCGATCTTGAGCCAGGCACCATGGACGCCGTCCGTGCTGGCCCCTTCGGTCAGCTCTTCCGCCCTGACAACTTTGTCTTCGGTCAATCTGGTGCTGGTAACAACTGGGCCAAGGGTCATTACACTGAGGGTGCTGAGCTTGTTGACCAAGTTCTTGATGTCGTCCGCCGCGAGGCTGAGGGCTGCGACTGCCTCCAAGGTTTCCAAATTACCCACTCTCTCGGTGGTGGCACTGGTGCCGGTATGGGTACCTTGCTTATCTCCAAGATTCGTGAGGAGTTCCCGGATCGTATGATGGCCACGTTCTCCGTCGTGCCCAGCCCGAAGGTCTCGGACACCGTTGTTGAGCCCTACAACGCCACTCTCTCTGTTCATCAGTTGGTTGAGAACTCCGATGAGACCTTCTGTATTGACAACGAGGTTTGTTTCCCCGTTGTCTTCTAACATCAGATCTAAATTAACGTTATATAGGCCCTTTACGATATCTGTATGCGGACACTCAAGCTGGCCAACCCGTCCTATGGTGACCTGAACCATCTCGTCTCTGCCGTCATGTCTGGTGTCACCACTTGCCTCCGTTTCCCTGGTCAACTTAACTCTGATCTCCGTAAATTGGCTGTCAACATGGTTCCGTTTCCTCGTCTTCATTTCTTCATGGTCGGATTCGCTCCCCTTACTAGTCGTGGCGCTCACTCTTTCCGTGCCGTCACTGTACCTGAGTTGACTCAGCAAATGTACGATCCGAAGAACATGATGGCTGCTTCCGACTTCAGAAACGGCCGTTACCTAACTTGCTCTGCTATCTTCCGTGGCAAAGTCTCTATGAAGGAGGTTGAGGACCAGATGCGCAACGTGCAGAACAAGAACTCGTCCTACTTCGTCGAGTGGATCCCCAACAATGTCCAGACTGCTCTTTGCTCTATCCCTCCTCGTGGTCTCAAGATGTCGTCTACTTTCGTTGGCAACTCAACTTCGATTCAGGAGCTCTTCAAGCGTGTTGGCGACCAGTTCACTGCTATGTTTAGGCGTAAGGCTTTCTTACATTGGTATACTGGCGAGGGTATGGACGAGATGGAGTTCACTGAGGCTGAGAGCAACATGAACGACTTGGTCTCGGAATACCAGCAGTATCAAGATGCCTCTGTTTCTGAGGGCGAAGAGGAATAGTAAGTCACACTGAACACCTATCAAAACGTATCGCGCCGAACTTTTCTAAAGTGTTTTCGTGAATAGTGAGGAAGAGGCTCCCTTGGAGGGCGAGGAGTAAACATTTACACCAGTTTCAAGATCGGCAGCTGCGAGGCGTAGAGGTATTGCTATGCTCGTTAATACCCACTCTAAGAGCGTGCACGATGGTCTGTCCATGTTGAATGACTGGCGGTCTTATGTCTATTTCCTTGAACTCCTTGCTAGTCCTCTGTTTCGTGAAGCACGCGTTGGCCTAAATACTTTCGAAGAAAGCCCCCTTTGTAACTTCACTTCTATCCCCAGATCGTAAGGAGAATTAAATAGTTGAGCTTCAATCAAATTCTATCCCTGGTTGATGACAGCCGTTTTCCCTAAATAGTAAATGTGACTACGTATATTCCCTGAGAGGAGTGAAGCCGCCACAGCGTTGCAGCTAAGGCTGACCCTACCAAACCGGAAAGTCATCACCTTCCCAAGACCTCGCGCCAAAAGGGCCGTTTACACAACTCCGCAGGGGACGCCGAAAGTAGAGGCTGGCAATTTTCCAACCCACGCAACACGGTCTATGAATTTTGAAAAGCTTTCCCTACGATATAGGTGAAGGGCGCGGCAATCCGTGAAATGGAGAAATAAATAAATAGGGTTTCCTGAGTCTTTTTGGACTTCCCACTGTCTAGAGTGTTTATCAATGCATTATATTTCGCTAGCGATAGAGATACATTTTTGTCCTATGGAAATCCACTCACATATTCCTTGAATGGGTGATTCACACAATCTCGAGAAAGGTAAACCACAGAAACAAAGATGGGAGAGTAAGAGTCGAGGGAATCGAGGGAATTATTTGTAAAGCATCGCATTTTCGCCGGAGTACTTTCTTGCGTCTTATAAGTTTGTTGATGGTCTTTTTGAGTACTGGGCCTGCTACTTGGGAGCTGAATATAAAATTACTCTACGAGAACTCCATGTGGCCTTTTCGTGTAACCTTTATTTAGATAGTGCTTCGCGCCCTACTTGCTGGAATTGCCGTTTACAGTAAGCACGATACAAGAGCATGACGGGTCTGCGTGAAGTTGGAACCCAAATTATCACTCCCGTGGAGGTGTATCCGCTATCGAAAGCCACGGAATCTCATTTGAGTTTCATTAACCATACTTTCATTTTTGGTTTATGCATTTCTATCTGATAGCTACAGGTAAGAGCACACGGTGGTATGTGCAGACAGAGGCACACGTTGTGAGCACGAAGACTTGTTTCCACTATCTTTGTGAGGAACAACCGCCAATGGCTTGCTCAAACCCGTTCTTGCTTTGTCCCTTCCAAGGCAAAGTGACACAACGGTGTAAAGGCCGAAGTGCATGATGCAAAAAGCGGACCCGTCCCGGAACGATGCACCGCAAAAACAAGACTGATGCGCTGAAAAGACGTGGCAGCCCATGAACAACAAATGTCTAGCGAAAAAAATTACAGAGAATCTGAGAAACCCGAACGATCATATACATGCAGTCACAGCTCAGTCTCTTTCCCCGTATCCCTCACATATGCTTACCTCTCCAGAGCCTTGTTAGACATCGAAAACGAGGTATGGTTCGTGTGCGGAAAATGGAATAGGAGACTTTTGTGAGACGACTTGTTGTCATTAGCCATCAAGGGATTCATAGTAGTCATTATTTGATCTGCTGTCATTAAGACTTTTGGGACGAGTACGACAGACAAGGGATCAACAAGAGAAATTTCATCGTATTTGATCGGGGTAGACAGAGTGAGCAAAAGAGCGACTTGGGTGAGACCTAACACCTTGTATCGTTATTCCTACGTAGGAAATTTATAAGAAAACGGAAAGACCCGGTGACTACTCGGGCAAGGAAACGTCCTCAGCTAATACTGTAGGACTATGCAGTCTTGTGAATGACATCCCGCATAATAAGAAACATGCGGACTAGGTCAGACCATGGTCATCATCTTAACATGTCCATTTCGTTCGTTCTCTTTTGCCTTAAAATTGCTGCCGAGAATGCCGTTACTTTTGCTTCTGGAAGGGCGTGATTTGCCCATAGACGGCGAACTCGCCGCAGGATCAGCGACGAAGTGGTTTGGTGATAGAGTAGGTTTGATCTTTGGGCTCGGCTTCGGACTGGGTGGCGCGCTGTCGGCTTTTCGAACTACGTCGGAAAGATTTCGTGACAAGTTACCAACGTGCGCTACTAGATCTCGAAGCGTAGTCGTGTCGAAAGGCATTTTCTTCTGAGGATTGGCAGAGATTGTGCTCAGTACTGGATCGGAGGTAGTGCGCCTTTGGTGCATGGTTTCCATGAGGGATCTAGCAACAGCGGAAGTATCTTTGTCTTGTCGGACTCCCTTTGAGAACGGACGACCTGGAGAGGGTGATGGGGACTTTGCGTTCTGCTGTGGGATAATACTCTGAGCGCTGCCTCTAGGACTACCGCCGAATATATCATCATCTGGCATGAGGACAGATTTTCGTCGTCTTCGACCTGCATGTGGGGATGAATGAAATTCATCCTCGAATACGTCATGGCTAGCATGGGGAGAGGCTGGAGATCGTGGGGGAAGAAGCTCCTGATCCTCGTCATTAAGAGTTGCCAATGCAATGATAGCATCTGCTTCATCCCAGAGGTGTGCTGATGGGCCGTCCCTAATACCTTTCGAGATTGCAAGATTCCTCAGTCGCATCAAGTTGTCGACGAGTAGGGCAAACTCCTTAACATGACCTAGATGGCTAAGTACACTGGCTTGCCTCTCCTTTATGGCCTGAGGAACAATCATCGCAAACCCACTATCTCGTTTCTGGCCGCCATCATAAGCATCTTCGGCGGAATTCTCGTCAAAACCTTCAAACTCGAAGTCTTCATTCCAGTCCTCGCTCACGCCTTTACTGCCTAGACCTAAGGACCCGAAGCGCGCAGTCACTCCTCCTATTTCACGTTGAACGGCAGAATCCGGGACGGCAGGCACACTCTGACTTCGGATATGAAGGGCACTTGGCGCTCGGCGACCTGTAGGTCGTCCACCCCTACCATCAATGTCTTGCTTGCCGTGAACAGTCTTCGGCCGCGAAACACCCTTTAGCGCTTTATCCACGGGAGCTTGCTCAGACCAGTCGAACAGACTGCTCCGAGGATCTCTTTCTGCAGGCTCGCAATGAAAAGCTTGGGACCCGTTGGTACGATCAGACAAAGCTGTTCGGGGAGCCAATCGAGACGCCTGTCTAGACTGTGGACTTGACAGGTTGCCAACCTCTAGCTCATCCCCACTCTGATTCCAGTCTTCCTCATCGTCGTCATCGTCAAACGACCATCGACCATTATCTCGTTCTGTGAAGTGAGCGTCCCATTCAAGTTTGCCCAGGTTGAGGGGTACAGGCATTTCTGGAGGCGAAGATGGGAATTCGTTTCCATTTGCAGCGGCGATCTTTCCTCTAACGGGGGTGGAAAAATTCTCATCGAGCAATTGGCCTCTTGGTCTGATTGGCGTTGACATAGTCTCGTCCTCCTCTGCTATACCATTCCAGGTTGGCGCACTCGTATCTCTGAAGGCACCTTCAGGTAAAAGATCCTGTAAGGCGACCATTTTTCTCTTGTTTAAGTCGCTCGGAGGAGACTCATCGAAAATCGTTTCGATACGCGGACCGCGGAGGCCAGAAGAACTACCGGTCGTGCCGGTTCGCAGTGAGTCAAAGACAGTTTCGCTCTGATAATCCATGTCTTCGTCGTCTCCAGAGCCAAATCCCCGATTCTCATTGTCCGAGCCAACTAGTGTTGAGGCTCTGTCTGATGGAGCAACCCAAGAGTGGCGGTGAGGTCGAGACGTAGACGTAGGAGGTGATGATGGAGGGATATAGCCACCATAATAACTATTCCGCCTGGACGTCGGGGGGCTTGTATATGGAGGAAAGACTGGTGGAGAAGAAGGAATATCAGACACATCAATGTCAAAGGCTGATACACGGTTCAGCGGGGGTAGAGGGGAGGATACGTTCCTGGATCGAGATGGCGTAGTCAGTGTATCTGCAACTGAGTTGTCAGCGTATGATGTTTGGCCTTCTCTCTGGAATATGTAAGGGTCTGTAATTGCTCGACGTTGTGGACTTCGGCCTGCATGGGCTGATACAGAGACTCGGTTTGGCATAGAGTATAACGGCGCAGACGAGTGTCTGTTGTCTGTGTTCCCATCATTACGCTTTTGCTTTATATTCCGTATGCTTCGCGATCTAGAGAGCCATGAGGACGGTGAACTTGAGGAGAACATGTCAGTGATAGAGAATGAACGTCTGGGTCGACGATGCGTTCCTTGATCAGACTGTATGGTTTGTTCCGCGTTTGTCGGGAGAGGACTCTGTCCCAAGGGTGTCGCAGGCCTGCTGCTTCCAAAATCACTGCCATCATCGTAACCGTCGGACTGGTTGGGTCCTTGATCTTCATCCTGGTGAGATGTGGTTATCGACGAAGCCATCAGAAGTGTAGGGTGATGTAGCTTGTCGGGCAGTATTCGCTTGATGGTTGAATCGGTCGGCCGATGCACCACACTGCTTCGTTTTAACAGTGGCCTTTCTTTTATGAGTTTCGCAGGTTTAGGGTTGAAGTAGTGGTGCCATGTAGTTTCGTCCCTTGCAGGCGAGAAGGATTTGCTCGAGGCGAACCGGCGGAGGTGATCGCGCCTCGGAAGTGACTCCTTCAAGAATTCCTGGGCACCGTCTAGAAGATACTGCTGCTGGAGAGTTGCCGAGCGCTGATGACTTGTCGCTGGCCTTCGCAGAGTGGGCACCTGGGTCTTTGCAATTGGGGGCAGCGTTGACTTGCCGTTGGTGGTACGTTGCGACGCGCTACGCTTAACCAGTTTATTGGGGGCCAAAGGTGCTGCGCTGGTGTTGGGCCGCGCCGCCAGTATAGGTGCGCTTGACGTGTTCGAAAAAGATATAGACGGCGATGCCGGGCTAAGACTGGACGATAAACTTGGATCTTGAGACAGCGTAGATAACCTCTTAATCCAGGACCGTCGTGACGAAACAGAGCCCTTCGGGTCGAATCCGTTCGATTCCTGGTTTTGGAACTGGTATGTATCCTGGCGTGGATTGGGTGATTGGCTAGGCAGATCAAAGTCCGCACTCAACCTCCGACTATTTCTGTCAAGATCAGATTTCTTCCCACTTCCCGTGCCACTGGATGAGGAAGGCGTGTACGAAGTGAGGGACCTTAACCGATGTTGTGGTTTTGCTGCCGAGAAAGGTAACGGTGAACTCGTCAGCAACTGGGCTGGATCGTTGTCGTGAAGTTCGCCATCTTCAAATGTTGTCCTTCTCCTGCTGGCCCGCACAATTGTCTTTGTAGTTCGATGAGGTCGGCCCAGGGAGAATCCTACTGCTGCAATACCGACCGTACTAGTCGCACAGAGCTGCACTCACAGAAAGTAAAAGTCAGCAGCGATCCGTGTAAATAAATTTTGCAAGCTCTACTGAATTGCTAATCGTTGTGGCCGGCGAGAGTGACAAGGTGCACTCTCATGTCCAAGGGCTCAACTTGCGTAACCAATAGGACGCGTTTGTATACCTTCCACAGAAGAGTAGGAAAGGGGTCTTACTGTTGGCACAGTGTGCATTTTATCGTGAACGAGGGACCGTCTCTAGATGGAAATCATACGAGCAGATGACAAGAAGCGAGAGAATTGCTGTAGGAAATTCATGAGCATCGTGAATCCGGTTCCAGGACGTGTGGGCAGCAGAGGAAAGTCCGAAACAAGCATCCAAGTCAAACAGGACAGATAGGCCCGAAAAAGCACGACCGAGAATCTCTAACGGCACTGAAAAGGAGAGAGATCCAGCAAAGGATTCAGCTGGACCGTACCAACTCCACTTTCTCTGGGTCTTTCAGAAGGCTGGAAAGGTCGCTTCGTTTGGAAGTATGAGTAGTGTTGAATTTTGGAGACGGCTGAGTTTGGCGTTGGGCGTTAGGGCAGCGAGGCAACGCGAAATGGTTTGGGACTTCGCGGGCAAGTTAGCACGCTGTCTCAGAGACATAGAACCCCGAACAAGAAAACTCGCTTGGCCTCTTCGCCCTAAATTGGCCGAGAAGGACCAGAGAAGCCTGCACTATACCATTATTACCCTGCTAGCACGGAGTAATTCATCAAATAGCTGGGAAAAGAATTCCCATATATACTAAGTGTAGCTCGAGCACGTTATGACCCATCTATACCAAAATGGACTCGGCAAGCTCGGTGGTCCCCGAGGCACTGAGTAGTCCAGCATCTCTTCAGTGCCTTAGCGTACGGGAGGCATAAGTACAGGCGTTATGCAATTTGCAAACATAGGGGCAAACTTCAGCTCTGGCCATTCCGCGTGGCATGCCAATCTCGATTGCATCATCTACTCGTAGAGGCAGGTCATTGTTTGCAGTGCGCACCCGCAACGCCATATCTTAAAATCACCAGATCGAGTTGTTCGGTTCGACATTGTATAGGTACTTTATGAATGCCGGCAGGATTTTGCCGCTTTACTCTCCGCTCCATATAAGCCGCCACAGGAACTTTAAACAAGTTTGTATCAAAATCCACTTGGCTCCACTCCACCGATAGACCCGACAATTGAGGGGAACGGCACCGTTAGTGACTTGCGTTGACGGCCTGGACCAGAAAAACCCCGAGGGGACTGAATGCTCTTCCCGGCAAAATAAGAAAAGGCCGTCGATCTAGCGTGTGCCGTAAAGATTTCTGAACCCAATCACGGGCTATAACGCCGGCACACTCAACAAATTCGCGTAGGGCCTAACAGCGAAGTACCTAGTTCAAGTAATGAATGGTCTAGGGCAAGGCTGGTTTCCGCTGACACCCGTATAGGGATCAGTCGGCCCATATAAGCTGCATCTGTGCGGCGCTTTGCGACGGTAATTTACTGCGGGAAGTAATCTCTCGTATTTCAATCGGCTGCTCTCAGAGGGACAAGGAGGATGGACCACTTGGCCACCGAAAATCCCTAAATCAAGCTGTCTGCAAGGAGATCGCGTGTGCTTAGCAAATACTTTATAGCTGCAAGTGTTATGCAGCTGGGGAGTCGATCTTGGTGGAGATGAGATCGGGAACGCGTGATGATTTGTGCTAGCTCCCTTTCCCGCGCCTCTGAGACGCGGGCATTGGCCACTAAAATTGTCCTGGTGGATTCGCGTGTCCGATTGGCCGCTTCAACGTCACTTCTATCTGCACGGCCAGTGGGCTATGGATCTCGATCCTGCCTCGCCTGAAACATACATGACCGTCAGGTTTCGCAGTGTCCGAAAGACATTTTGGCGTCTGATATAACAAGAGAAAAGACTGACAGTTATATTGAAGGTGCTTTTCCAGTATGGAGGCGGAGATCAGGAGTCGTATCCCAAATATCGATCCGGTGCTGTCTGAGTACTCCGCTGGGTACTTAACACATGCTTCCACAACTTATTCGCCGGACTCGGACCCTTCCGGAACGACGCCACTTTCAGAGGCAATATCGACAATCACAGTGCTACTCGTATCTGCGTCTGGAGACCCTTCGCCCGAGAATGAGGCGTCTATTCGTAAACTCGTTAAAAAGTTTGTTTCCAAGCTAAGTGCGGTCAACGGCGCGGACAGACAAATATCCTCCGCTGCGAGGAAACTTGAACAGACATTTCAAGTAGGGTCTCAACGCAATGTCTCGTCCACGCTGGCCCTGGCCGGCGGAAGCGTCGATCTTGAGTCTGCCAACACTAGAAAGGTGGAATCTCGAGTTGACCGGAAGAAATTGGAAAAGGCCGAACGCAAGATTAGGGCTAAACAAGACAAGAAGGTCATGAAGAATGTGGAATATGAAGCATCTAGGCTCATTGACCAGCCTGACGAGGCGCAGTCGTACGAGGAGTTCTTCATGTCCGTCAATCCTCTGCAGCTAGGCACTAATGCCATGGGTGCCCAGAAGAGCAAGGATATTAAAGTTGATGGAGTAGATGTGTCGATCAGCGGCAAGAGAATACTAGTGGATACATCACTAACACTTGCCTATGGGCGAAGATATGGTTTAGTCGGTCAGAACGGTGTTGGAAAATCCACACTTCTGCGAGCCCTTAGCCGGCGAGAGATAGCCATTCCCGTGCACATTACAATCCTGCATGTGGAGCAAGAGATTACAGGAGACGATACTCCTGCTCTACAAGCCGTCCTGGATGCAGATGTCTGGCGAAAACATCTATTGGCAGAGCAAGAAAATATCACTAAGCAACTTGCGGAACTCGAACAGGAACGATTACAACTTGCGGATACTTCTTCAGATGCTGCGAAACTGGACAAGCGCCGCGAAGACCTTGACACTACATTGAGCGATGTGTATGCTAAGCTTTCAGAAATGGAATCGGACAAAGCAGAGTCTCGGGCTGCTAGTATCCTCGCCGGCCTGGGCTTTTCTCAAGAGCGGCAACAGTTTGCGACCAAGACCTTCTCTGGAGGCTGGAGGATGAGATTGGCACTGGCAAGAGCGCTCTTCTGTCAACCTGACTTGCTTCTTCTTGATGAACCGTCTAACATGCTGGACGTCCCTTCCATTACGTACCTTGCAAATTACCTCCAGGGATATCCAAGCACTGTTCTTGTAGTATCCCACGACAGAGCGTTCCTCAATGAAGTGGCTACTGACATCATCCATCAACATTCGGAACGTCTCGACTATTACAAGGGCGCTAACTTTGATTCTTTCTATGCTACTAAAGAGGAACGAAGGAAGACAGCTAAGAGGGAATACGAAAACCAAATGGCTGTGAGGGCTCATCTCCAAGCTTTCATTGACAAGTTCAGATACAATGCAGCCAAATCTTCTGAAGCTCAATCGAGAATAAAGAAGCTCGAAAAGCTGCCAGTTCTGGAACCTCCAGAGAACGAATACATTGTGCACTTTAAGTTCCCTGATGTGGAGAAGCTCTCGCCTCCTATCATTCAGATGGCCGATGTTTCCTTTGGATATACTCCTGACAAGTTGCTTCTCAAGCACGTCGACTTGGATGTACAGCTGGATTCACGAATTGGCATCGTGGGACCCAATGGTGCCGGTAAAACAACTGTTCTCAAGCTCCTCATCGGTGCTTTACAACCAACTAGCGGACTGTAAGTGGCCCGTTATTGTCACCTTCATTGGTGGTGCTAATATGGTGCAAAGCGTGTCTCAAAATGCTCGACTAAGAATTGGTTTCTTCGCGCAACATCACGTCGATGGGTTGGACCTGAATATGAGCGCAGTGGGCTTCATGGCGAAAAATTACCCTGGCAGAGTGGACGAAGAGTATAGGAGGCACCTAGGAGCGTAAGTTCACTGGGCTACACGATCCCCTTTTTCATTGGGTGCTAACTGGAAGTAGCTTTGGTATCACTGGTATGACCGGGCTGCAGAAGATGGAGCTGCTCTCTGGAGGCCAAAAGTCGCGTGTCGCTTTCGCATGCCTCTCCCTCACCAACCCCCACATTCTCGTACTCGACGAACCATCTAATCACCTCGACATTGAGGCAATGGATGCCCTCGCACAGGCGCTGCGCAACTTTCAAGGTGGCGTGCTGATGGTCTCCCATGACGTGACGATGTTACAATTGGTCTGCAATTCGCTCTGGGTCTGCGATAACAGTACCGTAGAGCAATTCCCTGGCGATATCAAGGCTTACAAAAAGAGAATCATGGCGCAAGCGAACGAAGCTGGAGTCGTGCAGCAGCAAAACTAAACACGCAACCACTGTTTTTTTTTTCGTGTTTTTGCGGCGCAGACTTTCCATTTGAGGGATAGTCAAGAGGGCACATGCATACATAGACCTCGAATATGTATAGATCCACGAATCACGAACGCAGGGAATGCCAGACTAGATATGCGAAGATCGGCCTCGGCGATGACCCATATCTTTTGAAACAGACCTCGCAGCTCTCTGTCACGTTGTGCGTAGATTGTAACCAGACTGGTTTCCCTCAAGTATCTCTGCCGCCTGCATCCTCGGACGCGGGGCGGGCATGCATTGTAACCTTGAGAGGGCACCTGCTTACTGTACGTGTCTAGTAGAGTGCAAAACAAGGACCCCGCGGCGCTGACGCCTTGAATTTCGTTTACACGCGATCCTCTGGGATAGGTTTCCGGTGATTGGGCCTGGAAACGTGGATGATGCTGGGATGCGTTTTGGTTATCTTCGAAAAGCCTGGGTCGGAGAAATGGCAAACAAAGTGTCACGCATTGTCTGACAGAGTACGTACTGCAATCTGCCATGGACACGTAACTTGTGACGCACATTTGGACCGAGTACCTTGGACATACTCTACATATGCCTTACAATACTCATTGCGAGATATGCTCACCCGGCTAACTACCGCGATTGAGTTTGGCTAGACATGGATCCCACATCTGGAGAGGTCGCTTAAAGCGGCCGGACATTGTTGCCTTTCGGCAGTATCACATACATATGCTCACGAGGAGTATTTTACGACTGGAGAGCTCTCCTTACTTCAGACGTAGAGTACAAAAGAAAAGTTCAGAGACAAGGTTAAACGAGATTGCACGGTTCGAGGCTGTACGTACTCCGTAAGCAGCTGAAGAATAAGTAAGCCTTCATTTGCCCGTCATCACCCTTCGTCCATGTAAGGCGGAAGCGCTCTAGGTTTTTTACGTATATCTAGTGCGGCCGTCGACCCAAATATGCCGTTAACGCTCGCCCAAGCGGAAGGAAAGAAGACAGGATGAACAAAACAAATAGTCATTAGACACGGCTCCATGTCACGATTCGTCTCGGCACAATCCCCACATACTTCCAACTACCACCGGCATCTCCAGATGGTGGCGGTTCCTGAAGACTGACAGGTTCGGCAACGATGCCCTTGCTATACCCGCTGGTCGAGGCAGTGCCAGCAGCACGTCCCTCGGCCTCCTTATCCGCCAACTCGGCAATCTTCCAGCCGCGCAGGAACCACATGCACAAAGCAGCCGCAACGTACATGCATCCGGCGTATATCTGTGCGTGGAGGTAGATGTTCCCGGATGACTGGCGTAACTGGAGGCCAATTGGTTCAGAGACTGGACTTGGGGTTAGCCTACTGGACGGTACAAATCGGAAATAGTGCTTACAGGTTGTGGGAAGTACAAGAATGAGCCACATTATGGACAGACCAGACGGGAGGTCCACTAGGCCAACGACTTCTGCTCCGATGGGTGCAACCGTCTATGCCCCGTCAGTACGTTGCGAACGAGAGAAAAACGTTGAACGGAACACCTACGTTCCAGAAAACACCGCATACTGTGCCGACCAGTATGGCGAAGAATAGTAAGACACTATAAGTCTTGGCGAATATCCAAATAACGAAGCATATAAGGCCGCAAAAGAAGGTCAAGAACCCTGCTATGTTGATCCGGCCTGCGGCATCGCTAATGTGTCCAACAATTGGTCTACCAAGTCCTTGCCCCAAGTTCATAATAGCTCCAACAACTGAGCCTTGTTTTGCTGATAGCCCAATGCTTCGGGCATAGTTCGGTAGGGAAAATAGCAAGACAATATAGCCAAGCATGCTGAAGATTCCCCAGCCGAGGAACAGCAGGAACTCGTACCTCTTGAACAAGCGATAGTCAAAGGCTCGCTGCGTCGGCTTGACCTGCTTATTTCGATCCTTGAGCAAGATGGCGCACGTAAAGTTCACGGGGAACTGTACAAGAGCTAGGATGCGGAACGTCCAAGCCAACCCCATTTTCTGGATAATGGCTCCGGTCGCAAGGCTGTATACCAAGCCGCCGAATCCACTCCCACTTGCAGCAATGCCATTGGCAATGCTCCGCCGCTTGAGGAACCACTGTGAGATAACGCCCACTGATCCCACGAATTGGAAACCCATTCCCCAGCCGAAGCATATGCCCTGGGTGAGGAAGAGATGCCATATCTGTGTCGAAAAACTGGCCCCAACTAGGGCCAAGGTTTCGAAAAACACGCCGATGAGTAGGGTCGTACGAGTTCCATATAACCTTGTGACCGTGGTGGCAAGAGGGGACGACAAGAGCGCCTGGGAGATGGAAAGGCCGCCAACGAAGGCATATTGAAGGTACGTTGCACCGGGATACGTAGATGATTCGAGGTAGTGTGACAGAAACACGCCATACGAACTATTCAGACCCCAGGTATGTGCGTTGATCAAGAAAGTACAGACCACACAGACCCAGCCATAACCTCCATCTGGGGGTTGCGACAGATCAAGTTGCGGTGGAAGAGTAGCATGCTGAGGATCTGAAATCTCGGTGCTTCTTATGGAATTTTCGACAGGAGATATTGGAGACGCTAGAGTCGCGAAGCGTTCTTTGTCTCCATCGTATTCAAGACTGGCTGCCATGCTTTTCGTGCGGTCTCCACGCTCAGTGGCGGGCGCTAACAATTAAATAGAAAAGCTTCAATTGACAACGGCTTTCCTACGACGTAGCGCTGTTACACTGACCTCATACATACAGTGCTAGAAGAACATAGATATCGCATTGAAGCTCTGGTAGAGCGGACGGTCCGCATCTTTGTAATTCTCACCATCGCCCATTGAAGATCATCGGGCCGAGGCTGTACGGAGGCGCGGGCCAAAAGTTTTCGCACTCCCGCTACTTTTAAATTCGGTGCGATTGCTTACCCTTCGAAAACCAGAAACCGTGGCCTAGAGTGTTTCGGATTTCCTTAAAAATTTGTGGGACCAGGCAAAAAGGCCTAGCACAGTATATAGAGCCTTTTCAGAGTATCGTGCTATCGTGGTTGGGTGTTTTCCTTTCAGATTCCTCTTTTAGCTTTACCTGAGTATGTAGCTAAGTGATAGCCTAAGTGTAGGCTTCAGTTTAACTGACGAAATCACCTGCGGCTTTAGGCGTGTCCGAAAACTTTTGGCCCACGCCTCCGTACCGCACCCAACGAATTGAATTGAACGCCATCGCAATGTGCGACAAGAAATTCTTGTGGTCAGCCATAGGTGTAAGTGGTGAGTTGGTGCCTAAATGCAGTTGATCAGAAAGGGTTCATAGCGTCGCTGTTCCTCGATGCACAGCGGGCACCTGATATTCGAGCTTAGACAGCTTTGGAGAGGAGGTTCGCCGGATCGCAAAGGTTGCATTGCCGCACGGGGCATACACTTACGACGCACGGCATAGTGTAGTTGCACGGACCAACTCCCGGTTGCTCTGTCAACGAATAATTTAGCGAATGTTTTGTGGCCTGGCAAGAGCCTCTCGTCTTGTGCCAACACACATCTTGAAACTTGCTCTACCTTCAATTCAATTTCAACAGTCCTTCTCCCACTTTTACCTCCTACTAGCAAACTTCGCTCGCTCAAAACGCGTCAAGATTCATACTTTTTTTTCTCTCGCAATCACTGCAATTTGAACATCACATTCTTAGGCCCAGAACATACCGAAACGCTGTCGACGCGTTTCATCCACCAGGAATGCTGCACAGATCAAAGAGCAAGGAGTCGCACAGACACAGCATGACGGCACCAGGCCCGTCATATATGACAAAGGAGCAAATCGGTCAGCAGCCCTCGTCTTCTCCCGTCTCTCATGCTTATTCTCCCAAAAAACCTTCACCTTTGAAGTCGCTTGTTCAATCTACTTTTATGTCGTCGACATCTACGTCGGCCTCTGGGACGAGCATTCCAGACTCACACAACGCGTGGACAGCTGAGTATCTTACCGATCTCCGTACGAATCGCGTTCCTCGCCCGGTCGGGTCGAGACCATTGCCCTCGCCGGCTGGATTGAATCGAAATGCAGCCCCTACCCCGCCTCCGGATTTCATTCCTTCTATGAGAATCCCCTCTACTATTTCAAAGGCATCAGGCATTAGCAACGGCAATCAGTGGATAAACCAAACGGGATCTGTTCGTTGTTCGAGTGTGAACTCACATAGGAGAGCTCAATCGACGGCGTCAGTTATGACGACTAATTCTATGGCTGGCCGCCCTCTTGCTCAGCAGCCTTACCTAGGTGTAGCATCCCAAGAATCTTTCTCTCCTACAAATCCTTCGATTGTTAGACCTAGCTCGATATATGTGGAGAGAGGAGGACGATGGATGGAACGCCAGGAGGCCCGCTCGTTGCGGGAAGCACTCGAGGATATGGACCTTATGGAAGAAGAGGCTAGGCTTCATGCCGCAGCCCAAGATGAAGCTGCAGAGTTAGTGTGGAAGCATCGAAACCCTGGAGCCCCCTACAGGAACCCGGATGCGCCATATAACTATAAACAGCATCTTGAAAAGGGGAGCCACGCTCGAAGTCACAGTATTGGTAGATATTCGGGTTTAGGGCTTGTGAATGGCAGCCAGGAGTTCTCCGGCGGCTCAGCCTCAGGACATAGTGGCAACAATAGTGGACAGAGCAGTAGAGTCTCGAGCGGGTCATCGGGGACGTTCTCAAGGCCACCAACAGGAACCAAGGCACAAATAGAGCAGGTGGCTGAGCCAGAGCGAGGACGTAGGACTCATGCTCTATGGGATTCCCCTGGCAAGAAAGCTTACATGAACCTTACTTTCCCGGCACCATTCAGCAATCGGAGGAAGAGCAGTGGGTCGAGGTCTAGGGTTGCTAATGGGGAGAATGGAACGAGTTTGTTCAGAAATCCGGATGACCAGATCTATGAGGAACCGGAGGAAGAAACTGGCACCTCTGGCAACGATCATAGCTCGAAAGACCAATCCGCTATGCCCGCGCATCTGCGACTCAAGCCACGCAACCCATTCTCAAAGGTTCAATTAGCAAAGGACCCTGTGACCTGGTCGAATACCGCCCCTCCTGTGTCCGTTCACAAGAGCCCTCCTTCAAAATCTCGGGACCCCGGATATGTCGTCAACAGTTTACCCCCGACACCGCCCGATTCGGCTGGTGCTAGTGATATAGAAAATGGGGTCATAGTACAAGCAGTACCTATGCGAGATGGTGTTGAGATTCGGGGAGACGATATCCGTCAAGCGACGAGTAAGAAAATGAAGGATCGAAGCTCGAAACTGCCTACTCCTACTGCTGTTAGTGACAGACCTGGACGACCAATTGTCAGCTTCCAATCCAACTGGAAGCCAAAAGAGGTTGAGCTAAAGGAAGAACGATCGAAGTCGGATACTCCGAGTATCAACGTCACGAATGCACATGCACCTGGCGCCTCTACGGCGCCTAGGGATAGTGTCAATGTGCCTATGGTACAGATAAATGATAACCCATCGATTCCGACCATCAACGTGACGGATGTACCGTCGATTTCGGTCGCACCGCCAACTATTAAGGAACCACCTTCAAATTCTGCACCTCCATCTTCAAAGAGACCACTTCCAAAGCCCAAGTCGAATCCGTTTGCTCGTCCGTCTACCCATCACTCCGCCTCTGCTCCTTCAGTGTCAGGATCGCATTACTCACTCTCTTCGCGCCGACCAACAGCTTCGTGTAAGCAATGCCAGCTGCCGATCTCCGGAAGAATCGTAAGTGCGGCTGGCCAGCGATTCCATCCAGAATGCTTCATTTGCTATCATTGCGGCGAGGGGCTTGAATGCGTTGCGTTTTACCCGGAACCGGAAACCAAACGCATTGACCGTCTTGGCAGGATCGCAAAGCGTGCTCTGGGCATCGATTTGCCTGATGTTGAGGGGCAAGGGGTAGCAGAGGATGGGGACGACGCCCTGAGGTTCTATTGTCACTTAGACTTCCACGAGCTATTCAGTCCACGCTGTCGCAGCTGTAAAACGCCTATAGAAGGCGAGATCATTGTAGCATGTGGAGGCGAGTGGCATGCGGGTCACTTCTTCTGTGCTGAATGTGGCGATGTAGGCGGCATGTAATAAACCTTAACTGTACTCCTGCTAACAATTTGTGCAGCCATTTGATTCCACTACGCCCTTCGTGGAAAAAGACGGCTACGCATGGTGTGTCAACTGCCATACTCGCCGCTACTCCACCAAGTGCAAGAAATGCCGAAGGCCAGTTACTGATATGGTTGTGAAAGCCTTGGGTGCTGAATGGCATAACGAATGCTTCTGCTGCGCGGTAAGTTATTCTATGGAGTGTGGGCGACATTGTAGGGTCCGTTGCTAATAATAAACCACTAGGAATGTGGGGGTCAATTCCAAGATGGACGCTATTTCCTCCGCAATGGCGCCAATGGAGAAGAACCCGTGTGCGTAAAGTGCGAGGAGACGAGATTGAAAGCATAGACAGGTTCCTTCAGGTATTAAAGATAGGCCCTCCCAGAGCATCAAGGCCGAAACAATGCATCAGACAAGTTTCTTTATTAGAGGGTATGAAAATTAACGATAAAAAATGGCAAACGATGTTGTAATGCTTCCTACGAGGAGTTTCTGAGCAAGACTTGGATATGTTTAGCAGGTAGTAAGGGTTCATTCACTAAGGACCTCTTCATAACAAACAAGTAAACGCTATATTATCGGCGGTTGGAGAGAAAATATATTGCAGAAGAAGAAAAAAAGATCTTTGCAGTTAAGCATGAATTCTATTATTTAAGCTAGAACATTGAGGCCCCAGACCATTGAATGAGAGCTTGTGAATATCTGTAGAAGTTGAATATGCTTGAGCACGCATGGGTTAGGGTTAAGATAGCCGAGACGTATGACGCCTCAGGCCATGGATAGATAAATCACTGAATACTCCTAGCAGTAAACAACTTGTACTAAGGCGATAACACCTTCTCCAAGCATTCCCAACCCCAAATCACTCGTGTCCATTACCGTGATGTCTTTGGACCCCCCGACCTATCTCTCGTCACTGCAGAATAATATCCGTGCCAGACCTCTACCTTGGGATGGAGCAGTACGGGCTGGACATATCACCGAAGCTGATTTGAAGAAGATTAAGGCTGTCGATAAAGTGCGCAGGGAGCAGAGACGGCAGACGGTTGAGTCGGATGTAGACGATTATTGCAAGCTGCTTCTCGGCGGAGAGAACACGAAGAGTGTGCTGGAGACGGCGGGGAAGCGGGCAGATGTTGTGCAGTATATTCTTGTCCTGACGGGGGATCTGATTGATGGTGAGCTTGAACAGACATCCGTCATCGTGAAGATGTGTCGCTGTATCATTTTGGGAGAACGTAATTGCACAGGATAGGTAGTTGACAGGTTATTCGTTCTGCAGATGTTCCAGCTCTCACCACTGCTCTGCTCGCACATCCCGATCCATACAGTCCCTTCCTACCGTTACTCAGCCAATCACCGAACCCCGAAGATCTAATTCCTCTCCTGGCATCGTCAGTCCTCACGAGCCTAATAGCCAGTGCTCTCCTCACCCCGACGAAGCCCACCATTCTGAATACAGAAACTGCAAAGGCTTTACCAAATTTGTACTCGTATCTCTCAAGTCTCGCGAAGAGCTCAGACAGCGGCTTCCAAGATATTGCCGTTCAGGCATACTCAGCTCTTCTACGGACTAAGAAGGCTCGGGAACTTTTCTGGACACAGAAGGTGCAGACGGTTACGCCCCTGATTGAGATCCTCCGCGCGGCTGCCGGAGTGGGTAAAAATGGAGATAGTTCTACCCTTTGGAGCAGTAACGCTAGTACCCGAACGATAACAGAAGGTAGCTTGGCGGGAACTGTGGGCTTGCAACTTCTGTATCATGTACTGCTCGTGTTGTGGCAGTTAAGTTTCGAGGGCGCTCTTGTGGGTGATGGGCTTGAAGAGTTCGTCTAACTGTACTAATCACTTTAGGTTGGAAACGAGTTGACAATATAGCAGAGACCACGAAATCGTCCCTCTCTTGATCCAACTCCTCCGATTATCACCCAAAGAGAAGACTACCCGCCTACTAGTCTCCACCCTTCTCAACCTAATTAAATCCAATCAATCAAGCCTCCTTCCTGCCTCAGCCCTCGCCCGTCTTCCCGCCCTCGTCCAGAACCTCTCTGGCCGCGTTCTCACTGATCCAGATCTAGCCGAGGACCTCACAAACCTGAGCGACATGCTGGATGAGTACACCAAGACTAGAACGACCTTTGACCAATATGCCGCCGAGGTACGCACTGGCCACTTACACTGGTCTCCACCCCACCGCAACCCGACCTTCTGGCACGAAAACGCGCGCCGTATCCTCGATGAAAACAAAGGCGAACTGCCGAAGAAGCTTGCGGAGATAATGGGGAAGGCCTGGGATAGTGATAAGCAAGTCCTGGCGGTGGCCTGTAATGATGTTGGCTGTCTAGTTAAGGAGGTTCCAGAGAAAAGAGATTACTTGGAGAAGCTGGGATTGAAGGCTAGGGTCATGGCGCTCATGGCGGAGAGCGATGAGACGGTTCGGTGGGAGAGTTTGAGGGCTGTAGGTGAGTGGTTGAGGTATAGCTTTGACGGGTGAGAGATGCCTTTTCTTTTGGGCCGTCTTTTCTTCTTTCAGAAATGCTGTGTGAATAGGAGTGTAGAACAATAAAGATTGGCTCTTTGCACAATTTCTCAACTTGCCAGGACAGTTCGACTAGGCGTATGCCGAACGTATGGACTTCTCTAACTAACTGGGCAAAACGCGGAAGCACGTGATGACTTGCTGAATATGGTCAGTTTGCATATCTTGGCATATTTGCTCTTACCGTGTGGTTCAAGCGCGTCTCTTTTCGAGGTGCGACACCAAGGCCCTCTGATGTCAATACACCTTAATTCCAGAGCTTTCCCTAATATGATAGAAAATGTTTAATTGAACAATGACCTAATGGGATTCCTGTGTTATGTGGTATTAGGTTGTCAAGGAGGATTATTCTTGTGCTGCCAGCCGCGGTAGGCCCGACGCGACTCGAATGGAGGGTTTCGATACGCTTTCCATGGATTTGAGGGGCAGTGGTGTTGGCGTTCACAATTCGAACTCAAAGAAGAGGAGGCGGGCTGACCTTGTTGATCGATCCTTACTAGAGCCGTTTGTAGTAAAGGTAGGCTTTTGCTCTTTTCTCTTATGTATTTCCTGACATAGAAGTTTACTTATCCAATATAGTCGGATTCAAGCTCAGTACTCGACACTTCTCAAACATTAAAGCCAGCTTTAGTCCTTCCTCGATCCCTGTTACCACTCTCTTTCCTAGATCCACTGGTTCCTCCAACAACAGTCCCCACCATGCGTTTGTTCTCGGCGTGTATTGATGCGTTGGAGTCATGTAGTGGCCGAGACCCAGCTGTTCTTATTGCTCGAACCGAGTCTGGTAGGTCTCTATATGTTGTGGAGCAGGTGGCCAAGGGTGTATACGCACTATGTAAGCTTGGAGGTTGGGTTAAGGAGGAAAACATTCGACAGGCGGTATCGTGTCCGACGTACGGGTCTCCGCCATTGACAGCCTATGGAGGTATGCAGTGTGGTGGCCTCGGTTGGTGGGGTTCGACCAAGGCGGACTTGGGGTCATACTCGGTGGCTGAAGTACGGCAAAAGCAATTGAAACCTGACAGTATGACAGGGATTGTTTTATCGATGATGCTAGAGAGCCCCGTCGGAATAGGTCGAACTTCCAATCTCGAAGGCTCTCCACCATCCAACCCAATGGACTACCGACAATCGAACGATACAGCTTCTTTACCTGGAATGCTGGGAGAACCCGATACTACCGAACAGACCGCACAAGAGATCCTCGACACGATCAGAGTACAATATCTTGATATGTTGTACGTCTCGCATGCTTCGCTGGCCTATTTCCCCAAAGGGCCCCTGTCCCGAGCCCGGGCTATGATTAATTGCTCTCCCAACCTCGCAATATCCCCAAGCGACCTAATCACATTCCTTCAATCGCTGGTTCTTTCTTTAAACCTAATGGATAAGAAGTATAAGACTAGTGTCCCCGACTTTATAAAATCTTTACCTGCGTTTGACTTCTCAGACGATGACGCTGATCCTTTTGTTACAAAACCCAAGAAAAAGCGGAAGGCGAAGAAGATGAAGGTAGGGAAGGGTGGTCTTTATCCGGGAGAGGACAAGTATGTAAAGAAATGGTGGCTCGGGAAAGACTCGGACCAAAACATAGCTCCTTCGGGTGATTCAAATGCCGAGCGAATCAGACGCAGGGTTGCGGCCCTGAGAACCAGGGAAACAGAGCTACAGATAATATTGATTTTGGAGGTCTTCGCGCTGCAGGAATCAGCGTTCTCCAAGGAACAGGACAAAACTCTGGAAGCGGCTGATTCCACGCAAAGCGGGAAAGAGGATAAGAAGAAGAAACCGAAAAGGAGATCAACTAAAGAGCTTGATTTGAGTCTTGTATTGGATCTACTCCTAGACAGGCTCTGCATCTGGCAGTCGGTGGGTAATGGGGATGGCGGAGGATTTGAGCTAGCAATTGGCGAAATCACCGGGCCTGGGGCAGTCCAAAATTCGAGAAAGGGGTTAGAAGCGGCCTCTACGACTACTGTGGGGACAAGGCTAGATAATGACCATCTTCGTGACTTCTGTAATGAAGTTATACTGCCTTTGTATGTCGTTATTGCCATTACCGTTTTGCCACTTCTTTAAACTCTTTTAAGCCAGCTAATTTGACCTCTTAGCTACGGTGCTCGTTTGCCAAAGCAATGCACAATGCTCAGCCACAAGCTCGGTGGATCCACAGTCTCTTCATCCCACCCGCCCACTACGAAAGCTGTTAGCAGTGCCAAGAGGTCAACGCGTCCTGGAGAGTCCGTTAAGCGTGTCGCTCCCCTACGGGCATGCCAAACACTCGAGCGAGTCTTGACTGATGATAAGTTGGCCCGGGTAACGTCGCGAGGTCCTTCAGTGACTCCAACATTGTCTCGCTCTGCTACCGCCCCGATCGTGCCAGGCCTGAAACGCGAGGCAAGTGATACTTCGCTGTGGTCTATCCCAGCAAAGGAATCGCTGCCTCCTATGAATGTCTGCCGTGGCGGAGTTTTGAAATCTAAGAGGTTCAGCCAACGCGAAATAGATATGAGCTTTACGACAACAAAAATGAACAACAAGCTCCAGAAGAAGGCAGAGGTTGAGGAAGAACTTAGAGAAGCCATCAGTACGTTGAAAAAGCCCAATCGAGGGCTTGCAATAAAGGAGTTTGTTGAGACCTCGGAGAGGAGAGTCCTTGGTGGGCCTGGCTTCAAGAGTGAGCGGCTTCACTCCCATAGTAATGGATAATTACTAATTGCATTGCAGAATTGAAAAAGCCCCTGAGGAGTTCAACCACTCCGAGTGTTCAGGTTATGGCCACGCCCAAGGGTAATCGAAAGATAAATGCCCTAGGCACGACTCCTATCACATATCACAATCGTTCAGAACCTTCAAAAGAACAGGTGCCCGCCTCTGCCATTAAGGACAAGTGCGTTCCTCAATCGGTTTTACGGTCTCGAAAGGGTCCACGGTCAACGGACAGACAACTGCCTGGTTCCCGGCCAGGGGCGCGTGTGATGAGCCTGGGACCTGGGCCGAGTGTCCAAGATTCACCGTCCCGCATTCGATCTAGACGTGGGTCGGAAATATTAGATAACGAAGACGGCATTAGTATGGTGCAAACAGGAGATCTTGGCCCGTATTCTTTATACAAGCATCAGTATCCAAAATCTCCACAACGTCTCTTTGGAGACTCGCACTCTCAACAAAGGAGTCAGCTGTTCTCAATGGCAGAGATTACGACCCCTGTCAAGCGGTCTTGCGCTAAGGGTCTAAGCAGTAGTCCTCGGAGAGTGCCTTCGGATTGTGGTGTCCAGGAGACGCCACTAAAGGTACCCATGAGGGATATCCGTTCGTTAGGGGTAGGAGCAAAGGAGAAACAGACTACATCACCGAAGGACGAAGACGTCTCCATTTATGAGGCCTTGGGGTGGGATGACGCCGACGACTTACCATGACTTGATTATGAATTGGCATCCATTTGAGCGTGTTAGGTGTCTGGGAAGATATGATTGCATAGGGAGCATACTCGAGAAGCATTGCATAGGTTGGAATTAGCCAAATGGAACGTTCATGCATACTGTATATTCATTTGACGCCTTAAGTGACCTGTATGGGCCCCAAGACGCGTGACTCGCCAACTGAACTTTCGCGAAACCCCGCGTAATTGGTGTTCGCGTTAGTCTCCTAGCCCTAATAAATATCTTGCAGAGCCGCAAAGCGACCTCGACCTCGACAGTCTTTCGCGCTCCAAAGTTGCTCCCCCAAACCCACAACGCCTCCAAGGACGTGACTGCTACAGGAACAAATCCCAATATCTAGACATGCCTCCAAGAAAGAGTGATGTATCTAAGGTTGCAACAGGTGACGAAGGCGGAACACCATCAAAGGAGAAGGAAGGCGTTAGTGTCGAGGTTCGTTCTCACGGACTTGCAAGGTCAATCCTTTATTGCTGGGGGGTTTTATCTAATACCATGGTCTATAGGATTATAACTTACCACGAACAATCGTCCAGAGACTAGCGAAGGGTGTCCTACCTGCCAACACCCAAATTCAGAAGGATGCGTTGCTAGCCATGTCAAAAAGTGCAACCGTGTTTGTTAGCTATCTTACCACACAGTAAGTCTTTTCAGCCCTGTTGCAATGGCACATTTGCATACTTGAATAGCCTTGACAATACCTTGCGGTGCTTTGCTAAACCCGGTGCAACTGCACTACTCTGAGTGTTGTTGGACTAACATATTCACTTGCTAGTGCTAATGAGAACGCGTTACGAGCCCATAAACGAACAATACAGCCACAAGATGTCCTCGATGCATTATCAGACTTGGAATTTCCTGAATTCCTCCCACGATTACAAGCGGAGCTTGCGAGTAAGCCCTCATATTCTCACTATTGGTGTTACTCTGGGAAACTAATCACAGTTCTGTTTAGAATACGTCGAGGTCCAAACCGACAAGAGAACCACCTATCGTAATAAGCTCAAGGCAGCAGATAAAGCTGCGCCCAATGGAGCAACAACCTCACCACCTGCAGCTAATGGCGGTGCCGGGGATGAAGACACTCCACCTCCGGCGAAGAAAGCAAGAAGATCAAGTGGCCCTGGGCAGAAGACGAATGGCCATCTTCCTCAAGAGCGTAATCTAAGTAGCGATGAAACCGTTACCGATGAAGACGCGGAACTAGAGGGTGAGGAACTAGAAGAGAGTGAAGATGATGTGGAGGATGCGGCAGAGGAAGATACGCAGGGTGCAGATGAGTCGCTCGAGGAACTAGATACCCAGAACTCAGTACCACCAGAGGATGAGGCACTAGACAATGGAGATGACAGCGATTGAAGAACATGCATTGCCACCAATTGCTCAGGTTGCCTTGACGCTGCTTTATTAGTCTGGGACTTCATGTCGGCTACAGTATCATTTCATGTATTGGGATGCATCACGGCATGGCACTGGTTTCTTCCGCATCGTCTCATCGTCTATTTGCGTTTCCATTTTCCATGCTGTAGAAGGCGTTACTTCGGGAAGTTTGAAATGCAAAACAGAATGAGATCTGAGGCGTTATTCATAGGTTTTGGATTTTAGTGCGCGCAGCCGCAATTATGTCATTTCTCAAAGGCCGCCTTTGTACTGGTTGTCATTGTCCTTCATGCTGTCTCAGTGAAGAGGGATATCTCATCTATGCATTTTGCGGCTCGCGGCACAGCTCTCATTTCCGTATGGAGAACGTTCATTGTGTGGATAGGGAAGATGTCCGTTTGAGTTTATGCGACAGGCAAGGGCATTGGATTATCTATCACAGTTGTATGGGCTAATTTCCGAGGAAACCACACAAACAGGAAACGGGGTGAATTTGACAGGTGAAAAGCGGAAGGAATCAACCAGATTAAAAAACGTTTTCCAGAAATAGTACCATATGATTTACATGATGAGATGGCTTTTCTGGCTTTCCCGCTGTGTCAGGTCATTGGCCGCTATATTTCGAGTTTCCTTATGAGGCACACCCCTTTTAACCAAGGCGTCCAGTAAGGCGTAGGGAAATGAATTAACGAAGCGCGGGCCGTCATTGCCTAGAAATCTTCTGGAAACCCGTGATTGAAATGCTTGGATGCAACGTCTGCTGAATGTTTTGGAGTGTGGCATAAGCCGCTGTCAAAACCTCCGGAAGGCGATCTCCACGAACCACATATCCTAGGCTGAGTGACCATTTACGCTTATAGTGTCGAGCGTGCAAATAAATTTAAAAAGGAACCTGATACCCGACGGCGTTATCTTGATGTTGAAACGTGCATGCACTAGTTGATTCAAGCTATGCGAAGTGGTGGGAGGTTAGAGAAATGCAGTGCATACTCTGTGCAAGAGAACGGTGAAGCAATGCGCCTTACTACTGCAGACTATATGGTGTAAGATGGACATAGTGTACTGTGTACTGCGTGCAGGTCGTTCCATGAAAAAGAAAAAAAAAAAATTTAAACTTCTCGCGGACTCTCTCTCGCTGAGGACGCCACCGACCACGGGCGTGCACGCATGCATGACCTGAAGCGACTTGTATGCAATTTCCCGTGTGGAGTTCTTCCTATTAACTGGATAAGTTTGGCATTGACAAGTCATATCTGCCTGTCTCCGCTTTCCCTTATAAATGCTCCATATGTAATAAATGGCATTGTCGTGTGGAGTTGGCTGCGACAATGGGTGTGTTGAAGAACGAGGTACGCGTTCGTCCGATTTTTGCAAAGAAGTCACCTACTGAGTATTCAGTATTACATCTACATTATCTATTCTAGCCTCTAAGACATAAGTATGCAGGACGCTATTCAGAACAATAAAGTATTCTGTGGAGCCTTGCTCAGAGAATAAAAAGGCAGTAGCGAAAGGCCTATTCGGGAAGCGACCAGTAGAACAATTGTTTAAGTGGAGGTGTATAGTGCACTATGTACACTATCGGCTAGGCCTTGGCTGGCCCTGGCGGATGCGCATCGACCAGCGTTAAGTGCGGGAGAGTTTTTGCTCGGTCGTTTCTCCTTTTGTCCCCTGCGCGGAGGCGCCCAACGTACCTGAAGCGTTTCCATTCCGGGCAACCGCCAGAACAAAGACACCCAGGGCTATCCAGGCACCTGTCCACTCAGCGTCCGTCTCTTTGTCAAGGGGGTATCTCACTTCTCATAACCCAACATGCAACCCCCATCTTATCCAAACCTCCGTCTGTCCAACTGCTGTCGTCGCGCATAATCCCGCCCTTGTCAGCGTTCATCCCCCTTGCACAACTGGGAAGATAGGTCGGCAATCAGCCAGAAACGAACCGCCCAAACCTCTCGATTAGCACGGTCCCTTTGCTCATTGGCTTGCTTCTCGATGGGGGTCGTCTCTGGGCACTCATTCAGTTCCATCGCGTGGATTTGTGCAAACTGACCAATGTCGATCTAATTCAGCAATGAAGTCTGGACGAAAACCCTCGCATGAAGGCGACCCTTCTGGGACAACCTTCACTTCATCTCTCTTTTCCTCTCGCCAGAAGCAATATATTCCTGCGGACGTCCTCGTGCCTCCACAAAGCACGTTCGCGAGAGTCAGTCCGCCAGCGTCATCTGTGCGGAGAAAACCGCTTCCCCCGACGGCTTCACCGCTCGCAACGAGATTCTCGCAGGACGGAATAAGTAAAGAAAATAAGATTGGAGCCGTGCCTGTTGCATCTACATCTACGCATACATCTTCAGGGAATTCGACTGGTCATAACGGACAATTGCCTGCTGAAGCGGGACTGCTGTCTCCTGAACTGGTGGTGCGAGATCTCGATAGGTGTGTATGGGCCTCGACTACACTCGGCCGGAGATCATTCCAAGGTTTATCTTGGATGTGTACTCTAATCTCTGATCAACAACTGAACTTATCCCGTGCAGATTCCCCCGTGATTTGTCGCCCCTTGTTACACCTACAACCGACTCCAACGGTGCTCGATCAATTACAGAGAGCAAAGCAAAGGGTCCTCCCGTACAACAGGCTCTAGACGCTTCCGTCATTTCGACGAAGTTCAATCATGTTCGACTTGCGAGCCATCCACCCGTGAATAAGAAAGCCGAGCCAACAAAAGACACTGGAGGGGATAAACAAGTCCTTAGCCCTGGTGGGCACAATCGTGCCGCCACCATGTCGTTATATTCATCTAGTAAACCACCAAATCTAACTCTGTCCCTCGACACTCCTTCAGAGAACTTCTCCCACCACCAAGATGACCCTTTCGACTCAAACCCTACGCAAAAGCTGCCTAAGTCCCCTAGCAGTAAATTCACCTCCTTTTTCGGCTGGAAGACAACTCAGTCACCCGGTGCTGCCTCGTTTTCTACGGCTTTCTCGGACAAGTCATCACCGGCTCCCTCACCTGCTCTGGTGAAGCCATATAGTCAAGGCTCATTATCTCCGTCAGGTCGCACAGTCCCTGCTGCCATTGATATACCAAGAGCCAATGCAAACACCGAACATGCTCTCTTCACTGACTCTGGGTTGTCGGTACCTCCAGGTACTCCCAGTACATCATTCAAATTGGGAGAGATGGAGGAAGAGCTTCGACAGATAACTTCCGAGCTGGCTTCGTCGATCAGGCGTGAGATGGATCTCGAAGATCTGGTCGATCGTCTCCAAGCAGAAGCGAACCACCCCCCTGGGTACAATCGGCGGACCAGTGACTATTTTTCTGATTCTGGGAATAGTTCAATCAGGTATGCGCACGGGGATGGCGATGCGAAGCAGGATGAGCTGGAAAAGCTACAAAGGAGGGCCGAGCAAGAAAAGGCCCAATTGCGCCTGGAGCTAACACAGAGAATCCAAGACGAACGGTTACGGCGAAAGAGTATGGAAGAGCACATCCGATCCCTAGAGGAGAAGGTTTCCAGAGTTGACAGCCAACAATCTATATCTGCGGACAACTCGGACCGAATAAAGGAGCTCGAGGCATCACTCGAAGATGCTCGACGGCGGCTTTCCGAAGAGCGTCAGGTCAAAGAGAACTTTGAGGATCTTTTAGGAGCCCTTCGAAGTGAAATACAAGAGTCTCAAAATGAACGCGACAATCTCCGCGACGAAGTCGTCCCACAATTACGAGCTCGTGTTGAAGGACTAGAGTCTGAAGCAGCTGATCTTCAAAGACTCACCTACGAGAACACCCGTATGCAACAGGAACTACAATCTTTGAGAAACGAAAATTCAACTCTAGTGAATGCACGGAAGTTGCAGTTAGAGATGCAACAGCAACAAATGCGCTTCAATGCCATTCAGGAAGAAGGCGCAGGTCTAGGGTCACAAGTCAAAAGTGGGGTGAGCAGAGCAACTGCTCGTAATTCCATGTCAGGCCCTCCGCGACAGGGCTCCCGATCCAGCTCACTGTCGAGGTCAAACTCACTTAAAGATCGGGACGCCCGGGAATCGCTAGCAGACCGTGTGAAGGACATTGAAGCACAGCGAGACGCCTTGCATCGTGCGTTGAGGAGCTTGCTTGAAAGGCAGGAATACCAAGACCGAGAAAACGCCAAGAAGATTTACGCGTTAGAGAGAGAGCGTGACCTAGCTCTCTCCGGTTCTCCTAGACGGGCAGGATACGATAAAGACGTCCGAAATCTAAGGGAAGAGATAAATCACCTTCGTCGTCGCGCGGATGAAGCGCTCGAACAGAAATGGCAATGCGAAAAGGGTCTAGGAGGTCTGAAAATGGACCTTGACCGCGCCGAGCAAGAGACGAGTTCCCTACGGCAATTGCTTCAAGAGCACGACATCGCAGTACCTGAAGGTAGACCGGGCTCTAGAAGTCGACAAGGGGTTTTAGCTTCGTCAGCTTCACTTGAGAATGCCTACAAGGAACTGCAAGCAACGCATACCCTTTCGCTCGTACGCATTGAGGAGTTAGAAACTAGGAGACAGAGTGCTCAACGTGCTTCGCAATTGGCGGCCGCTAACGCTGAGGCTGCTAGGACGATGGAGCTTCTAAAGCAGAGTATTACTGATGCGGAGGCCGAGAGGGATTTTGCACAGAAGCAAGTCGAAACTTATCGACAACAAGCCGAGTCTCTTCAACAATCTGAGAGAAGTCATATGGAAGAGGAACAAAGTCTAGCCAATCAACTTCGCGAATCAGCCGCACGGGTTGAGGAGCTAGCTGCGCAAGTTCGACAGCAACTAGCTTCCAATAGCACTCTCCGCGAGAGATTGGCTGAAGCAATCGGTCGCGGGGAGCGGGAGCAGAAAGCCTCAGCAGCTCGCATCAACGAGATGCAGAATAAGCTCAAGGCCCTTGAAGACAAGGTCATGGCGGCCCAACAACATTCTGAGGAAGCTATCTCAAAACACGAAGCAGAGATTAATGCTCTCCGAGAGGCACACAATGCCCAGCTTCAGCGGATGAAGAACGGGCTTCTCAAGTCGCCGGCTCAGTTCTCACCCAAGTCTCCACTATCACCGCTGTTCACCGCTAGATCCCCAAGGCTCGACCGCACCACCACAGGATTGGGAATGTCAATGTCCCAAGCCACAAAAACCGAATTCTTAGAAAAGAGAGTTGAAGAACTAGAGAAAGCTCTTTCCGATGCGGACAAGGAAATGGAGGAAGTCGTGGGCCGGATGAATTTAGCTCAGATTGAGGTCATGGAGCTCCAATCCGAAAGGTGGGTTTATCAGCACTTGTCCCCGCAATGACGCCTCTTACTAATGTGTGATACAGAGATGAGGCCATGAGGCAAACCAGAAAACTCCAAGCCGAAATACTTTCAGAGAGAGAAAAGGTCAAGGTCTTAATGAGATAGAGACTTGCCTACCTCCATAATTCATCCGGCGAAATTAATGTCGACACGCTACAATTCCATATTACCTCTCAGTCAAGTGGGGCGTTTAGACAATATTTGTTTCTTCATTCTTCAGGGAAGACGGTTTGTTGCATTTACACACGGCAAGGTACGGTGTTACTCTGGGTCTTTTGACCATATTACTATTTAGTGTTTTACTTTGCTTTCTACAACCACAATATTATCCTAAGTTTTACTCGACAATATCTACGCCTTATACCCTGGAAGGATAACGAAAATTCCCCCTTGTGGGATTTACCTAGTTTTCTCTATCTCGTAGTTACTATCCAGAGTTTGGGAGGAGGTTATTGTATAATTCCTCTTCTAATGTCTATCCTTACTGCCGCAGCCCAAATATTAGCTGCTCATCCAGCAAGTGGGACTTAATCATGTACAGAGTCTAGAGCTCGGGTTAAACGGCTGCACCGTTATGTACAGTGTCTGTTTCCAAATAGCATAGCATTGATCGAAGATCCAGCTAGCCAAAGAATCGAATCGTCCACACGGACTGGTTCAGACTCATCCTCTCCCCAACTGGTTGCTATTGACGCGGAGTTTGCGCTTTCTCTTGGAGAATTGTCCAACTAGCTCCTGTTTCGCATGTGCACATGTCCCATTGGGTAGTGCGGTCTGTATGTGTGCGCATATGTAGCTTGTCTGAGCGACGAACATGCAACTCCGCAAAAGCCCCCTTCACCAAACCAGGATAGACAGGCTGTTTAGGGGGGGAAGAGATGAAGGCGATTGGAAATACCTCCGCAAATCACCGATCCGGAAAAAACAAAAACACTCGCTCACGTTCCGGTTGAGCTGTGGCTCGAGCCAGTGTCATCGGTGGGGCAGGAGTCAAAGGGACCATCTTTTGCAGCGGTGTCAATGCAGCGCATTACCAACTGGGCCATTCTCCTTTGAGTTATAAGGAAGCATCACCAAATCGCCTATCCAGTACCTTAGACTAACCATTCCTTGGCAATATGTTTTTTGTTTCAGGGAGAGTGCTAGAGCAAGTCCAGAGATTAATTTCATGATCAATTTCGCATTTAGATAGAAGATATGAGTTTTCTTATACAGAAATGTAGGGATATGGGGTACGGGTATTTCGCACATTGTCTTTCTAAGGGTTGGTACTCCGTCTACGTGATAAATGTCAGCTTTTGATTTTGGCGTACTATACGCGTACATACGTATGGCAGCACCAGCTAAATACGGACTTAAAGTAGTTCTAGAATACTGTTATCAGCCCTGCAGTCCCAACCCCTCAATCGTAAGTGCGGGCATTATCTCTCCCACACACTCCCCAAATCCCACCAAAGCCCCTTCTTCACCGCCACAAACTCCCCTGATCGTAACTACATCCCCATCCTCCAAAAACCTTCTCTCATCCCCTCCCTCCAGCTTCACAGCAACCTTCCCATTCCGACTCTGCTCTAAGAGGGAGCCCTGGGTGCCAGGCTCAGTCCCGCTGATTGTGCCCGATCCTAAGAGGTCGCCAACGCGCATGGGACAGCCGGTTATGGAGTGGTGGGTTAGCATTTGTGGGAAGGACCAAAGAGTATTTAGGGAGGTAGTACGGGTTATTACTGTTGCTGACCCGGATTTCGCTGGTAGAGATGTTAGTTCACAACCAGGCGGGTAAAGCGTCGAAGTTGGGTTGGAGGGCCTTACTCGTCAGATCAACGGAAAGTTTGATATCATAAATATTCTCAGCCTTCCGCTCGCGCAGATATGGAAAGACTTCTCTTGGATTCTCCAACCCTTTTCCGAGGAAGGGTTCTAGTGCGTCGGTCAAAACAACCCAAGGACTTATAGTGGTGCCGAAATTCTTCCCACCAAAGGGACCCAGAGGGACGTATTCCCATGCCTGGATGTCCCGCGCGCTCCAGTCATTCAGGAGGACGAAGCCAAAGAGGTAGTTTTCTGCCTCGGAGATTGGGATTGGTTGTCCGATAGCGTTCTCCCTGCAGATGAAGGCTCCGAGTTCTAGCTCAATATCAAGCTTCGCGCACTGCCCAAAGGCTGGGGACGAGGAACCAGGAGGGAGGATCTGCCCCCACGGCCTCCGGATAGGGGTCCCTGATACCACGACGGAGGAGGCCCGCCCATGGTAGCCAACGGGGAGGTGTGTGTAGTTCGGTTGTAGGGCGTTGTTCGGACCGCGGAACATGACACCTACAGTGTGGGCATGGTGCAAGCCAGCGTAGAAGTCAGTGTAATCGCCTATTTCCATGGGAAGGTGGTATTTGACTTGGTCCAGTGGGATGAGGCATTGCTCGCGGAGGTGGGCATTGTCTCTTAGGACCTCGGGGTAAGGGGTGTCCAAGGAGAGTATCTGTTGGAGGTATTCCCTGACAGCGCGGTGGACGGGCCGCCCGAGGGCAGCGAAGTGGTTTAAGGTTGTAGAGGAGAAGACGGCTAGATGTTCATGGCTTTCAGGGAGAACGGAGAAGCCGTTCTTCGAGCTGAAGGCAGTGAGGTCCAAGGCATAGTCGCCGATTGCGATGGCAATGTGAGGGGTTGAGGATGTCGGTGAGGTGATTACGCCGAAGGGGATGTTGGATAGGGAGAAGTGGGAGTCTCGTGGGATCGGCAGCCAGGATTTAGATGCCATTGTTGAGTTTCTGCTTCACGGAGAACTTGAAGGGGAGTAGTCGAGATCTGTTGGAGCCTGACAATTAGCTGAGTTTTCGTGCACGGTACCCCGTAGAGAGAAGCTGACGACCTACAGACACCTGAGGCTCAATTGCAGCGGTGACGATATTCAATCACGAAGATCTGGTGTAAGAGACGATCCTTTCCTGCTCTAGCCAAATTTCGAGCTAGGTCCTTCGTCTTCGAACATTAAAGGAAACATATTTGTAGCTTTCAGCGGAATACTTTCCGCGCGGTGGCTATTAACGGCTTTTCGGTTATACCCCACGAAACAGCATACCGAACCATTACCCAGAACCTGAATGTCAAAACTTGAGTCAAGCAACGGTCAAGCTTTCATAAAAAAGCGTCTTATTCGCATTATCTAACCTGGAGTAAAATCGAACAGTCTCCTAAGAATTGTTATATCCGATGCTCCACCACGCCTAAACTATGCATAACTAAGCAATACCGCAAGATCCACTGTCCTAAGATGACCCAAGGGAAATACCAAGCGACCTCTGAAGTTTGCCAACAGGTTCTAGAGAATCAGATTTAGTCTTTCTCCAAATCCTTGGGCGAGGGGTCACCAATGCCATCCTCATTGATAGCGAATAGACAGTCCGATTCTGGTAAGCATGGAGAGTCATAGATCTTGCAAATACGTGTTTCACCACGTCCTTTCTTTAATGATAATCGAGTCGTCGAAGCATGGGCGATGATATTGCCTCCAATGGGCTTTTTCGGATCCGGATTGAACATTGCAGAGGGACCCCCATCGACTTGAGCGACAACCTGATTGGTTATGACGACTGCAATGCCAAATTCGTCTGCAAGGCGTTGAAGCTGCCTCATAAATTTGCCCAAATGTGCTTGTCTTGAACTGAGTTCACCTCTGCCTGAGAAGTCCGTGCGGTATAGGGATGTTGCACTATCCACAATAAGCAGTGAAAACCTCGTCTCAGTCATCATTGCAGCAGCTTGATTCAAGAGCTGGAGCTGATGGTCGGAATTGTATGCTCTTGCGTACGCTACATTGTCGAGGACTTCTTCGCCGGACAGTCCATACCGAGCTGCAACAGCAAGGAGACGAACAGGTCTGTAACTGTGGAGTTAGTAACCGAACTGCAAATGCTTCCATGAGATGTGACCAGATTCTGACCGAAAGGTGCCCTCGGTATCAATATACAAACACTTTCCCTCCCCACCACCCATGTCAAACGGCAATTGGCAAGTGACTGCCAATGTGTGGCAAATCTGACTCTTTCCTGTTCTGAATTCGCCAAAGATCTCAGTGATAGAGCCAGTCTCAATACCACCAGCAAGAAGAGTGTCGAGTTGCTTAGAGCCAGTAGTGATGGAAATCAGTTCGCTACGCCGTTGATGCATTTCTGTTGCGGTCGTGAAACCCATGGGTACTAGTTTTGAGGCTATAATTATTTAGTCAAGATTTCAGCTCCGTTACAACTAGGGTACGCCTACCTTCTGCTAGAAGCTTTGTTGCCTTCTGCTCTGATATGCCCTTTATCTGCTCTAGTACACGCTTGGGACTGTATCTCCGGAGTCAGTATGTAAGGATTTTTTGTCTGCAGTGGTCGACACACGTATAGGCCACTGATTCCACAGTGTTGAAGCCCCCTTCTACAACTAGTTGAATATCCCGTTTGGTAAGGCCAGCAACACCCTGTGGACGTGTTAGACACATCTTTCAACGTCGGCTTTGATAGTCTAATTCTTGCTCAAATGTACCTCTAAGGCAGAAAGTGGCGTAGGAGCGCCAGGCCCGCCCATACCACCATCCTCATACCCGGACTGCGATTGCTCGACATCTTCTGCGCTCATATTGACTGCGATCAATTGAGACTATGTCAGCTTGGATGCGCTGTATGTAGAAGAGTCCTGGGTAACGCGTTTGTTGTCACTTAGAGAACGTGTTGTGAGTGCCAAAACAGCTTCGGCTGACGCCTGTTCCCGTGACTAGGCCTTAAGGAAGCGAAGATGCCAAGATTTCGCGCTAACCCACTAAAAAAATAATTCCCATTTTGACAACCAGCAGTTTGGACCCTCTCGAAGCCGTTGCTAACGGGGCAACGATAAAAGACCATGACAGGCACCAAGCGGAAGGACAGGGCTGAGGGGAGGAAAGAAAAGGTCAAAAAAGTGAAGCTTGACGAATTTTCAGCAAAGAAGTCAAAGAAGTCGAAAAAGGCAGCACCTAAAGTCGACACTCCACCAGATCTGAGTGATCTCTCTGATGATGAGCCAATAGAGGAGACATTCCGTGGGTTTGATGAGGCAGGAGATGCTTCAGAGCCGAGCCCGGACGACGAAGGACTCTCTTCTAATATGGAGGGCGTAGCACTAGATTCTAAAACGAACGGCCACGCTAAGGCAGCAAAGCCTGGATCTACTGCCAATGGTACCAGTGGTGGTGCGTATATGCGTCACCAGCGCGAATTGGCAGGGTAGCTAATGTGCCGCAGTCTCAAAATCGAGAGAATCGCATGAGAAGCAAAAAGTACTAGTGCAAGAGCGCAAAGCCGCCAAACCTAATGCCGATCTCATCCAGCGGTCTAAGAAGCTCTGGGAAAGGCTGAGACGGAAATCCCATGTCCCCCGCGAGGAACGGCAGACACTGGTAGTGGAGCTCTTTGAGATTGTTACTGGAAGAGTCAAGGACTTCGTGTTCAAACACGATTCCGTCAGGGTTGTACAGACCGCACTGAAATATGCGACTCCGACGCAGAGGGAAGCAATCGCAAAAGAGTTGGCAGGCAGTTATAAGCAGCTGGCCGAGAGTAAATACGCGAAGTTTCTTATAAGCAAGCTCTTGGTGCATGGGTAAGTCTAGATGTCTGCCGAGTATATCATTAAGGGCGTCCCAGCTGAACCACGCACGCAGAGACACTGGGATTCGGGATATTATAATACCGGAGTTCTACGGCCACGTTTACCGATTGATCAAACACCCTGAAGCTAGTCAGATACTAGATGATATCTACCGCAGTAGCTTAGCAACGCCGATGCAGAAAGCGCTCCTTCTGCGTGAATGGTATGGAGCGGAGTTTGCCTTATTTAAGGCGAGTGACGAGGAGAAGGCCAGCTCTGAACTTTCCGAAATTCTTAAGACTTCGCCTGAAAAGCGAGGACCGATTATGAAGTCTCTGTTCGAGCTCATTAAGCTATTGATAGAGAAGAATATGTCAGGATTTACGATGCTGCATGACGCTATGCTGCAGTATTTCTTAAACGCTCGGGAAGGAAGCGAGGAGATGACTGAGTTCATTGAACTAATTAAAGGGGACGAAGATGGGAACCTCCTCAAAAACTTAGCTTTCACTAAGTCAGGGGCACGACTCGTGTGTTTAGCTCTAGCTCATGGGACCGCAAAGGTGTGTTGTTGTTCGAGATGTTATCCCCCCGAGCCATATATCTAACGTATTAATTTTGTAGGATCGGAAACAGATTCTCAAGGCATATAAAGACTATATCACGGCTATTGTACAGGATATCTATGGCCATCAGGTTCTCTTGGCTGCCTTCGAAGTTATTGATGATACTGTAGCCGTCTCGAAAGCTATATTCCCAGAACTTTTAGGCAAGACGGAGCAGCAACCAGATCAGCCTGTCGAGTATGCGGTCCACTTAACGGCGCGAATTCCTCTTCTTTATTTACCTGTCGGCCGAAAAGCGTGGCTCCTACCTTCTGATGATCTAGCCCTCCTTGAAGAACTTGACACCAGGCGTACCACTACCAGCAAGAAACAACCCAGTATACGTCGGCAGGAGCTATTAAAGGCTATCTCAGGGCCGCTACTACAACTGGTCTCGCATAATGTTCTGACGCTTGCAGAGACTTCGTTTGGCTGTCAATTCATATCGGAAGTTCTATTGGGCTGCGAGGGCGAGAAGGCTGCGGCATTGCAAGCTGTCGTTGAATTTACGGAAGGTGACCCGACCATTGAGGGACATGTAGGAGGTAGTTCCTTTGGTGAACGAATGCTGAAGGTGTTAATTGTGGGCGGGCACTACAATGCTGCGTCTAAGAAGATTGATGGTGAGAGAACGCTTCCAATACCTGTGGCGGATTCGCAAATAATAGAAACTAATCAATGAACTAGTTGTAACTCCACCCCTGAATTTTCACAATCTCCTTTATGAACATGTTAAGCCACATATCCCCGCGTGGGCCACCGGGAACAGCTCCTTTGTCGTTGTGGCCCTGTTAGAATCAGACGGGTTTAAACACAAAGATGAGGTTATCGAGACACTCAAGGAGAGTCGGAGGCAGCTGGAGAAGGCGGCAAGCGAAGAGACGGCTGAGCAAAAAGCTAGGAGGGAGGAGAGAGAAAAAGCAGAGATGGGCAAGAGCGAGAAAAGGAGGGCCAAAAAGAACAATCGCAACACGACGAATGTGGGCAATACTGGGTCAAAACTGCTTCTGAAGAAGTTGGAGTAGGCTGCGATGAACTGTAGACAGCTTTTCCATGCCAGTCATAGATTAGGTCTTCAAAAATATTTTCACTGGTCGTGCGGCCATCTGGCCGCAACATTAATCTACTCTTCTGTGAGGGTAGGCGACTCGCTAGCAAGCCTATCCCCTACGCTACCCCGAACACGTCCGTGACGTCAAGCTTAGAGTTTTCATTATTCAGGCCAACCCCCACTATAACCTCCAGTGCTTGGAATAGTTTGGGTGGGAAAAAAAAATCAATGATAAACTCCATGGGGGCTAGGCCGATTGCAGTGCTCCAGGCAACGAAAACAATGGAAAAAGGAATGTGACAAAAGGAGAACTCGAACCTACAGCCGAACCAAAAACAAAACCTTTGTCTCACGGTGAGGTCCTTCCAAAAGGAAGGGCGCTTTGAACCACGAAGAACTTATCGAAGTATTGACCTTATTAACTCGCTTATAGCCTACTTACAGGATACACTATTTAGTACTCCCAAAAAAAGAAACTTGGTAAATCACGATTTTAAAGTCCTGCGCCTGAGTTGATGTCATGTGTATGACGCCGGCTCCGTATAGATTATGTACTCTATATCTAATTAGAGTGTACATACATACATATCTGTAATCTAAGTCATCTGTAATCCTATCAAACTTCCCTACGCCTCTTGCGCATTAACTGCCGCAACTGCATTGGCAGCACTCATCGCCGGTCGCAACATACAAACGGTCTTATGTGTTCCATCCAGCATGTAAATCGTATCGACATCTTCCCATCCCAAGCTCTTATACAGCGAATACCCGTACCTACTCGCCTCAATGTACACCTCAAGGCCGTCCCTGTCGGCCTGACCTAGCCCCCATACGCTCAGCAATTTTCCGAGACCATTGCGTTGATACTCTGGAAGAACGACGAGAATGTGAAGGTCTGTAAGAGGGGTATATGCGTCAGGTAACGGCAATACAGGTAATGAAGGGATGAACGTACACCAAAACGGTCCCCTATTCCCCATAATCTCTACCTTCTTCCTGGCGATTGTGCCAAAGAATTCATGGAACACCTCTGGGTTCGCTCCCTTCGGTAGTTTCAACTGTTTCTCTTCCTGTCCGTCTGTCTTCTCCTCAGTCTCGTGTGGGCCTTCCCACTTAGCAAACGCAACAATCTTATTGTCTTGTGTGTCTGTGTCGGTAACTTTGATGAAGTGCATGTGGGGATTGGTCATGTCCTGCTCAATCCGCTTGTATGTGAACTCGTAAATTGGTTCCCAGTCTCCCGTGAAGAGAGTGGGAAAGAGGTGGGCGGTTAGGGGAGAGGGAGCGAAGGCCAGGAGTTGGATTGCTCCGAGGGCTGGAGCATCTTCGGTTGTAGCACGAGACAGTACGAAGGGCATGGCTGTGAGGGGCAGGAGGGGTTCAATTGCGAGATGGGATGAACGATACGAGAAATTAGATGCTGACTGCAAAATGAGATCAATTGAGATCAATCGCAGAGATAAGCTGAGGTCGTATATAACGATACTATCGCAATACTAGAAACAACTTTGACAACAATTTTCTCTAAGACAAGTCCGTGTCCTCCTCTTTAAGCATCGTTAGCACCCATTGACGGTGACTCTGCCTAAGGAATAGCTCCGCTATCTGATTAATGCAAATTAGCTAGACGTGCCGTATAACGATAGGAAATGGGAAAAACTTCCTTTGGTTGTGTGAGTCAGAAACGGTTACCCCATCTTTCTTGTATTCGTACTCGCGGTGATACACTACTCTAGTTGGAGACGCCGTTTTCTGTATGCACGTTGGCGTCGCAACGGCCCATTTGCGGTTAGGCTACCGGGCTATCCACGGCCACCAACGCCTAGCAGCCTCTCCCACCACACACAGAATAGACGAGCGAGCATGGCCTGGAGTAAGGGCTTCTCTGCGGTCGGTGAACGCGCACGGAAGGTCTGGAAGGCGCGGTAAAAATAAGCAAGATAGCTATGTAGAGTACGTGCCGCGTAGTGGTGCATGTGGATGCATGTCCGGGCCATAGAGTAGTCTTCCTTTTAAAGTGCGTTGTGCGTTGCAGATACACGACAACGATAGTACACTACTCCATACCCCGTGCGAGGTACATTATGGTGTAAGCACGACGTTGAGATTTCTGAGATCCTTGGATCAGAGCAGACTTTTGTTTCCACCTCTTAAAGGCTGTCGGGCATGGTGTGAAACGTCCCCACCGTTGCTTCGGTTGCAATGGCGGGATGTGGGGATGGGTCTCCAAACTTTTTGCGAGGGTTATCCCGCTCGCTCTTGCCTGGGCGTGCCTGCTTACACTGGTCCCTGGCCTTCCCAACCCTTCCTGACCCTTCGCTTGAGCCATTCCTACCCCCCAGCGTCCAATTGAACGATCGATGTAGGACCTGCATCTGCAACCTGCGCGGACTGCCGTTCACCAAAATATTATCCGCTTTAATCGATCCCATTTACTCTATTCACACACCCTCAGCCGTATCTCCGTACTTTACTCTACGCCTACACAATACTCCCTACTCCGTACTCTTTCGCTCCCATGCGACTACATATGTCGGTCACTCCTTCCTTTGCTCAACCTTAACCTTATCTTTCTTCTTCCTATTTCTTCGTGAATAGCAGCTGCGACCTACGAACTGCTCAGCCCGCCTTTGATCGCTGTTTCACCGGCCAATTCGGCTGAACTAACAAAGACGTTTTTCCACAATCACGTCAGAAGACTCATACCCTTACAAGGGCATAATATTTCTTCGTCTCCCCTCAACACACCCCTGAGCCTCTACTGGCCCTTACAAAACGGCATTACGCCTTGGTAGGGTAACGGTAACGGCAATCGCGAGGAAAAAGGGACGGCAGGCAGGCAAAATTCTCTCTCGTCCACGATGCGCGAGCCGTCGTCCACGGTCGTGTCGACCGCCGCACCCTTGCCTTCGCCGACCCTCACCAACCCAGACATGATTCTGCCGTACAGCAGTCACGACTACGTGCGAGCTGCTACTCCCTCTCCACCGCCTGACACAATGCGCCTGCCGTCTCCGCCTCTGGCTGCTAGAGCTCTCAATTCACATCCTCCTTTCGCGCAGCTCGCAAGGCCACCACAAGGTAGGCGGAGTACATCGCCACGGGTAACGCCGCCATTGGAATCGTACATTCCCGGTGGAGTCCTGTCAGACATTGAGGAGGTCGAGACAACACCCAAACAACGCAAGACGAAGCAGAAAATGTACCGACAAACACGCAGCCGGAGTCCCCCTTTGGCTTCTTCGCCGACCCTGGAAATAACACCAACGAGACAACAAAAGGAACATCTATTGCCTCTGTCTGCAACGAACCTAAGACCCTCGAATCCGGGGTTTATTAACTCTGCTACCTCTGACACCTCTTCAATTCAAGGGCTTGAGAATTTTGACGACTCTTTCTCTGTTGACGGGGACGGCAGCGTCTACCCCGACGAGGAAGACGAATTATCTAGCAATGCCGGCGAAGGCAATAGGCATCATGCGCACAATGGTACGGATCACCGTCATGAGCTCAACGGCTCTCAGCGGGAAGAACGCGACAACAAAGCTTCACATGTGGCACTAAGTAGGCGGGCGGAGCGGATATTGGCTAGTGCGAAGAAGCGATTAGATGTGAGTGTTTTGGTGATACCTGCCGCCTTTGCGTTTTGACGTGCCAGCTGACGTGAATTCGTACACAGAATATGGAAGGAAATCTCAATCGAGCCAGACATTCTCTAATTATATCGCCATCTCCGTCAATGTCTACCTCATCGGCGTATCGTTACTCTCCACCATACAACACAGCACTGCCCGAAGAGCTTGACGAAGGACCGATACACCCCCCGCTAGGTGTATCACCCGCAAAGCATCGCCAGTTGCATTCTGCCGCATCTCCCAACAGCCCCGGCCATTCCAGGGTCTTTAGTGAGACATCTGTGCCCTCATCACTACACTCGTCACCCCAGTCACCCTATATGATCAGTCGTTCGGTAAGTGCACAAGGTGTGGTGGGCATGGCTCGCTCTCCCGGTGATGGTCTGAGCCCCTCGGCCTCGTCTATAGCAAAGAGTCGCAGCGATGAGCATTTTCATGCTACCACGGAGCCTTCTCCGCCAAGTAGCTCCGGTCTGGGATATAGCCGTTCATTAAGTGCCAACCATACCAGGAGCTCTCCTAGCTCATACTCGTCAACGCCTAAGCCAGTATCCAGGGATGGAAGTATCAGAAATCAAGGTCTTGGCAATGGTATTGGCAATTTGCCTGCAAGCAGATCGGCTTCAAGCATGAGCAATCTCACGAGCTCAACCAGCATCAGTCGCTCGCATTCTACGACACAAATGCGCGATCTTCGGGACCAGATGAAAGATCTCAAAGGGAAAATATCTACATTACAGCAGCGCGCAAGGGAAGATGGACTGCGAAGGAGGAGTCTTCAGAGCCTGAGAACCCCAAGTCCGTTTACAGCCGCCGAGCAATGGTATACGGCTGCCAACGGGTACGCTGAAGGAGGGCTGAGCGCAAATGCAGGGATCGGAATAGCCGACGGACGGCATAAATCCGAGCATGTTCTGGTAAATGGACATGACCGAGATTTGGAGTTGGAAGAGTCAGATACTGGCTGGCGCGAGCCGAGTCAATATGAGGATGCCGCACAGGAAATGGATGGTGAAGAACGATGGGTGGAAGGTCATGAGCATGGACGTCTATACGATCGTGGAAACATGGTAGACGTGCCTGAGGGAGGCCATGAACTTGACGAGGATATGGCTCCGGAGCTTGAAGAAGATACCAGCCCTCGCGCTGTGGAACTGTATCATTCGGAAAGTCCAGTGTATCCAGGACCGCTTCCTTCGTCTGCTGTCGTTGGGGAAAGGCACGAGGATCGAGCTGACGCCTTTGACTACGAGCACTTTTTCTTGCACAGTGGCATGGGTAATTACGGTTCTGGAAGAGGAAGCAGAAGTGCTAGCTGCAGCTCTAACGACTCTGTGTCCACTACTAGAATCTTGGTCGCAACATCAACGCCAGTTTCAGAGTATCAACAGCAGCCCAATGGCAATTGGCGTCGTTCTGGTCACATTCATGCCTTCGTGGCACCAAAATCACCAAGGAACGTGGAGGAGTTCCCGCAAACCTTTACCAGGCCTTTTCACGAAAGACAGGGTAGCTCGAATTCGATATCTACAATGGCTACTTTTGCTACTGCTACCGAGGGACGTCATTCTAATGAGAGCTCAGAGAATGAAGACGAAGATCACGACTTTGGAAAGCCGAACGGCCTACAGATATTCTCCGGGAAAGTTCTACCTGATCTTCCAGCCGACACAACGTCGAGGGACATTATCCAACAGGATTTGCAAGCAGAAAACACGGATGACCCCGACACCCCGACAACGGTACAAGCAGCGCATTCGTCACCTGGCAGTCCATCATCCGTGATTGGACCGAATGGCAAAGTGACACCTACATCTATACCCTCAGGGCGTTCTTCGTCCACATCGACAACAGCTCGCTCGTTCCCACTGGCGAACAAGCCTCGGCCGGTATTTCCAAGGCCGCTACCATCTACAAGGGCACTTCTCTCCCCACGGCTAGGCCGTTCGGGCTCCCTTAGAGTATCTGGCATGGACGGAGAGGATGGTGCAGTCAAACTTGAGAAAGTTGATAGGGCTCTAGTTGAAGGATTAGTGGAGTCGCTCAGGAGGGCATGCACGCGCCTCAACGAGAGCGAATCACAAGATAAGGGAGAGTGGAGGAGAAGACTAGAAGAAGCCCGGAAACTCCTTGACGGAGATTCAGCCGATTTAAGAGGTCGGCGTTAGGCATATACGGCGCAATCCTGATCTAACTAGGTCTTATAATATAATATTGCTCCCTCGCTAAAGATATATTTCTTACTTCTCCTTAATAGTACCCAGCGTTACGACTGAATATGGGCACACAGACACAGACATTTTTGTATATACATTCTACTTCTCATACCCCTCCTAACTGGTCGATTTGGTCCGCTTTCTTATACTACTTTGCGCTTGTAGCTCTGCTTACTATTTTGCTCGCAGACCTCCGGCGACGGAGCATCAAAAGAATTTCCTTTCCGGTTTATAAACTACCTGACGTACACACGTAGAGCTAGAGCTTGGAGGAGGCTCGGGTTTTGGCCTGGAGCTAATGTCCCAATGGAAATTATATATAACACCTATTTTGTGCTCCTAACTCCTGCGGAATAATTCCGGTGATGGAAAAGTCTGACGAGAATGAGAAAAGAGGAGGTTATGATGTTTGATAGTGTGCTAAGCTCACATTCCTTCCATCTCCAGATCCCCATCCGCATCTTCGTCTTCCCACTCATCCTCCAAACTCACGTTGTCCTCCTCACTCCCATCATCTGCCCCCACAGCTCCAAGTTCCTTATTCAACCCCTCCGCCAGCTCAACGGCATGCTCCTTCAATCTTTCATCCTCCCACTCCAATAATTCATAGAGCTTCAAACAATTCTGCAGCCACTCCCTACTCGCAATCCACAGGACCTTCCAATCTTCCCCACCCTCCTCCTCTCCCAGCCTCCCTTCCTTCGCAGCCTCCTTATTCTTCTCTCCCATCAGCCACAGTCCCCACCCACCTAGATACCAGATTTCAACGCTCTGATCATCCTCCCCTACCAGCCGCTCAAGAACCTCGATTGCCTCACCCTCCATTCCGACTTCGAGGAGTAACCTCGCGAGACTGACGCGAGTAGGGAAATCCGGTACCTGTGGCGCTTCGGGTGGGAGGTCCTTCCACATCTCCAGACTCCTCACCAGTGCCGCCTTCGCATCACCCATTCTCAGCTGAGAAATCCGGATGCTCGCGAGGGTCTGTAAGGGTTCGGGTGTACTTGGAGCGTGGAGAAGCGCGGCTGTGATTAGGGACTCGCATTTCCCCTCCGCGTCAGGCGAGAGTGCGAGGTCGGTCATGTAGACTTCTATCGTCGCACACAGCGCCGTAGCAAGTGCGCGTCTCTTTCCCTCCAAGACCCCTTTCGTCGATTCTGTAGGGAATTTCTGGCTTTCTAGCTCGTTGATTTGGGTAGTGAGGCAGGCGATTCCCTTCCCGTACCAGGCGACGGATTCCTCGCCGCCGGAGTTGGAGAGTTGGGCTAGCCAGAGGAATTTCTCGGGGCCACCACCTAGGGTGTCTGGGAGGGCGCCAGTGGGGTCGAGGTTGGCTGCGGTGAGGAAGTGTGAGTGTGCGGCGGGGATGTCGCCTAGTTCTATGGCTATTTCGGCGAGGAGGTTGAGGGCTGGGAGGGCAGCGGTGGGTGAGGAAGATGATTGATTGAGGAGGTCGAGGGCTTGTTGGGCGATAGGGAGAGCGAAGGAGGGTTCGCCGGTTTGGAGGAGGGCGGTCGCTTCTGCGAGGAGGGTGGTGGGGGAGGGTGCGGACTTGGATTTCTTGGAGGGGGAGGGCGCGACGGTGTTGAGGATGGATTTTTGTCGGGATTTCTTGGATTTCTTCTTTAATGGCTTCGTTTTTGCCATCGCGGTGGATGACTCTTGCGATTGCAAGAGGATTGGCGATGTGAAGCCAATTGACACAAGGTGCCTTTTTGTGATCTTTTCAGTTTATTTTCTGTGTATCGAAATTTCGAGGTTCCGATAAGCTAGGCCAAATATCGGCAAAAGAGCCGCAACACTATTTTGTTTCTTCCCCACCACCAAGGTGATTTCCAAGAGCACCGAGACGAGAGACGTACTAATTGTCGCGACAATGGGGAAAGAGGAACAAACTGAAGAGCGGGAAGTGCTCGACTCTATCTTCCTAGATGAAATTACAGGTTAGTCCCTGTGCAATTATACGAAATATCGAATATGTAATGTTTGCTCAAGTAGGTACTAATGACGCTAAGTAACAACAGAGATATCCGACACGGAATTCCGAATAACAATCACCCTCGACATCCCAAATGATGATGATACGGGCGTCGAACCTCGTTCGTCTCTCCTCCATCACACCAACCCCAATTTCAAATCTCCCAAAACTAACATTCACATTCCCTACCGTAGCATCCATGCTCCTCCACGTCACCTACCCAGAAGCCTACCCCGACGAAGCACCCCTTCTCAAACTCTCCCTACCCCCTGATGCCTCAAAATATCCCTACCTCGACCTCACCACCGACGCTTATACCCTCCTGTCCGACCTCGAAAGTACCATCACCGAGAATCTCGGCATGGCCATGATCTTCACCCTCATCAGCATGCTCAAAGACCTCGCTGAAACCTTAATCGCCACCCGCCAAGCTGCTGCAAGAAAGGCTGACGAGGAGAGAATTGCAAAGGTGGAAGAGGAGGAGAACCGAAAGTTTCACGGGACGCCTGTGACGAGGGAGACGTTTACGGAGTGGCGGGAAAGATTCAGGAATGAGGCTGAGGAGGAGGCGAATAGAGTGAAGCTGGAGGGCGAAGAGGGAGAAAAAAAGAAGAAGGCTGGACAAGTGGCGAGGGAAGAGAGGAGAGCCATGACGGGAAGGGAGTTGTGGGAGAAGGGGCTTGTTGGGAAGGTGGATGAGGATGAGGAAAGTGGGGAGGAGGATGTGGGTGCTGGGATGGAGAAGTTGAGCATGGGCACGAAGTGAGGCAGAAGTCGATCTTGGTGAAAGACATGCATCATGGGCGTTCTATGGGCTTTATAGGGTATTTGTTTTACTTCCGCTAAGATAACACATTGGCAAGCAAAACCAATTGTTCATGCACTCGATCAACGGGCATCTTTGTCTTTACTTCGTTCTACAAGAGCTTTAGAAAAGAAATTTACCAAAGCTCAAGTCCTTCGCACAACATGATATAGGCTGTCAGTGTTTGGCTTTCACCGTCAGACTTTCCACTATAGGAAATATCCCCCAGATAAGCCGCAGCTCCTCATGATACTCCCCCTAAATCTAGAATGGATATCTGTCGTGGGTCAAGGCAGTTGCTTGCCCAGGAAATACTTGCCACACCATTGGAACTTGGTCAAGATCGTGCACAACATTTTCATCTCCTCACTCGAGCCGGAACAGCAAAAGATAGTAGCAGAGATTTGAGTAAAGCTCCGAACTAACTAGGAACGAGGACGTCGTTTCCAGCAGCGCCTTGGGGACTAAAGTAAAGAAAGAACAAGTAGCACAACCATTCCAAACCCCTATTGCACGCGAGAAGCAGTTTAGTAGAGTATAGATACATTCAGTTCGTTCTTTTCACCGTGAAAAACAACAAATCTGTCTCGACCCCCTAGAAAAGTTCGGAAAAGAGCAGGAACCAAGATAAATGAACCCACAAGACATGGATGAACCGTTCTAAAGGACGGACTGCCAGAGCTTGAGATCCTCGTTCGTCCAGATAAAAACAGAAACACCGTAATGCAAGACTTCCCGTATACGCCGGCTCGTCATCGTTAAAACGACGGACCCTGCTTCGAACAGCCGAACCGGGTGCACTCCGCCTATTTGTAAAAAAGCATATGTAAAAACGAAGAAAGGTTATCATGACAACCATAAGGTTGTGTGAATCTTCTATGCAAAAGCCAGCCCAGGAAACCCGTGAGATGCAACCATCATGATAAATTTTACAGAGTAACTTTATTTAAGATGCCTATGTCGGTCTACATGCCTTGGCTGCTAGCTGAATCGAGAACATTGTCAGAGAGGTTGATCAGAAGCTGAGCAAGGCAGCGCTTAGTAGCAGCATCGTCGCGGAGAACTGCCGAGAAAGTTGCATCACGGAGTGGCTCAGGGAGACACTGACGAAGAGCCTCGCGAGCACGGGCGTTATCGCTCAAACTAGGCAGGAATATTAGCTGGGAAATACGCCACCAAAGGAAAGAGGTTTACCGAAGGAAACATCTGACAACGTGTTTCAAAAGTCGCACAGTCTGATTTTCAACCAGCTGAGTGACCATATTGCTTAGAACTGTCCCGACTGCGTAGAATCTCTCATAAGTCTGGCAGATATATGCAAGACCCATATCATCGAGAAGGATCTTTTGGACTATAAAAATAGCCACCGTCTTGCTCAACTCAGATCCAGTCTCCATAATGCGAAGGCAAAGTGGGATAATCTCGGTAGTAAGGAGAAAGTTGATAACGTCTGAGGAGTCGTTCTTGACCAAGGCTCCGATGACGCCAAGCGACGTAAGACGAAGGTATTCAAAGGGTCTGGACTTGGATGTCGTATTCAAGAACGGATAGAGAAATAGCGGAATGTGGGCTGCCGACAGTCAGTAGGTGAGTACCACCAAAAAAATTAAGAGCCACCACTTGCCATTGAGAAATAGAGCTCGAGTTTCATTGTGGGACGCCACACACTGAAGGAGTGCTAGTGCATTGCAAACACGGTTCGATGCCGCAGCAGTGAGTTGGGAGGGGTTCAAGAGGGGATAGACCGATATGATTTCTTGAAGAAGCGATGTCATGACCCCTTATCAAACACGTAATTAGCCTTCTCATCAGCAAAGGCAAAAGGCGATGAATGTTAGTCTACCGAAAGAGTGCCACAGTATCAATGCGAGTTCAGGAACTTGTTCACGCTTCTTGCTTAATTCCAAAAGTGCTGCTTCTCTCGAAGATCCGTTCATCAATTCGGCGATCCATCCCAAAACCCTCCGGTTCTCCTCGCTGATTCCACCGTCCATCATACCGAGTCCCGAGTTATGATCCACACCAACCGACGCCCCAGCTGCCGCATTACTTGCAGCGATACGGTTATAATGTTGCTGTTGAGCTGCAGCGGCCGCTGCAGCGGCTACCTGGGCTTGAGCATGGGCGTGTGCTTGGACCTGATGAGGGTGCGGCTGCTGATGATGAGCCTGCTGCTGATGTATCCAAGACGATTCTTGAGGGTACTGCTGCTGGTGCGAAAAGACGTGCTGCGATTGTAGCATGTTTACGATGGTGGGGTCTTCAGCTGATGATTGAAGGACAGAAGCAAAAGGCGATGGGGTGAGGTGTGAAACCCCGTGAGTGTTGTTGGTGAGTGTTCAGTGATGTATGGTAGAGCGCGGGGGGAAATGGATGTCACTGTCAAGTGCACCATGCCGTTAGTTTTAAGCTCCAGCAAGTAGCCGTGGGTGTCGCTTAAGCAGTGCGGCTCCCTCGCTTCGAACCGAATGAATTCTCGCCGTTCCGATACATGGAAAGAAGACGCGCAAAAAACAGCAGTTACATACGTATATCAATGTCTACAATTTATCCATTTTAGAAACTAACGTACAAAGGCCGCTTTCCAAGCCGGTGCGAGCTGCCATCGATGCTGCCCAAAGAATACAATGACCAATGTCTGCCATGTCAACACAATCTCAGACTGGAACACTATGCCGCCACCGTTACTGGTAGCAGAATGAGGAAAGTGGAGCACTCCCTGACAACCCACAACCCATCTGAAATGAAAGGCAAGGAAATTTATGGACAGAAAGTTCTGGAGTGCGCGCCATATCCATCACACAGAAGGCTTCGTAGTCAACATTATAAACCCGAAAGGCAATGTATGCGGGTGTCATCAAAAGACAAGTATCATCATAGAAAAAAAGTGTTCATGCCCTGCAAACAAAAGTATAAAAGCGTCCAAGAACATAGCAATGGACGAAAGAGTTGCGGCGTCATTACCCCTTCAGAGTCTGAGCTCTTTTAGGATCTTCTCTGCCATACTCTTGTATTGCCAGGTACCGCCACTAACTCTCTTGAACTGAATGCCATGTAGAGAAAGGAGGGGTACTTTAACAATAAAAATCTCAAAATGGAGAATCAGGCTTCCTCCAAGCTCACTCTGGACATGCGTGCTCGTATCTCCCATAGCTCTTCCGCCTTCGTTCTCCCCTCCAACACTATCATTTGACATGTCAGAATTGGAAAAACTGTTGTCGGTCCTTCGGGTAGGCGTTTTCGGAGTATGATGGGACTTATCGCCGTCTCTATGATCATCCCGATCTGCCCCACCCTTAAAACCGCCAAAGCTGATACGGCGTTTATGGCCTGGGCTCTGTACCATATTTGTTGCTATCTCTGGACTGGGAGGAACATTGTCGACGACTTTGTTGAGGTCAATGCTTGGCTTATGCTTGCAGTTGAAACCACCCCGAATTTCAGTGTACTCTACACCTAATTGCTTCAACACTCGAATAATATCAGTGCGGATGGCAGACACAGGTTTAGTGCTCGTCGTCGCAACGCTGAAGAGCCCTTTCAGGTACACTGGTTTCACATTTTCTGCGTTTGGTGCCATTTCGTTACTGCCAGGTGCATACCCTTCGGCGTCAGTCGCCTCGGGTGCGTTTGCTTCTCTGGTGGCTTCATCTCGCCTGGCCCGTCGCGCTTGGATGCTTTCACGTCGTGCATGCCCAAGGGATTTCGTCCGGACAGTTGCAGCGCGAGAATTGAGGTTAGCCTTGTGCTCAATCTCTCTTGCCTCCGCCTCAGTCGCACGTGCTCTACGAACATTTGCACCAGATTGATCAGATCCGCTGGTAGCGGGTGGGTCATTGCGGCCTGGCGTTTGGGGATCGTCGGATACTCCTCGCCGTGCTTGCCGTTTCCTCCAATCGGCTTCACTGGTGCTAGTAGACCTTCCCAGGCCCTTGGTTAACCTTGCTCCCGAATCGCCTGTGCCAGGAGGAGTCAGCAGATCAGAATGTTGGGGCTGACTACCGCCTACATGAAGCATCGAAACGGGAGGCGCGTCTCTGTCCCTAGTACGGCGAACACTGAAACTCTTCCGTGGCGGTGGGGTATAGTCACCCCCAGGACCTTGCACAGACAAAGTAGGAGTTGGCTGCTTCTGGTATTTTTCTCGATCCGTGTCTCTATGCCTCCTCGTACTAAGTCGCCGCAGAAGACCCACGGCAGTGCTTTCTTTCTTCACAGGTTGATCGTCGATAGGCGTTGGCGGCATAATTGCAGGTGACGGAGGCACACTCACACTTGCTACGTTCAATCTCTTCATTGACTCTGCGATTTCATCCTCACCATGAGTTCGCGCTCTTGGCCGAGAACGTCCGCCGGTAGGTTTCTCTCCAGCATACTCGTAAGTGGCGTCGTTTGTATGAGCTGCTTCCGGCAGAGGAAGATCTGGCACCTTAATTGGCTTCTCTCCAGGCGATTTCGGCATGCTCTGTACCACTGGGTTCGCTTCCAATCTTTCGCGCTCCTGTTTCTCTCGCACAAGATAGTAGACTGATATCAGTGGGCTGTATGCGTTGATGGGGTCTACTCCAAGTTGTGGAAACCCCTCAGCAGAAGGATTTGTGAGTGTATCTTTGCTGGTGGTGGAATTTCTCCTTTTATAAAAGTCAAACCCAGGAAAGCTTCTTTTCTTTTCAGCACTTGGTGTTTGGACTGAATGTTCCCGGGTTACAGCACGGACAGCGTTTTGATAATCCTCCGACTCGATAACCTTAGTTAACTGGTTCGTGATGAATTCAGGAGGTCCAAAATCAAATCCGGTCATGCCTTGGATAACTTTTGGGTCTAGGGGAAGCTGAAGAGGTTCTCGACGAGGGAGATAGTTCTCTGGAGGACCACTGAAGCCTTTGCACATCCAGGGGTGATTCATGATCTCATGGAGACTAGCTCGTTGACGAGGGTCCGTAACAAGCATCCGGGAAATAAGGTTCTTACACTCTGCAGGATGTTTTAGTAACGGTACAGCAGTACAGAGGGTCAACGACTTACCAGCTGACAGCCACTGAGGATAATCAACAAGCCCTTTCTTTATCTTGGCGTGTAGTTGTGGCATGCTTTGGTCGTCAAAGGGCACTTTTCCGCAAACCAGCACGTATAGCACAATCCCAAAGCTCCAAACATCCACCTCTGGTCCAGTGTACTGCCTAGCCTGAAGAAGCTCGGGTGCAGCGAAATACAAACTTCCACAAAACGTCTTCAAATGGCTTCGCGGTGAAAAGAGGTTGCTCAATCCGAAATCGATGATCTTGATATCTCCCGTCTTACTGATGAGTATGTTCTCAATCTTCAGGTCTCGATGAACGATGCTGTTTCGGTGACAATAATCCAATGCACTAGCGATCTGCCTGCCAAACTTCCTAGCTTGCTTCTCCTTCAGTCTGCCATGCGAAATAATGTAGTCTAGCATCTGGCCTCCATTGACATATTCAAAGAGCATGTACCAGTGGTGGTTCGTTCGGACTACGTCTCTCATCGCGCAGACGTACGGATGATCAAGCAATGTGACAATAGCAGCTTCTCTCGCTGTTCGAATTTCCTTTGAATGATCCGCTCGTTCACGATCCCTGCTACTATGATGATGTCCGTCATCGGGCGTCTGGCGAGGAACTATCTTGACGGCAACCTATGGGGACAAATGCATCAGCAAGCGCATCAATGTCACATGAAGAGATACCGATAGATGCCGTACCTGTTCACCTCCTTCAAGCCTTTTTGCTAGCTTCACCTTTCCCATGCTGCCTGCACCGATGGTTTTACCCAAGACCCAGTGACCAGTAGGAGCATTGATGGTAGTACGACGCTGTTTAGACCCGCTGCTGGGAGGTAATATCGGTCGTTCTCCACGATCAGACGGACCACCAGGCGTCTGCGCCGGTGTAGGTCCTCCGTTCGCAGCCGCGGTCGTTGCGTCAGACATGTCAGATGTCCAACGATGATGCCCCGGCCTCGACGAGCTATGATGTGTGGTCGAGGTGCTCCGAGTCGACTGCGTACGAGTTGGCGGAGCAGCCACGTACGCCCTCTCATGCGAGGAGCTCCGACGTGAGTTTGATGGTCGTGCAACGTGAGTGGTCTCGTAATCCCTTCGCGGAAGGACGTTGCTGATGGGTTGAGACGGCTGCTGTTGCGGTGAGGGGCGATGGTACGAGTACGACCGAGAATTAGATCGGTGCGGTGTTGTGGCACCGGTAGGGGTCGTCGGTGGTCTCCCGGAGGTAGAATGTGACCGTTGGGGTTGTGCGGTCGATGTGGAGTGGTAAGATTGCGAGCGACGAGATGAAATGTTGCTTCGTTGATGTTGCTGGATGATGGCGGGTGAGGCTGAAGCGGTAGCCGACATCGTGGGACCTAACGATGAATTGCGACTTTGTTCACTGGGGTAACCGAGTTTGGAGAGCGCAATTAGAATACAGACTCTTCCGTCTCGGAAAACGCCTTTTAAGGGTTGAACGCGGGGAATGCCCGACTCAAGTTTGTTTGGAGAAGTTAAAGGGTAAAGCGCGCCCCTGTGGTAGAGCCACCCAGCTTATCGGATGCGGCTATGTAAACGGCCAAAGTCACGACGGCCTCACCCCGGTTTTCCAGATGAAAGAAGCCTGACTTCTCTAGCTCCAGCGTGTATACTACCTATTCACACCTAGCGAGATAAACGGATCCACTAGACTGGCAGTATACGTTTCGGTCCGGGAACCATATGTTTCGTCGACCAGGTTTAAAAATTGCTGAGGAGGCTGGGCGAATGGATAGCAGGCTACAGAGACTCGGCCTGATAGAAAACAAAAGCTTGCACTGAGTGGCTATTAGCACTTGCAGGAAGCGGCAATGTAAGGAGCACGCCAAAAGTGTAAACAAATGGCCGGTATTTGTGGAGTATGACTTCCTGGTCAGAAGCGCCTTAACGAAGTGTGTAGCGGTGGCGTTGATGGTCGCATGGGTTGCTCGCGCGGTGGAGATGAGCAAATCTCAAGAAGTTGTAAAAAGGGAGCCTGTTGATTTTACGTATGCGTAAGATGAATGGTGTCGCGAGAGTCGCCGGTGTCACTCGCTCGATTCCGGCAAGTGACACGTCGTAGCGTGGAACCGCTGACGTCGTTCAAGTCTCTTTCTGCGACACGAGAATAACCATGAGACGACCAGCAACCAGTGTCGCAGCAAAAGTAAGTATCAAAAGTCAACGGCCACACTCCTTTACGGGGAAACGCCTACATACGTGATTTTACAGTGATAAATTGGCCTGGCCTGTGAGGCATTTAAACATTGCGTCCGACTGCCACAGCTAGATGCAGATGGAGACCTTGCATGCCAAAGAAACCACTGAGACGACTTGAGAAATACATGTCTCACAGCTATTCTAGGGACAGACTGCTGAACCTTTGCTCCGAGACAGAGCATTCGTACCCGCACTTCGATTAAGCTCATCCGCGGCCTAACTGGCTGTCGTGCATGTTTAACCGATCAGGGGGTCTCTTCCAATCATACAATGCATGACAAAGACCTTTCCAATCAATGTGCACGTGATATCAGAATTTATCGAGAAGTTGCGACAGACGTACGAGTATTCTTCATGATTTGGGCAAATCTCAAGTCCTATTTGGACTGAGCATGAACTTACTACTTGGCCACATCAATGGCATCATACAAGCGGTCGCGCGCAACTTATGAGGCCGACTTACAGAAGCAGCAGTCTCCGTATGTAGTGTATGGGACAGCCCTACCGCCTCTAGACCCAGAAGTACGGGACGACGGTTCCTACGTCCCAATATGGAAGCAGGAGGTCACCGACGAACGGGGCAGAAAGCGTCTCCACGGAGCTTTCACCGGTGGCTTTAGTGCTGGGTAAACTTGCCTTCTTGTCATAATCTCTACAGAATCTAAAAACTTACGCATGGGTTTAGCTACTTCAATACAGTTGGATCCAAAGAAGGGTGGACACCGTCTACCTTTATATCTTCCCGAAGCAATCGCCAGAAAGATGCACCGAAGCCAGTGCAGCAGCGTCCTGAAGATTTCATGGACGAGGAAGATCTTGCTGATGCTGCGGAAGCACAGCGACTGCAGACATCCGATTCTTTTGCTGGCTTGGGTTCTACGGAGGATGAGTTCAAGAGGAGGGGACTACTGGTGGATGTTTTCAGGACAAGCGGCGATACTATGGGAGTGAAACTGCTTAGACGGATGGGGTGGAAGGATGGTCAAGGGATCGGTCCAAAAGTCCGTCGGAAAGCACGCACAGACGGAGATGACGCCTTGGAAGGAGGCCAGGGCGGAACTACACATCTCTTTGCGCCAGAGAACTCTGAAATGATCACTTTCGTGAAGAAAAACGATTACAAAGGGTTGGGCTACGAAGGTGAGGAACGGTTGGCAGATCTCAAGTTATCCAGTGCAAACGACGAAGACGACGGTGATAATTTGCCTTTTGGAACAACTTCGGCAATACCCAAGAAGGCCAAAAAGAAGCTGCCTTCCAGGGGTGGTTTTGGTGTAGGTGTATTGAATGACACTGGGTCAGATGACGACGATCCCTACGAGATCGGACCACGAATATCTTACAATAAGGTAATAGGAGGCGATAAGAAGAAAAAGAAGAAAGTTGAAAATGGCAGATCAGCAAATATTGGCGCAGCAAATCCATTGTTGAGCACCAAACCAGTCTTCATCTCTAAAAAATTGGCCACAGCAAAGGCAAGTGGTGGTTTCAGAAGATGTCATGACGGACGTCTGCCACTAGATGGGTATGTACTATCTAGTGGTCCTGCTGAAAATTCCATTTTAAATCAAGACGGTTGGTACCCGCCGCCGGAGATTCCCAATGATTGGAAGTCTTCCAAACAACCTTCGACCAAGACAGAAAATGTCAACTACAAGTCTGCTGCGGACGCCGCGAAAGCATCTACTCTTAATCCAACATCTCGGGCCTTACTGCTTGGCGAAACTCAGTTACCCGGGAAATCCGTATTTGACTATCTCACCCCATCTGCGAGGGACCGCATCGTCTCTGCCACTGGCAAGACGAACTTGCCAGCCGCGCTTGGAGAGGCTGCACCTAAGGGATATAGCCTGACAGTTGAAGAGAAGGAAAATGAGCTCTGGAATTTAGTCCCTAATCTCGAGAAAGATGTTGCTCTGAAGGCTTTGGGCAGAGGCATAGAGGGCTGGATGCCGTATGCCGAAGACGAAGCGAAAAGAGCCAGATACCGAGCCTTCCTAGAGTGCAGAGCCGGCCTTCAGCCTAGACAGCTTCCCGAACGAGGACCAGACATGTCTAAGGGCGACTGGGTTAAGGAACTCAAGGAGTTCGCCCATGCGGCAGAGATCTTCAAGCCCATGACTGGGATGATGGCTACGCGGTTCACTTCCTCATCCTCACAACTAAAACTTGCATCGGATGCCCCTGAGCCTCCGCTCAAACAAGGCGGCCAAAAGGTTGAGGATCCAGCTGAAGCGGCCGCGAAGTTGGGTATGTACGGACCGATGACTCGCTCTGTTGTGCCGTTCTACCCTTCACGGCTGCTATGCAAGCGTTTCAACGTTAAGCCTCCTATCCACGTCCAGCAAGACTCGACTGAAGAGCAGGGAGAGGCAAGCCGGTTCCAGTCTGGTGAATATCAGACACATTCGTCTACACTACTCAGCGTAAAGTTGGAGATCCTATCGAAGTGCTCACTCGATGATATGGTTCGAGAAGCTGGGATAAACCAAGGCAAAGATGTGGCTAATATAGAGGCAAACACTTCGGAGAATGTTAGATCGGCAGCCGTTGTAGATGCGGAGAGAAATGAAGCACTCGAGGGAGAACGTGCGGGCGATGCGGTCTTCAAGGCTATTTTTGGGGATAGTGACGATGACGATAATGATTGAAGACACTACATGGCCCTCTCTCACCTTCTGTATATTTACAAGTGCGTGTGAGGACAAATCCACGCGAGCACAAGCTTTTTTCAACAACGTGGAGAAAAGAAATGATACTTGTTACACTATTGAGATTGCATACATCCAACTGCTGAAAGACCACTTAATGATAACAGGATGTGCATAACCCAGCGGTCTCCTCCATCGCCCTTTCCCCATTAACACCCCCCCCATCATTCCTTTCTAGTACATCGTTCCTTCCCTATTCCCCGACCGCCCATCGCCCCTTCCCACCTCCGTCGCTCCTCCTTTATCGTACTCTGATATAATTCCTAGTATGTTCCGGTGTTGTTGATCATACAAGTTGCATGTGCGTGGATCTGCCTAGGGGGTCAGGAAGATTCACTCAGCCAGATTATTTTATTTTGCTCGGAAAATTTTTTTCCCAAGATTCCTATAAATATGACTTTCTACTGCCCTCGGGGGGAGCTTTGATGAATTTTCTGTAATTAATTCCCCGGCTTTCCTTGCTATTGATGGTGTTTGTCGCCTTGCGAATCAATATCGTATTGATGTCGACGAAACAAGCATAGATGCAATTGGTAGAGTGTTCCTTCCCACAGCAATAGGGGTGCAACATAGGGTACTGCGGATGTGCACATCACATTACAAATCAGGCAAATTGTAGTTTCTCCCAAAACAATTGTTTTTATGATTTTTATAGTAGACCACCTCAAGAATAGAAAGCATTGAAACTACGAAACCGTGAAGACAATGGATCCGACGAGTCAATCCGGTGTGGAGACATCAGAACGGCCCGAACGCAACGCATCGTATCAAACAATCCTCCCCAGAACGTCAATTCCCTCCCGAGAGTTGTACAGAAAGATGATGTCGTGATGTCGCTCGTCGCAAGATAAAAGATCGAAAGCAGAGCGGGGCAGAAGCCCAAGCGCTAAACATGCTGAACTCGCAGAGTAACGAACATACAGAACTGAACCGGAGCAAAGATCAATAGACATAAAAATTTTGAGTTCTCAAATATCCTCAACCGAGAGCGTCATAGCCACGCACCAGCAGGCAGCTGCTACTCCCGGTTTCACTATTGGCGGTCGAGGCAATTAAGTCCCAACCCCTACCCATCGCAATGAATTTGCCATCAAGGCAGTCCCTCGTGTTCACCGCTCCTGCTCAGAGCGATGCTCTTCCAGCGTTCCACTTCACTCTTCAGCTCCTCAATTGTCTTTTCCAGTTCCTCGAATCTTTCAACCTTCTTGGCTCGACTCTTACGTGCTGCCAGGGTATTCCGAGCACGCTTCATCGCGACAGTGTCTTGTGGGTCCTCAACGACGATTGGCGGCAATGGCTTGTCTCTCCTGCGAGAGCTGACACCAGAGATCGAGGAATGCTTGCCCGAGGCATTACGCATTCCCGGAGATTGTCCTGGCGACGACTTCCTGCGGGCGGTGGTCTGAGTTGTGCCGGAAGCGAGCCCGTTGTTGTAGAGCTCGTCGGTTGTGACAGGAGGAGACTCTTCACCGCTCTCGCCAGTCATGCCACCTTGGTCTGGGAATAGAGAGAACCAAGGCTCATGGTTAACACCGATGTCGAGACCGCCGTCGAACAAGGGCGAGGTCTCATAGCTGTCGTGAATGTCAGGAGAGTCGAAGATTGAAGGTGATGTCAGATTTGTGAAAGCCGTCGAGGCAGGCGCGGATGCAATAGGGTCACGCATCAAATCTTTCGGCGAGACGGTACCCTGGTTGACTGCCGGCGCCGTCGGATCGTTCAGACTCGTAAACATTGGGGACGAGTAGTTCGATCCGAACAACGCCGCGTCGTGCGTGTACTCGCTCTCGAAATCAGAATCAAAGTAGGTTTTCATGTCTGCTTCGCGAAATTCGTTTAGTGACGAGTTGAAGGCCGCTGCCTGATAAGGAGGCTGGTTGAATGTACCTTGAGGAATGCTAGACGCAGACGTATTTCTCTGCTTCTGGAGATTTTGCTGTTGATGCACGTTTGGTGCGCTGCTACTGTGGAAGAGTGGAACCTGTGGACGTGGAGAAGACTGTTGCTGCTGCTGCTGGAAAAGAGCTGGCGACGAAGATGGCGCGGATGAAGCGTAGAACTGTTGCTTCTGGCCCGGAAGACTGGTATAGTGATTCGTGAAAGATTTTGCCGTTGTGTTATGCCCGGTACCTTGGATGATCTTCGTCACTCTGGGGTTCTGTACGGAAGACACAGAAGGGAACTGAGCAGAGTTGCGTCGAAGTTGCTGTTGCCCTGGGGAGGCCGAGTTTAAGGCTTGACTAAGGGCTGCACGATGCGACGATGCGAGCTCGGTGGAGTGCCGGGCTGGACGCGCTGTCGATGGAGAGGGGAAGAGCACAAAGTCGGCTGACGGGGGCTGTGAGGGAGGATAGTCTTGAGCGGGCGCGGGGAAAGGTGTTTGCGATGTCGGCGTATGCCTCTGCTGCGGTAGGGGTTGGGAAAGCCATGGCTGTTGGTTATCCGTGGTGAACGACAGGGCGTCCGGAGGAGAAATTGTGAATGAGTTGCTGGAACAGTCGCTGATGCGAAGTGCAGAGCTAGAGTTCACAGGTCCTGGTGAAGGGAGCTGTGAAGGAGAACGGGGGACATAAAATGGAAGTTGAGTGGAGTGGCTGACTGGGCTGTCGTGCGACGGTATTTTGTCTGAGGTGGACAAAATAGATGCGGGGAAAACGAAGACAGGATCGAGCTAGAAGGCCGCCATGATGCACCGGATGTCTTCTAGTTTATGTATGTGTGAGTCTTAAGGCTGCGGTTGGATGGGTAGTGGAAATAAGAGGAGGGGAGATATCAGGCAACATTGGGGACTGGCGAGAAGAAATAGTTTTTCCACAGGCTGCGTGGTCGCGGGCGAGCGAGCGCACCCTGTGCTGGCCGGTGCAGCCTGCACAAGCCCGTGCACGCGACTACGCTGGGCGGGAGGCCAAGTGCGCAGTGCAGGGCGCAGCTTATCGTCCTGTGGTTCGGCGGTAACCGAAAAGAGAAGCAGGTATGAGTCAACGGCGAAAAGGCGGCAGGGATGCTGGGGCAGATGCGCAGGGTGGGGGGATCAGAAGCTGTGGGCAGACCAAACGGGACGCCTAATTAAAGACCAGCAAAGGCGGCGGCACCAGCGAAGAGGAACACACACCACCGCCTAAGTATTCCAGCGGGCGCCGAGCACGAGCACAGGGCAAGAGCGAGCTGACCCAAACCGCCGACCGGGCCCATGACCTTGCGCCGCCCTCACACCGCCCTCACGCCGCCCTGTCCGTTCCACCTCACGTCGCCAACACCCGGTCAGGCTGCCGCATCTCATTTCCAAGGCAGATTTCCCTCTCCATTAGCGCGCTCATCACGCCTGCAGGAAGGATGCGAAGCCGACAAGCACCGCAAGACCGCAAGACCGCAAGCAATCCCAGGCCAGGGCTGACCATGTCAACCGGCTGTGGCACGTTGCAAGCACCAATCGAGCGCGTCAACCCAAGGGCGCGAGAAACGGCAAAACCACACACAGCATCGCCGAACCGTACAAGTACATTTCTGCTGGGTCGGGGAAAGCGGGTATATGGATTCGAAACTAGTATTCCTGCACCCCGTAAGAGTCACCTCTGCCCGTCTGAGCAGGAAAAAACAGGCATGGAGTAGAGCACCGGGCACAGCAGCGCAATTATCCAAACGGAGCTGATGGTCGATCTGCGATCCCACACATTCCGCTCATCGTCCCCTCCATCCTCGGCGGCACCCTGCTTTGGTCTCGCGTTTTCGCCAGAGTCCCTCGAAAAGTTTCTTCTTGGCGCTACTTTTCGTGGTGGAAAACGAGACACCGCTCTTCCGCACCGCCAATGCCGCACTAACCGGGCACATTCCACACCAACTGCTAGCATTTCCACACTCGTACCAGCGGTGAATTTCTTGAAATTGAGAAACACTCCCTCGCAATACGGAGTGTACCCGTCTCAATTGAAATTTTTGTTATCTTCTGTCATAGAGGAGCAGGAGAACGGACCAAGGCCCGACGAAGGTTCCCCCGATCTGACCAACCAGAGTACTATCGTCTTGAAGCAACTTGCGCTATTTACCCCACGGATTGTTCCATCTGTCCCATCTGCTCAGCTCACCTCAGCCCACCATCCCAATCTCCCATAGACCGACTGTCCACTCCGCAGGACGGGCTAAAGCAGATCTCGAACTTTTTTTCTTTTTTTCTTTTTTTCTCCTCCTTGCCCTGCCCCTCCGTAGATTTACCCGAACCCGCAGACCCGCGCCCAAACTCCATAACTCTATTCGCTGCCCTGTAAATTCCCAGTCGCTCCGTCGGTGACTCACTCACTCTTAAGCGTACTATACTTATGCTTTTCCAACAAAATTGACCCCTGTTCCCCCATACATGTTCGACTCCCTCTCCGCCAAAAACAAAACCAGTCCCTTCGTGCCGCCAAGCTAAACTCCGACTTGCCCGCATACCCTCCCACAACCTCCGGCCTGCGAACCAAAAGTGCGGGAACAAACAGATCTCGGCCCTATGGCCAGGGGGATCAAGACGTCATGCTCGATACTTCGGCCGATGAGCGCGGTGGTTTCGCATTCAGATCGTCTTGCAGTGGGGATTAATAATAATAATAATAATAATATGATCTCACAATTCACTTGAACAAAATTGTTGCCTCATGAGGAGTTCAATTCCCACTGGTCAAGCAAGCAATGGCCATTCCCAGGCCATTCCCAGGCCATTCCCTCGGCTTCCAAATCGTGGGGGATTATTAATGTGACCCCGAGGGGCTCTCCGGCTGCCTACTGCAATCGTCCTTGAATTGCCGCCTGGGAACTAGACTGCTGAGCTGCGTATTCGCATGTTTTAGCCCGGAACCGTGTTAGTGCGGGTTGGTTTGGTTATTTTTCTATATGGGACAACCCGCCACAGCCCTAGGGGTCCACCGCCTCCACGACGGGGATGGTTAGGGTTACTTCCATCCCACACACCTCCCTTTGAAGCTTACAGTTAGCCTGCGCCGTGTACGGTACCCGTGCCCCCCGTTATCTCATCTGAGAATCCTGGATAGCTCTTGCTGCCTCGGGTCGTTAGATTTGGGGAGGGATTCGAGGCAAGGTTTCGCAGTGCTGGTGGAACTAAAAATAATACCTTTAATCTCGATATACGAAGTTCCTGTCGACGATATAGCTTCGTTTATCGGGGGAGAGCTAGGCGTATGTTGCCTACGGTACGGGTGCTTCTAAGTCTCTATGTTTATGGAATTTCTCTCATGCGCTCATAGGAGGGCCTCATGCCTACATATCAAATTTCAACATATAGCTGTAGATGGCTCTCATGCGTGTATACGTTCGTGACTACCTTGTGGCCATACAGAAGACTGAGCACTTTTTGCTGGCTAACCCGAAAGACGGGAGTTTATCTTGCGTTTCGGTCCCTTCCAATTTAAGGCATCAGAAGTGTATACGAGGTGACTTCCGTGTTCTTCGCGCTGGTCTCACTGCATCATGCATATCAATTCATGAATTGCCACGGCATAACACACTTTTCATACTTCAATGTATCTGTCTGCGCCTCGGGGGACATGCACTGGGTGTTTCCCAGCTCTTCATGACGCTGTTGCCTGGTTTGATACGCTTAGGCGTCCTCCGGTACCTCAAGGCGTATCTAGTCTCCAGCTCAGGACAGCTGAAGCCAGAGTATATCACCAATATGTCTCACTAACCGACGAGGTCAAGAACCCCCGTGGATACCGTTCTTGCTTATAATACTACATGGATTGGAATAGCTGGCCACTGCGCTCGATTGTCATTAGAAAGGTAAACGCAACGATTTGTGTGATGAACGATGCTTTCTTGATCCGCACCTGGGAGAACATGATGGATATTGGAAAAAGGGGTGATGTAGGGAAGCTGTACTAGTAGAAAAGGGAGAGCGCCCCTTCCCCTTGCGGCCTCATCCTGTCTGATGAAAACAACGAGAATGTGGCGATGAAAAGCTCCGCTGAGAAGGTACAGACCGATGCTTGAACGAAATGTAGGGAATGACTTTTTGTATCTTCATTATTAACGAAGTCCGATCACGCTCTACAACACAGGCGATGTCAGTCGAATGTCAATGCTAAGAATGCAGAGGACACTAAAACTTACCATCTCTAGAGTCCAGACTCTTCGTATCCAAACCTTCAACTTACCTTCAACTCCCTCCACATTCTCCAACTCCACTCCTTCCCACCAGCATCTTCTCGCCGGCTTCCGCCAAAACAGCAGTAGCTTCTGGGCCATGCCAACAGCGTTGCTGTTAAGATCGTTTGCCCTGACATCTGTGCGTAATCGTGCAAGGGCAAGACTGCAGACGACAGCCTTGTTCGGTTCACCTGCCCGATGTCCCCATCGGTCGTCCACGTTAAATCCACTGTATGGAATTTTAGCATTGCGCTATCGAACTAGATCGTGGCTATAGCGTTGGATGTCTTACCCAGCAGTCAGCATCTCGATGAGATGCTGCTCGGTTGTCCCGGTCTCATCGCTTCTCCTAAGTCCGGAAAAGATTCCGTCCTGCTTTAGCAGGGCTTTCCCTGCAGCTCGCTTCACTTCGATCATTTCGGGATGTTCAATGTCCGGTTGTGGAGGTATAGCATAGAAGTCCAGATCTTCTCTCAAGACAATAATTCCGGCCCGATCCTGCAGCATATCTCTGGGAGAACCAGGGGCCGGCTCCGTAGACTCACCATGCGAATCTTGCATCGTAGTCGGGGATGGCGAACTTGACGGAATGGTCTGCGCAACATTTCGAAAGAAATCCAGCATATATTGTAAACTCGCAGGATCGTACTGTTTTGCCATGTCAATATCTCCCATCTGACAATAAAATGACCGGGACTTACATCCACAGGGTAAATGTCTCCCTCATGAAATGAATTCATATGTCCATCTGGGAGTAACCCATTCGGAAAGAGCGATAGCAGAACGAACTCCGGTAATGTTAATAATTCGTCTCGGGAGAGAGTGAAACGGGTCCCTCTAATCATCATATTGAATTAATACCTATAACTTCCTTGGGCCGAATTATGGTGACCTACCTCAAGTCCAAGGTGATGTGTTCGTCGGCACCAACGTCTAGCAGACGGATACAACATGTCAGCAACTGACCCATAAGTGAGGCTGGTTATACAAAGTGCTTTTCTTTCTGAAGATCGATGAATATTTCGAAGCGTACCTCCTAAAGTATTGATTGGTGGACCACCCTGCTGAACTTGAGTAATAATACTCGTCGCTCCACCTGCTGCAGCCATTAAGTAGGTGAATGAGTCGAGAGGACTAGACCCTTCTGTGTAAGGTGGTGGTGGTTCTCCGTCCTCTCCGCTTTTGCTTGATGGGCCGCCCTTATGGTCTTGGGGAAGTGCAGCTTTTGTCTCGGCAACGACTGTTGAGGAGGATGAGAACGGTGGAGGCGCGACTGACGAAGCGAGCGACGATGAGGGCTCGGCCTCTGAAACGAAAGTGCTGTAGGGCTCGGGGTCCCCGGAGTAGAGTGAGGAGAAGGGTGGGGGTCGGGGAGAAGGCGGAGATGAGGACGAGGCTTCCGACAACGGTGGAGACAAACTATGAAAAGAATCGTCGTCCGCTACCAAACCTGAAGGGGAGCGTTCCAGTGAAAAGGCCGCAGAGCCGGACGGGCCGTCGTGGGGTTCTCGTGGGGTCGACAAGGTGAATAACTTGTTATGCGCTCGGTCTTCTAAAGGGATGCTTCTGGGGCAAGTGCGCGCTAGATCGCGACTCTAGCCAATTATAGACAAGGATAGCGTCTACTGGTGACTGAAATCAAAAGACAGCAGATATGATATTATCATACATGAGGAATTGATTGGGGAGGATATATGTTAATGAGGAGGTTGTTCAGAAGGTACGTTAGTGGTGATTAGCGCTAGGGATGACCCCTTGTCGGGCGCGTGCCGAGATCTAAGATTCTAGAACATCCAACCCATCACGCACAGGAGTGCACGCTACGGATTTCACTTGTGTATATCTTAAAACAGTCTCTTGGTGATTTTGCATCCAGAAAGGGAGGGCTTTGCCGCCAACTTTGGAGGCATTTCCACACTGGGTCTTGACGCTCTTACGCACCGCGCGTAAGTTGGTTGTTTTTGCACCAAAACTAAGCGAAAACCACCAAATACGGAGTACTTTACGCGCACCACTTTTCCTCCATCACGAAGGCCAGCATGCCCTCATCCAACCGGTCAGCCGGGCGTAATGTCCATATCTATGACACGACCAATCCTACCACGGTCCTCGGTGGCCTGATCCTCAACAATGGCGTCACAAATGCCAACATGTACGCCATGATGAGGATTCTTTTCATTCTCGAGCGTGACTACTACTTCCGACAGGGTGGTCCAAAGGGGCCTTTTGCCGCTTCAGCCGGGGAATTATTATATTGTCACTGCTGATGGGTGTTGCATCGCTAGTAGCCAAGCGCCTGCTGATTGAATTAGGCGCGGTCTCAACCAATAACGAACCCTGGCTCGCCCGAACAAACTCGCCCTCCTCTGGGTCTCGCCTGGCGGGGTTGCGTGATACAGTCCGGGAACGAGACCACCGCTGCATCATCATAGGGCAAGCGGTGGTCAATGTCGACCTAGGCAACTGGTCTGGCTTCGAAGTCGCGCACATGTTCCCTTTAGCCCACAAACGCCACTAGATCGATCATGACTACGGTCGCTGGGTCACGATTCCGCCGGCGGGTGGAACGTCTATAAATTCTGTGCAAAATGGGTTCTTGCTTAGAAGCGACATGCATTCGCTGTTCGATAACTACTTTGTTTCGATTAATCCTGATGTAGAGAATGCCTTCTATGACTAGCGGTCGAGACGCAACGGCTGACAAAGTACGGATTTTCAGGACAGTTACAAGATTTGTCTGCTTCGTGCGCGACGGGTACAACATTGCAGGCAACCATCTCGACCGGCAGTTTCTCGACAATCCGAGTCAGCCTGTTGATCAGCTTTTACGGTGGCACTTCAGGCAAGCTGTCTTGGCCAATATGAGAGGTGCGGGCGAGCAAATATTCGAGAATGACTTTCCTTCCGGCTCAGATATGCTCGGTGAGGTTCTTGATGGCCCGAGAGCTGCAGAGAGGATGGTATTTGAGTTGTTTGGCCGCTTGCTGGCTCATTAAAGACAAAGGCCATTATTCCCTAACTCCCTTTCCAATCCTAGCCATGAATAAAACATCGAGCCGCTAGCAACCCTCTGCTATGTAGGGAGCTTGTAAAATCAGCATGAAGCGGTGCATCCATCATTTCCTAAGGAGAGACGCTCCCGTAGCCACGCTGCATAAGGTATCCCATGCCGGCCCCGCCATGCTGATGCCACCGTCAGGCGGCAGCTTGAATATGATCCGTTGCTGATGGACAGTTAGTAAGTTCGCTCGTCATTCTCGGCTTTGGCTGAATCCGTTGTCAAACTTACCAAAGTCATCGGAGTTGATTGCGCCGCTCATTCTTGGTTCAAATCTGTCACTGTGGATATGCACATCTGACTGCGGTTCTTGTACGTTCTAAACATCCAAACGCACAATCAGTTTACCATGTTTTACTGGACGTGGAGCCCAAAAGGTCGTTCCGAACTTTGTGCGAAATCCCCTTTGAATATATCCCGTAGGTGGTCGACCACATCCTCAGACGGAGCATTACCCACCTCAACCATCTTGTCGCCTTCTACCCGCACTTCTCGATCCCGGAGTCGTCTCATCAGCGACAGGAATGTGCTCTCTTGGAATTTCTGGCTTTGGTTATCTTTCACACTATCCAAAAGCTGTCCTGCCGTCCGAGCAAGCTCGTCAGGGTCATCCTCCTGAGGTGGTTCTTGTTTTTCCTGCGCTATTTTTGCTATATTCTCTGCGTTTAAGCGTTCGATATTGTCTTGTAAAGTAATGTCTTCCCTTTCTTGCTGGGCGATCCCCTCCAGAACTTGTTGGCTCTTCTCTTGGGCCAGCGGCTGCAAATTTGCAGCTTCGGAAGCTTGCTCAAAAGCCTGCTCGAAAGCCGCTTCGTCGAATATCTCTTCCCCTTGTTGAGGCGCGTGTTGGAGGGCCTGTGTTCCTGGTCCTTCAACTCCTATGCTCATTCCACCATAGAGTGAGGGGCCTTGCAGCCCATAGCTACCCATGCCGAGGCTGTTGTAACTTCGCCGTGCTGTCAGGTTGCGCGTCTGTTCTTGCCGGACACTGCTTTGGGACTGTAGAAACTCCTGGTGCCATCCTCCAGCGACAACGCCTTGCATCTGCGCCTGTGGCCTTTGTTGGAACTGGGGAACAGAAGACGGTGATTGCGAGACATGTAGTCGTTGAAAGTCGGAAGCCCAGTCTGGCAAACGCGCAGAGGCAGAACGTGGGGGTTGCGCAAAGTGCTGTGCTTGAAACTCTGGTGGCGGAAAGCTGGGGGCGAAACCAGCTTGGAAAGCTTCAAACTCGGTGTCTAAAACGCCAGCATTAGGGCCAGGTGATGATCTAAATGACTAAAAAGATAGTCAGCCTGGGACATAGAAGAATAGGGAGGGATTTCTATACTTGTGATGGCGACTGGCGAGTAGATAGTCTGTCTTGTTGTAATGTGCGGTCGACAGAGGTATGCTTTTGAAAGTTTTGCAGGGCATTTGAGGGTCCGCAGAGGGCTGATTCGGCCATGATTTGCTATGTTATCAGTTTGCTTCTCAAAGTCTTCCAGGTTCTAGAGAATGCTTTTTTAAGGGGGAATAAATCGGGAGAGATGCGACAGATATTCCCGCCACAAGAAACTTTCAAATGCCGAAGCCGAGGCCAGTGGGGCCGCCGCCATGCGGGTCATCAGCCACCCTGCATTCTGTTCACAAAGTCAGAATATCAATAACATTCTCATGATTTTTGGGTTCCAATGGCTCCCCATTTATGCTTAGCTGGTCCTCATGTTTTATTCAGTGCAGGGAACTCGAAGTTTCCTAAGATCTGATATGTATCATCACGTGATGCAATTATCGCCAAAGATCTGATTAGCGAATATTGTGCTCCAAGCGGACAAATATCCAAGTTCGAGATATTGACAGTAAAATACCCCAAGTTATCCCAACAAACCGTTTCTTTTACAACTCAAGATGGTATGACTTACTAGGCCTCTCTAGGAAAAATTCACCACTGACTCCTTGTTCTTAAAGGCGCAAGTCATTGCAAATTCCGGCCACGATGATATGATTGTAGGCATTCCATTGAAGCTCCTTTGGACAGTTTACGCACGCCTTCGTAGCCACTGTGAGCTGCAGAATTGTCAGTATCGAAGCTAATTATTTGCTACGTATGCAGCATGATGCAGTTCTAGACTACTACGGCCGACGGTTGGCGACTTGTTCCTCCGATAAGACTATCAAGATCTTCGAAGTGGAAGGGGAAACACACCGGTTAACGGAGACACTTAAAGGGTGCGTATATACATGGCTGCATGACAGTGTTGGGGAAATATGCATAGAAGTCTAATTGGAGCACTTTGATAGGCACGATGGGCCAGTGTGGTGTGTTTCGTGGGTAAGTGTTGGGCGATCTTCATTGTTGGAGAACAAGAAGGTAACTTGAGTGTTCTTAGGCTCACCCGAAGTACGGAAACATTCTTGCGTCCGCAGGATATGATGGCAAAGTTTTCATATGGCGAGAGCAAGGTGGCCAATGGTACTGTAACGTCTCAGCCCTGGATCTGCCGCACCGTCGGAAGCTTGAAGCTAATACAGCGCAGGCAGAGGGTTTTTGACTTCGCGCTTCATTCTGCCTCTGTCAACATTGTCTCCTGGGCACCCCATGAATCCGGATGTCTCCTAGCCTGCGCCTCCTCTGATGGCAGCGTCTCCGCACTTGAGTTCAAAGATAACAGCTGGGAGCCAATTTCCTTCCCGGCACATCCAATGGGCGTTAATGCCGTCTCTTGGGCACCTGCAATCTCTGCTGGCTCGCTAGTGAGCAGTGGAGCTCTACCAGGCGGTGTACGAAGACTCGTGACGGGAGGGAGTGATAATCTAGTCAAGATCTGGAGCTTCAAGTACGCCTGCGCCCCCCGCCTCTCGACTCCCTTTCTCTGCAACGCGCCCCAAGAGTCTATAGGCTAACAAAATCTTTTCTCAGCCCCGAAACAAGAAACTATGACCTCGAAACATCACTAACAGGCCACACAGACTGGGTCCGCGACGTAGCCTGGGCTCCAACCATCCTCCAAAGGTCCTATATAGCTTCCGCCTCACAGGACAAGACCGTCCGCATCTGGACCTCAGACCCTACACAGCCGGGCGAGTGGAAGCCAACAGTACTAGACTTTGGTGCAGTGGTATGGCGCGTGAGCTGGAGCTTGAGCGGGAACGTCCTCGCGGTCAGCGGTGGCGATAATAAGGTTAGCTTGTGGAAGGAGAATCTGAAGGGGGAGTGGGATTTGGTCAAGACAATAGAGGAGTAGTGCGGCGGGGCCTGTTGTATTAGGTAGATGGCGTGCGTTTAATTCTAGAAAGAAACAGGAATATTTTCTATGGAAGGTTGTATTCATTAAATGGTGGTCAAGTCTACTTCCTTTGCGCATTTGGAATTCACAACCCGTGTTTGTGCAAGGCCATTCTAACCATCGCGGAGGGGCTAATGAGAGGTTGAACCTAGGTCTGGGCAGGGTCGTTCCAGCCATCAGGGGGGGGGTTATTGAGGAGTTGTCGAGTAATCCCAAAGACATATTATGCTCTGAAAATCCCGGCTTAGATACGCCTCAGAACTGACATTGGAGGCGCTAGTCGGAAAGTCAGAATGTTTACGCGGCCATACAGCCCGAGCTCTCACTCATAGTACCTTAAACTATTTGCAGCCCTAGCTTAGTAAAGCTTTGCAGTCCTGGTTTGACGGCGGCAGTATGTTTATTAATTCGATTACAGGCTGCCACCGAGTAGCGTGAGGGCCATTAATCAGCCGAATCAGATACGCCGAAAATGCGCTCTGCCCCCTCTTCGTCTGTTCGATCGCGTCTAGTTGCGCCGTAGCCAAAAAAGAAAGCGCAAAACCATCTGTTATCCACCTTTCCTTCGGAGCTGCACCCAGTACGCCTTGGACTCTCGGAGAATCACCCATCCCAAGCAGGAATCCTGGCAGAACAACTCCGTGTGTGCCTTGGAAATATGTCGAAACGGATATCGCAACAAAAGCAAGACAGCAAAGACAGCAAAGGGAAAACAGCGAGATAGAAAAAATTGTTTGAACCTGTGATTAAGTATAGGGGTTTCAGGGCAAGGAGTGGGGGAAAAGAAACTAGGATCACTGAAAAGAAAAAGGGGCAAATTAGTAGCGATGGTTAAGCAAGTAGATAGTGGCGTAGTAGCTAACAAGCCCCCGCTGAAATTGAGGTTCGTTTGAGCTTTGAGACATCCTATTTTACCTGCTCTAGGAAGGTCGGATGACCGTGCGATAATTGTAAAGGTAAAGTCGGTATCTGAATGCTAAGTTGCGTTGCTTAATACAAGGAGATGGCGTAACAAGGGAACAGGCATGTGGACCTAGTTAAACTTGGTTAACCCTGCTTCTAGCCAAGCTTTTGATAGCTTGTAAGCTCATACCAGTCAAGTAAGTCTCTCATTATATGGCTCGCCGGTAGAAGGGTGTATGGGTTTGGTGTCGTGAACGTTCCAGAAGATGAAAGGTCCAGAATAAGGGCCAGAACCTGCGTTGGCAGGACCTCCATTGACTGTCATTGCCGGGTCAGTGTCCAAGTAGAACCATCGCCCCAGTATCATCTGCTTCCCAGGAAGCACACAACCCTCATAAGCCCAGAGGTCATCTGCGGCGTTGCCCCCTTGGTGAAGGAAGTATTTCACCATGGAAAACCGCTGAAACCCTGGGAACCCATATTGGCGAGGAAGTGGACGCACACGGATGCAAGCGTAGAATGCCTGATGGTCGTAGCCGGTTGCCTCATAGTAAAGAGACTTTCGCTCCAAGTCCTCTGCCACAGCACGATTGATTTTCTTCAATTTATTGGCCTGGCGGTCCAGCAACTTGAACATGTTCTCAGTACCTTTAGGCGGATTCCTAACCAGATTCAGCGACATATCCTGAAAACCGTCCATATTGTCAATGAAGATGTCGGTGCTCGTGTCATGGGCTTGCCTTAAGTATAGGACATCGGCAGCGTCTAGATATGCTGTAGATTTAGTGATTATGTTAGCTGATAAGATTTCAACAGCACACGCAGGTTTCCATGACAATTATCGGACTTTAAAAACTCACCATAGCTTCCTTTCCACAGGAGGTCTAGTCCCGGCTTATGCTCTCCTAGCTTACCCACCCACATTTGAGGCTTCTCATAGGTCTTCATCTCGACAAACTCGTCATAGAGAGAGTACTCTTCCTTGCGAGTCATGTGGTATTTGAAGAAATTGCCTATGTGGAGAAGCCAAGTGGCGTTGACCTGTAGGTTGTTCTTGCCGCTGAACAGCATACCATCTGGAAGCCCGGCTCCAAGATATGCTGCGCTCTGAGAACTAGAGAAGGCGAAGGTTGGGATATTCATGTTGACGTCGAGATAAAGTGGGGTCAGCAGTAGTTGAATAGTGGCGAGGAGGGGATTCGGTTTCAAATTCCCGCTATGAAGCATTTCTTTAAGGAGATTGCTTGAGATGCTAAACTCGCGAAGACGATCGAAATTAGTGCAATTGACCTTGAAGTCAAAACCTCTCGTGCCTTTAGATTCTGATATAGTGGTCCGTCAGCTTTAGTTGTACAAGCTCCTAGTGTCGAACTTCTCAGGGCATACCGAGGATCAACTGCTGAAGAACTTGGAGACATGTTTCCTCATTCGGAGTATAGCCACCAGTAAAGTGTGGGCCGTTTCGAAGAATTCGAGAGCGAGTTTGGTACTGAGATTTGAAGTCGTACGAAGTGGTTGACGGGCAGTTGTACCGAGCTAGGAGGCGCTCGCGCCATGCGCTCTGATCAGAGTTCACTGCATTATATGTCGCCTTGCAGACAAGCTGAAATTTACAGAAGTCCTCATCATTTTCGATGTGGTCAGCGATGGTTTTGTTCATCTAGGAGAACCGCCGGTCAGTGCATGGTAGATAAAGTAAGGGACAGGAGAAGCTGACCTCATTGGGAAGAATGTAGAATGCTCGAGACTTTGTTGGCACGATCTCTACCACGTTGGGCATCTGCATTGCTGCGGCGGATGCTAGTAACGTTGTAGCTTTAGCAGAGATCGGCAGTTGATTTCTGGGTACCGATGACACTGCGGGCCGTCTTGAATTTCTCGTAGTGGATCTTGACATTGTCGTTGGGGGCATTGGTATTGCTGCGCTGGTGTATTCGATGGCTTCGTCTGATCTTCGGTTAGCTTTAATCCAGTACAGAACGATCAGGAGCTATACGTTTAGCTAGAATTGGGCAGGTGTAGCTGAGGAGGTGTCTCGGAACTGGACATTGAAGTCTGTGATGCTGATGGTTGACAGTGGAACAATAATCCATTCATAGCATAAGTAAAAACCGTCCAATGTCTTGCGTAAAAGGCGTATAATGAACAATTTGTAATTGCACACAATATGGAAGGTCCTGGATCCTACGCATGAGTCACGGCCTTAGGTTGTGTAAGGCGGGCTATGCGTTGAGGCCGTCGACGAACCGTACCGGGGATCACAGATTCTACATAAAGGTGTGAAAACTATAACGGAGATAGCAATCAGCACCACAATTTCACATGCACGTGATCCTATCTAAACACTATGTCCATAGCCTGAAGTGCTTCCCGCTGGCACCGGCGCTCTCGAGGGTATGTTTACCTGAAACTGATCCGTGCGAAAGCTCAGTGTCGAGACCGTGTAAACCTGCAAGAAAGAAATCACATTCCCGAGTTTCAGCTAACAGGCCTAGCTCTTTCCCGAACAGCATTCCTTGGTATGCTTCTCAGGGAGACCGGGCTTCGACGAGGTTATCTAAATGCTAACTATGAAGACATTCTGTCAGTTAGATTGTCTTTGCAACCACCAGCATTAGGACACTAACATGTTTCCAAATCCCCACTATAGGTGCTCTGATGTTCGACCCAAGCTATCAACCATACCTAGAGAACCCTGAGGGGTCTAATGGAGACGGGAACTGGCAGGTCTCTAGGAATGCTCGATAGGCTTAGTGAACTACTTATTGCTCGGAGCTATCACTGATATCTGCAAATCCACGTCATTAGGTATCTTCCCTTGCTTGGCGAGAATACAACGGTTCGTTATAGTGATATGGGGGCGGGGGTCAGATTTGGGGATACGCGGATGTTAGCGGGGATGGAGTTATCATCGAACTATCCAATCCCGGTAAGTGCATTTTCCCTGCTGCGCCAGCTTTGTGCAAGTGGTCTGTGCGTCAATCCTTCATCAAATCTCGCCATCCGGAATACAACACTCCATTTCTTATTCTCGAACGCTTGGAATGGTCAGATAGTTGATTGGCGTTAGGCCTTACAGACCGAGTAATACTCCCAAGACGTATGCCTTTGTATTATATTTGTGGAATGCTGGCTGGTAGGGATGCGGTGTGGTCGAGTCAGATATAAAGACCTCGGGTGCCCTCCACACGACTTTATTCTAAATATCCCGTTGCCTCGGGCCGTGCAAATGCAATACCAGGTACTGAGTGAGTACGAAGTAATAGAGTACGTGTCTGAATGGAATAATCCCTGAAAAGTGAGGGCGGCTGCCAGGGATGTTTTTGTAAGCGATAGACGTCTACACTAAAATACAATAGCAATCCGATCCACCAGTAGCAAGGTATCACAAGACACTATCTGTTAAATGCCTTAAAGCCGACTTTCTTGTGCCAGACTGGTTGCTCATACAGCCCAATCGCTAAACGTAGTCTGTCTTCTCTCCTCAGGGGAACCTTCAATGTCCTGGTCCAGATGACGGAGAATCAAATTCAGCGTTACACCTAGAAACCATATATCCAGCTTTAGCAGTCTGTGATTGTGAAATTCTATAAGATAACTTAACCGGTAAGCTCTCGAATCGCCATAGGTGTCGTAGGGGAGTGAGGAATGGGTGCGTTAACTGAGAATGAATGGAGAACAGCTAATTGTTGATTCGGGCGCGTTACGCTACTGTTTTGAAGCCTGGCGATAGTATTAATTCTCCTGTTACCATATTCAAAGTTAGAATCCGTGGATGCAAGTAAACGGTTTTCAAAACCATGCTTGGGGAGTTGCACTCTGCTCTTATGCAAGTATCCGTGCGCTCAAGCCGAGTGGTAACATTTTCAAGCTGAGTGCTAACATTTTCAAGCCGAGTGTTAACATTTTGGAAGCCGTTTCGAAGCTCCTGCAGAATTGCAGCCGCACCATCAAATGTTGGAACATTAGGAACGAGAGCCATTTGATCACCAATTTGCTGGATCTTACTGCTAACTTGATGCATAGCTTCCGAAACGAGTACGAAGTCGGGTTGTGGGTTCGCCATTCTCAGGTTTTCGAGGATGTTTAGACACAGTGGTTTGTAATCGGATGAATTTGTGGGTTTAATACATTAAGCTAGCGCCATCACGTGATTATCACACATGCTTAATAATTACCTCAGCGTACCCAGGCTACGACTTCGCTAAACCTAGTTAAGTACTACCTCGTCCTAGGGCCTGAGTCCAATTTTAAGATTTTCTTAGTATCCGCGAAAATTGCTCACTGAAATTGTATGTGGCACTCGCGAAAAGTCAGCTCAACAAACAATTTCAGTCAATTATAAGGATCCAAAACTGACCTATTAGATTCTATTAGATTGCTTTTAAAAGCGTTGATCATGGTCCTTAAAGTGGTTGTATCTGCTGTCAGGACCACAATTACGCGGTGGTATTATCTATCACTAATATAATTATCGTGGATACTAAGAAAATCTTCTAATTGGACTCAGGCCCTAGGACGAACCTAACTAGGTTTAGCGAAGTCGTGGCCTGGGTACGTTGAGGTAAGCTTAATAACCACTGTGCTGTTTCCCAGCCCAACAGTGTATTATCGGTGGCTAAGCGAGAACGCCCGATTGTTGCCATGGTCGCGGAACCACTCGCGTGGTGACATTCCTTGGATTGCATAACCAAGTTTTTGGATGCGCTGGCTACCACGTCCGAGAAACAAGACTATCATTCGATTCTAACGAATATCAGCAGCGTTATATAAACTAGGCCGGCTACCCTGCTTCTTGAGCTTTTTAATTGTCGCAGTTCGCTAGCGCAGTTTTCTGCGCCTCCCGCATTTCTGAACTTCGGTGGCTGGAGGGAGGGAGGTTGGCAGTACTTTGGCAGCATAGAAACCGGCCTGCAGCACATTCCGCACTCTACCTTCTACTCAATCCTCTCTCTCTCTCCATTAAAAAGAATTTGAGCTCGATATCTGACAATTTTCGTTCTGCATTAAGCGTTCGATCCGTCAACAATTGTTGCGGTGAAGGCCTGGCATCTAGGTTAAATCGGAGGGGACCGTTTTCCTACCAATTTTTGCTCGAATTGCTCGAGCTCCGGACAAGCACTCGCGGGTGACTCGATCTCCCACTTCAATTACTCTTCCTCGACCTCAATCATCGCGGCAAAACTAGCAAATATGCTACTCTCGCAAAATCCACGATCGCTTCTCTCGTTACTCACCATACTGCTTTCGCCAATTCACCAGGCCTCAGCAACACCGGTTCACAGAGACTTAGTAGATACCTTAGAAGGCAATGCTCTTCTCGTTGGTCGCGCTGACTCTTGCGCAAATCCGTGTGGGTGGGGCGACAAGTACTGCTGCCCTGGGCCGGGACAGTGTTATACGGATGGTGCAGGACAAGCTCAATGCGCCGCAACCGCAGGTGGCGCTGGCAACTTTGCAATCGCACAAGCAACTGCAGGCGGATATGTTGCATACTATACCACGACCTGGGTGGAAACAGACTTTGTGACGCACACCTCCACATACAGCTCGTTCATCCCGTACGCAACTATCTACACGACGACAGCAACCATCACTGCCCAAGCAGCAGCGCCGTCCTGCAATCCCGCTATGTACGAGACTGCGTGCGGAAGCATTTGTTGCTCGGCTGGGTATTTCTGCGGAGCTAACTTGCAATGCATTTCTTCGGGTGGTGGCAGCTCGATATACTATAACACCATCTATAACTCGTATTCACCACCACTGAGACCAACAACTGCAGGAGCGACAGTTACAGTGGGCGGAGCTATACCATTCCAAACTCCGGTACCGACAGGAAGCACCGTTCTTGGAGCCGGTGCCGCAGCACCAAGTAACAATGGCCTCTCTGGCGGTGCAATTGCTGGTATTGTCATTGGGGTCCTGTTAGGCATAATTCTGCTGCTTCTGATCTGTTTCTACTGCTGCCTCCGCGCTGGATTGGATGGTCTCCTGGCACTGTTCGGACTCAAGCCGAGAGGGAGACGGACATCAGAGACTATAATCGAGGAACACCACCACGGGAGCGGAGGAGCGGCAGGTTGGTTCGGCAGAAGGCCTACGAGAGTGGATGTGATAGAGACAAGGCCACCGAAAAAGAGCGGACTGGGTTTAGGGGGTATTGCTGCTGGCCTCGCCGGGTTAGCAGTGTTGCTTGGCTTGAAGAGAAGACATGATCGCTATGATGATAAGTCGGACACCTATACGAGCTACTCGTCAACCTACACTAGCACAAGTAAGTCGTCCCTGAACTAACCATGCATTGTCTTGCTTCAGCAAATGCCCTTACTAACAGCTTTTGCAGGCAGCGCAAGTTCGAGTGACCGACGCACGAGAGAGTCACGGAGTCACGGATCTCGCAGCCACCGATAGGAAACGGCCTCGGAAGAAGATTGAAAATAGAATTGAGCATCACCGCATTTGCATCTCTGGAGCCATTGTTCTTAGCCATTCGAGCTTTCCGAATCCGATTCTATCCTCGGAGCCGGAGAGACATGGTTGCGGGGAGCTTTTCAGACTGTTATGATCACTGCTGATTTTAGTAAGGCAGAAGGGCCACTGATGGCACAATAATGCGACGAACGAACTGTATGTACCCCGTAAATTACTCGGAAACGGTAACGCCGGGGAAAGGGAACGTGAAACGAAAGAGTGAGATGTGTACGGAGTATCAGGACTTTGTTAATAAAACGATTGATTCCATTCAAGTTTTAGCAAAGTGCACTTTAAGGTGAAATACCTGCTATGCCACTTCGTAATGCACTTCACGTGACCAAGCCTAACCTGTATCCACGCAAGCCAACGTCAACCCTCCAACCTTACACCAACATATCGAACTGAAGTCGTCCCTCGACCTCTACGAAGCCCGGCATCAAGTCAATTCAAACCGGATAATTAAAAAGATGCCTATTCTTCGCCCGCCGGTACACCGGGCCCCTGTCATCCTCATCCGTCCGCGTCAAGCGCTCCTCACACACCCCTCCACATCGATAGCTGCGGCCGTAACGTCGAAGCAGCAGTCTCGCGCAGCCTCCACATCGCACGACCACCATGAAGACCCGTATGATCCTCCAAGCGGTTGGCTGTTTGGCGTACCACCTGGCGAGAAATACAAGAGGGAAGGGTGGGAAGGGGTTTGGGTGTATGGTTTTTTTGGCGCATTAGGGTGTGCAGTTGTGACTTATGCTTTTAAGCCGGATACTTCGTGGGTCACCTTTATACACCGAATTGCCTGCTAATTTGGCGAGGGTAAGGTGGCGCGGTGGCTAATTTAGTATGTGATTCTTAGGATACAAACGTGGGCTCTAGAGGAAGCTAGGAGGAGGTTAGAGGCCGAGGGGATTTTAAAGGACCCAGAAAGCAAGTAGCTGACGCAGCAGGTCCGGGTGCTGAAGGCTTGCATCGAGGACGGTCAGTCTAATGGGAAAGGGAGGCAAACCCTCATACGGAACTGGGAATTGATAGAGCTGTACAGCGGGGGTCAATAAGTCACCGAACGCATAGGCGACATCACCAATTTCCGTTTCCTATGCATATAACATTAGCCAATACTCCCAAAATAATTCCCAATACATTCTAACCTTCTACCGAATGATTTCTCATGTGAAGATAATTTTCCTACGATGTTAAATAGGCGTAGAAAATGCTCAAACAGTTGGTATGGGCACCAAACGAGAAACCTCCACAGCAAAGCGTGCAGTTATCCTCTCTCTACATCGCGAAGGATACAGCTACGGGGTGACTTCTCTTCGTACAAAAATTCCGAAGACTACAGTTTATGATATTCGCCAAAGAGGCCTTCCTAATAGTTTTACAACGCCTTTACCTTCGAAAAAAGCGTCCTGGCCGCCCTCTCAAGTTTGGCCCTCACACACAATGCCGTTTCGTCAACCTGTATGTCGCAAACCGAAAAACAATTATTCAAGATACAGTGAGATGGTGGCGGAAGACTTTAATGCTTTCATTGAAAGCATGCCTAGGCGCTGCGCAGAGGTCATTGCCGCAAAAGGCGGCCATATTCGTTGGTAAATTGTTATTGTATTTAGATAGTCTTTGTAATATCTAATCGCCCTCTGCTGGCTTCGCTTCACGATGCGTTCGGTGACTTATTGACCCCCGCTGTATGTATGTACATACATACGAATCGAGTCAGCTGGTAGACGGATAAATTCGTTGATGAAGATTGATTGTCGTCATTTTGCTTTACCTCATGCGCTATCATTGCTTTAAGAGCCTGGTTTCATCTGCTTGCTTGTGCCATACCTTTGCAATGTTATTGTATCGCTTACGATTTTCAAAGTCCGCTTCTTGTTGTCGTGCCGCTTGCCCCTGTCGCTGTGATGTTTGAGTAAGAAAATAGGACTTCCTTCTCGACACTGGACGAATTTGTTGCTGAGAGCTTGAGGAATGGAGGGTTTTTCTTGAACAGGGAGTCACTGCCCGGAAATACACCAGCTAGTATAGGAGTTCGTTAAAGTTGTTCGATAGGTCATCTGCGACACTGGATGACATGAACTGGAGAACTAAGTGTCATCGCCACGACGACTAATGCGACATCTTGGCGGACTGGTTGGGCTAGTCAGGCTCGGAACGGTATTTATGGAGTGTATGCTGATTCTTGTTCGTAAAGGTGCGTCAGTATTTTCGTTCCTTTCTTAAAATCATCAGCCTATTCAGTTTCTGGCCCGTCCACCGAGCACTAGCAACGGTGAGTGCCAATTATGAGATCTCCCTTCCTACCACTGGGCATGGAGCCATTCTCATGTTTATCTAGCCTCAACAAGCACGTTAACTCGACTGGCGCAACTCCCTTACCTGGCGAAGCCACCGACTCTTCTTCCACCTCAGGCCTACAGCCCACTGCTGCCGCCAATTCCTCCTTTTCCAAAATCCGCCTCAAGATCTACGAGTTGTTCATGGTCTATACGTGTAACCTCCTAAGCGCGATGAAAGCTTGGACAACAATCAATTCGAAAACAGTGAACCGCACGGCGCGAACCGCAGTATCGATATCCTTAGAACTCATCCCGTGATCTATGAAGAGGCCGGACAGGTTCTTTACGAGGCCACAAAGGTTAATCTTGCAGATGGGAGGTATCCGGCGATCAGGGGATCGATACTCCTAGCTGAAGACGGTAGGGGCGGAGATGGAACATTTACGTTATCTCAGTGTTGATTTCGCCGCAGTGCCTGGAGGGCCTCCGAGCGTAGGTCTACCGCGCAGCAGCTGTATGCGTAGGAATATGGAGATATGAGGGGGCTTCTGTGGGCAGCCGTGGATCGTGCGATCACCGAGGAGCTGGATAAGTACGAGGTATATATGCGAGGTCCTCAACTTCCTCGCAGGCTATAAATCGAATCCGAAGAATCTGATCGCTGTATTTCCCGGCCCCGGCCTTAGTTGCAATCGCTATGTATTCTTTACTGAAAACTTCTTTATGATGTGACACTCGATACACCGTGCTTTGGCACGAATGAGGGGTGCAGAGAAGCTCACGATTGGTGACACTGAAGACCTAGATGGCGCGGGAGTGGTTGCTAAACGGATGGGCGCTGCGGAGGTCACCGTTATATTGGATGAGGAATATCTCAGGCAAGACAGGTCAGACGGACGTGCCGTTTGCTTGGGACGAAGTAATGTGGGAACACGAATCCGAACTATACGTAGAGGAAGGGCGATGTCCTAGAACATTAGCTGACGTTGAAGTTGAAGGAACGGGTTTACCCTGTTAGCCAGCCACGCTTCGGAGACATTTTTCAGCTGAAATAACAAGGATTAGATCAGATTTCCAGAGTTTTGCCGAACCCCTTACGCCGGATGCTTGTAGCCGTGACGAACTTCGAATATTTTACACGCGTAATATGGAAAGAACCTCATCGTGATGCCGCACCCTCCTCCTCTAGCCAAGCCCCAAACTTATCTAGGCGCTTGCTCTCGTCTTCCCCTTCACCGAAGCTAACTTTCTTGCTGTTCTTCTTGAACTTTTCCGTCCCGTCGGCAATGTAGGCTTCGACCTGCGTGCCTGAAAAATACCGCCCGTCCATGACTCGAACGCAAGCTTCGGCCGCATCTGCGTCCGCAAATCGCACACTGGCAACCCCATCCGTCTCCTTGTCGAATAGGACGACATTAGTAACTTCGCCGAGCTTCGCGCACTCGGCTCGGATGTCTTCCTTTATGTCTAGGATTACTGCCGGGTCCTCCTTGAAAATAGTTAATAGTGACATTTCATCGCCAAACTTTCCTTTGACGTACCTCTAGCTCCTGTAGCGTAAACATATGCTTTAGGATGACAACTTTATCCCATCTGGAGCTAGTATCTAGGAGGACGGATGGGTCGTCACCATCCCAATCCGCAAGTTTACTATACATTTATCAGCACTGGAAGACAGCTTAAAACACAAAAACAGTTAATCTCACTTGTTCAGCTTTTGGGTCTTCCTCATGATCTTTCGCTTGTCCTTGACTGATGACTTTGCCGGAGCTTCTTGCTGAGCTTTGTAGGAGAAATCAGCCGCTTGTACTCGCATTTTTCCGGGTGAACCTGTGGTGCCAAATCGGAGATCGGTATCGTCCAGCATTTGAACCGCGAGAGCCACGGATTCAGCTCGAAAGTAGACCACCAAAGCATCGCCTTTGAAGTTCCCAGTTTCATCCATATAGAGCTTGACTCTTGGCTTGCCACGATCTATCTCCTCAGCAATAACTCCGCACTTTGAGAAGACAGATACCACTTCATCAGCTGTAGCATCGGGAGGGAGGTTTGTAATGTACACCGCGGTGTTCTTGCGCGCGGGAGCATCGCCGTTGCCTTTGGACTTCTTGGATTTGCTGCCATTGCCATTCTCCTGGATCACCATCAGAGTGTGTGTCTTCCCAGAAGTTAGAGCGGAACCTTGCTCACTTCGTCACCGTTCGTGTAGACCTTGCGTTTCTTCTTCGTCTCCGCAGGAGCCGTTTCGTCCACACCTGCGACGGCATAGGCCTGCTGTTGCTTCTCCACTAGCGACTCATCCAACTGTATATCCAAGCACACGTAAAGGGTGAGTTAGACGTCCATCTCGAGAATAAGTTCTCCAATACACGACGAGTTGGAACCAAGGATATTATGATGACGGTGAAAGGTCTAGAACGGAGAGTACACAGGATTGAGGGGCCTACCACTGGAACCCATCTCTTCAGAGCTTCGTCATATTCGTATTCCGAGCCGTCTTCCGCTTCCAGAATCCATTTGTTGTCGAGCTTGGAGAAAGAGACGCGGGGATCGAATTCAAACTCCTCTGCGGTTTGTGGGAAGGGAGCTCGGATTTCGTCGTTCACTGTTGCAGGGCCAGCAGAATCATCCATCTTAAAGCTTGAAGTAACTGAATTTGAGGAACAGAGCTACGCAGCGAAAAGAATAACTAAGAATTGTTGGTGTTGTCGAATATTTGAAGGAGGTTGAAGCAAGCTTGTACTTGCGTTTGGTGATTCGCGAGGATCGACACAACGTGCGCAATCTATTACCTAAAATAAGACCAACGGCATCAAAAAATTTACTTGAGATTTCCTATTCAGGGCAAGGGGCATCTGAGGCTATACTTTATTTCTACGTCTTCAAGCACTGTTCTGTTAGCAAAGTAGAGAATGTAATATATATCAAAAGGCACTCCTTCACTGTTGTCGCGACCATCCTCCTTACGTACGCATCGTAGTAAAGCAGTTCAAAGGGCTAGGCTCACACTTAATCACGGGAAGGGGTTGAATTTTTGAAGAATTATATTTCTACTACACTATATGTAACAAGCTCTCCCGAATCTTCTTCAGCAGAACCTGTTACGTGGCCGTCTAATGCGGTCCTGGAAGTTCCGCCGAAGTTGGAGATAGGTACAGAAGAACGATAGCAAAGCTGCTTAGGCATTCTATACAATTGAGCAGTGATGAACACCATGAAAAACACCGAATCAGAAGGGGAGAAAGAATCAAGAGGAAACCCGATTAAAAGAACGGCAATGTGGTGCACATTCAACGAAAGCCCGTATAGAACTTAGTCGAGAGGGTGCGGTGAGCCCGATTTCTCTTGCATATCCATAGGTGATCCGTGATCTCCAGAGTACTTGCCACTAACACTTCCGTCAGTGTCGCTGACGACATCGCGAGTGAGCTCAACGTAGTCATACTATATCACATTAGCTTAGGCACTTTGATACATTGCAAGGCAGAAGACTTACAGCAAACTCTCCAATCTCAGCGTCGTCCATACCAAGGATTTCTGCCTCCTCGCTGGCACGTAGGCTAAGGCCTGGGATCAAGTTCATAACAAAAAGGATCACGCAGGTACCGCCGAAAGAGTATGTAAAGCCGGAGACCGAGTCTGCAACTTGATATCCAAGCTGGACCCAGTGACCGTTGAGAAATCCACCAGGGATTTTAGTGTAGCCGTCAAGATGCGCAATATAATCGCTGTATCGATGTTAGCATAAAATAGTTCGGCTTGGATATTCCTGAAGATAAACTTACGCTGCGAAGAAAGCAGTGAGAATATTCCCAACTAAGCCACCGATGGCATGCTCGGCGAAGATATCCAGAGCATCATCAACCCCAAGGAAAAATTTTAGCTTTGTCGCGTAATTGCAGGAAGCTCCCGCAACAACTCCATAAACAACGGCTGCCCAAGCTGGAACGAACCCAGACCCTGGCGTAATGGCTACAAGGCCTGCGACAACGCCAGAGCAGAACCCAACTGTTGACCATTTGCGTTCAAGTCTATAATCGAGCACACACCAGGTGATACCACCAACAGAAGCGGCAAGGTTGGTGACCACAGATGCCATGATCGCACGCATATTAGCACTGAGAGCAGAACCGCCATTGAAACCAAACCAACCGACCCAGAGGAATACCGTGCCGATGACGACGTGGGTGACATTGTGAGGACGGTAGTTGAGCTCATGGGTGCCGTGGCCACGTCTCTTTCCGAGCATGATGGAATACGCTAACGCGGCTGATCCGGATGAGATATGCACGGGAGTACCACCAGCGAAGTCGAGACCTCCCATCTTCGCAGACCAACCCATGGGATTCCATGTCCAGCAGGCAATAGGATCGTAGATGAGCGTGGACCAAACAAACATGAAAACGACAGCAGGAAGCATACGACCTCGCTCAGCGACAGCACCAACAGCCAAAGCCACACTGTAACGGATTTGTTAGTATTTGTTTCGTCCATAATAATGACGAAGGCAAACTTACGTGATTGCAGCGAACATGCCTTGGTAAATTGCGAAGAGCAAATCCGGAATTCTCGGACTACCCACAGAAGGAGCTCCCAGCACGTTTCTAAAACCAAGGTTCGACAGATCACCAATGTATTTGCCAGCCGTGTGAGAGAAAGCCAACGAAAACCCCCAAAAGAACCACTGGAAAGAAACTACGGCAGTCGCCATTACAGAGAGCCATATCAGCGACAACGCTGACTTCCGTCGTGCAAGTCCAGAGTAGAAGAAGCTAGGCGGGTGATATTAGCATTCGCGGCCTCGCAAATGGGCTGCGGAATTATCGTACCCAACGCCTGGAATCATGAGTAAAACAAGAGCCGTTGCCGTGATCATCCACGCGATATCTCCAGACTATTTCGAGAATTAATTATAGCGAAATACGTGAGTTCAAGTCTTCCGATTCACTCACCTCGTAGACAAGGTTGAGGTTGCCGTGAAGAGAATCACCTCCAGTCGCATCGTGGCTGGTGTAATTGTCTAGAGGAATATACGGTAGAGCACCAATACCAACGCTTCCTGCGCTAGCTGCCATGTTTGACAAAGATACGAAAGTTCGTTGTTAATCGCAATGTTGAGAATGAAAAGAAAGGCGTAGGTAAAGGAAGGACAGTCAGTTATGCTGACGATTTTGAGAACCGTGGCTGTGGAAAACTGCAGACGCCGAATACCTACTGTCCGCGAGATGGACCACGAGGCGCGAAAACTTCGATGCGGGCGCAGCTTTAGATGAGCCGACTTCGCCTATATGTATGAATCCGAACGGAGCAATCAGCGGGATGAGATAAAATGATATTGCGTGCCATTCGATGTTTTGCAAATCTGCGGGTGCATGAATCGAATTGGGGAAAAAGGAAGTAAGGCAAGGCAAGGCTGCACTGGCTTCACTTAGTTTTACTGGTTTTAGCATAAACCCGTCCCGAGCTACTGTTAATCCCTCCCTGGATTTCTTAGCGGTGTGGGGGGTACCACCTCACGTACACTGTACTCTACACTTATATATCGCTGAATACGGGAGCCAATGATGGTGGGGGAAGCCACACATGCAATATGGGACGTTTCGGGTACGTGGGAATCCCCGAGCCCTGTATCATATTTGTATGCATCGCCGTACCACGGCGTCCTTGCATCTTTGACTCTTTGTTCGAATCGAAGAAGCTTCGGATACCTTTTTTGTACTAGCAGGACGCACGCAGCGAGAATGTACTACTGCTCCAACTCCGAGACCCTTCGGTCACTGACGGGGGTCTGGTCGGCGAGAGAATCGGTTCTACGAGCACGCGTTTTCGTTCTACATTCTCACCTAGATGTTCGTCTCGAATTCGCCTGCCCTAGTCCGATGTCACTGCTTCCCACGCGATCCGTCCGAGTATCTCCGTGCGCGCACGGGTTCCAACATTTCGAGACACTCCCCACCGGCAAATGTAGCGAAAGTACGAGGTAATTGCGACTAACTTCGATTCAGACGCTAGTTTGTTCCCCGCTCCTGCTTGGCTTGGGCTAGACTTCTGGATATAATGTTTCCTCATCCACTGCGAACAGTTAGAGAAACGCACATCGTACAAAAGTCGTGCAGTATCCGCTCCGGCAAGAGAGGTGCGATCTTGGAGAAGAACCCCTCGTTGTTACCCCTTGAATCAACGTCGGGATATGCTGGGTACTTAACTACCTCAGGCTCATATGGTCAGTGTGTGTTTTTTCATATCACGATCTAGGTCGCCTAGTCTTGATGCCCTGCACAAACAATCTTTTTCACTGAACCAGCAAAAACAAAAGATTGCAGTTGGTGGAGGGGAAATAAGAGGGCCAATGAGGAAGCGAGTAATTCCTGTTGCCTGGGAGGTATGGAGTACAGAACAAAATGCCTCGCGAGACTGCGAGTAACTCGAAAGCGGTTCAGGATTTCGAGGCTTTCCTAGTCGGAGCAGGGATGCTGATAAGGCCCCACGTTGCTTATTGGTGCCTGTAACAGGTCGCTGCAGCTGCGCGTACCCTTTTCGGCCAGTGACAGCACACCATGGCTGGCGCCAACCAAAGATAAGAAGCCTGAGCGCCGAGCCTCCCCTTTAAATCTGCCGATGGTGACACACCCACTTTCTGTGCCGCCTTCCATAGTGCAGTAAGCACGAGACATGCATTGTGCCAGCCAGTGCCAGTCTGAGAACAGTGAAGGAGGGACCGTTACACGGAGTACAGGTACACGCAACACTCCATGGACGGGCATCGCCAGTCATATGTGCTTTTTGCCGGCGTGGGCTCTCAGGGCCCTCTTACCGTATAGAGACACTTTCAGCAGCATCATCAACGTTGCTTCTTGTGGCGTGGAGATCAAGGTCAAAGCAATCGACGGCCAAAGCTGGCACGCAACGCCTCCATCGATAGTCAGGTCGTCTCTTGAAATTCTCGAAATCCTGAAAACGCTTGGATCATGTCGTAAAGAAAATTGCATGTCTAGCATGGAAAAGTAATTGAGAGCACATTCGCAGAAGCAAAAAACGCCTTCCCCTCTCGATATGTTAGAAAGCAGCTTGAACTCTGATGAACATTCTCTCTGCTTACTATTTTATGTGAAGCAGCCACCATGTCGATACGTTATGCCGGTAATTTGCTTCATCGCGTGCGCTAACGGCGCAAGGCACTTTGTTCCTGAGTGTATCTCGTACCTGCTTAAAGGCTTCCTCCAGTCGAAGCTTCTTCGATCGGTCCAGACGTTGTGCGGTTAGCTTCAAGAATCATGTGGTATCAAATTCCACTCAACAAATCATCAGTGCATGTAATCCTTGTATAACTTTGAGGCTTTGAATAGACTTTCTTTAAATTTCTCATGGTATAATTATTTGTTTGCGCGTTACTAAGCAATGGGTATGAGACGTCACGGGAGGTTCGTTCCGCTGTGGCGATCAATCTTAGCTCGCCAAACGTAGACGACAAGAGCCTCAAAATAATTCACGACGACTCTCCTCTACTTCACAAAGGATAGAAAGAGGCATCGACCCATTCGCAACCAAATTCTCTGCTCACTGAACCTTTACCCGTACGACCTCTGTCGAAGCAGTGGCCTCATCAAACGCATCTCTGGCCGCGACTCCCCTCGAGGAGCACATTAAAAACACCAATGTATTGGAGAAGTTCCAAAAACTGCCATGAGCGTTGATCCATCTCCGCCGCGCGGAGTGCGCTTCAACCACAAGGCCCCAGCGCTCTCGGAACGCCCAGAACTTGGAATGAATGATCCTGGAGGCTCGGGATCATCTGACGACTCTCAAGCAAGTCAACTCGCTCTTGGGCATCCCGAAACATTTGATGAAGAGGGAAACGGAGAAATGCAGTTTACTCCCGGGTCTACGAGAGATAACCTCCAGTTTACGCCTGGGTCTACGAGAGATAGCCTCCAGTTTACGCCTGGGTCCACTAGGGATAACCTCCAATTCACGCCTGGGTCCACTAGAGATAGCCTTACTCCATTAACCACCTCAACCTACAACTCTTTCAACCCAAACGCGCAGCCTCGACCCCGAGGCGGGAGCGGCGGGGCTGCGAATGGGGTGTACGAATCCCCTACAGAGCATATTACCAACGGGGTGGCGGCACGTCCACAGAGACCTTTAGGGCCAGCAAGAACGCCATCTAGTACTTATGCGCCTCCTCGACGTCCTACGCAGGGGCTTCGCGAAGCGTCAATCCCCCGACCCCGTAGGGATCCTAATCGACAGTATCGCGAGCAAGAGCAAGCATACGTACAGAGGCTACGACGAGAGCCTGCGCCGGAATATTTCAGCGAATTTCCTACTTCTAGTGTAGGTTACAATACGGAGTCAGAAAATGAAGACGAGTCGCCTTCGTCTGAGGCGCACTTCGAAAACGACCCCTACGATCAAGAGACACTGCTATATTACGGTAATGACGACATGGAACCTTCGCCAGAGGAGTTGAAAATTCCAGCAAACAGAGAACGACTTGAGTGGCACTCGATGTTGGCGTCTGTTTTGACGGGAGATGTTGTCAAACAAGAGAAGAAGCGATTGATTGGTGGGTCGGAGCAGAAAGAGGAGCTTGCCCTTAAAACTGAGGTTTGGGTTGGTATTCGGTCGAAGGTGTGCGGGAGATCAGTAGCAGCACAAAGACGTATCATAGAAGAAGGGCGGGCGAATCTTGATTCTATCATCGAATCTATCATCGACTTCGAGATTAAGGGTGAAAAGGAGGTTGGGAAGCCTCCAATGGAGCAGGTGAAGGATATAGTCAAAAAGATCGAACGATGCGAGAGCCTTTACCCAACTAGGATTGCATTAGAAGCTGCGAAGCCTCGAGCGGCTTCTCTCGCTTTCAAATCTAGCTGTGATGCAGTCATTGCGTGGAACAACACAACGGAACTTATCAATACAGAGCTCGCGATTCTACAAGGCTGGGTTGGCAACGAGGAACTTGACTTCACAAAGGCAAAGGTTCGCTCTCCGAGAGGAAGCGGCCTGACAGATGAATCTTCATTCCTTGACAGAATATTGAAAGAGGACGGCTTGAAGTCTCTAGTCGGCGATCAAAGCATGCTGTTTGGCGTTGGAAAGGTGATTGACAAGGCAAAGAAAACTCTAATCGAGAATGCAGAGAAATTCTCGAAACGCCATCTTCCGCCTTATATTGAAGAGCTCCTAACATTAATCAACTTCCCAACACGTCTGATCGAGGAAGTCATTCGAATGCGTTTAAAGTATGCGAAGAAAATGAAGGACCCATCACAACAGGGCTCCATGATGGCAGACCAGACCATTTCGCAGTTTCAAATTTTGTTACAGCTTGCTGTGCTAGTGAAGCAGGAATATGTTCGAGTCTCCCAGCAAGAGCCCGGCTGGGACCTACCGCCATGCATAAGTGAAAATTTCGACCACATTGTTTTGGATGCTCTTAAATTCTATTTCAAGATGTTGAATTGGAAGTTAAGCGGAAATCGGAACACTTTCAAGGAAGCAGAAATCCTGGAACAGGAATGGGAATTCTCCAATTCTATCGGCCGATTTATCGAAGGCGGGGATGTCGAGGTTGCTGAACAGTTCAGCTCCCTTACCTCGAAGTCGTTGACGCGATTGATGAATCACTTCGAGAGGGAACTTCAAAGGAGACCTGATGAATCCGCTACTGAGATGGACAAACGGTACAAGCAGATTTTGGACTCTGTTCGCGTTAGACAGCGAAAGCTGTTTCGATTTTCGAGAATCTTGGCTCAGAGATTCGAGAACGCCACGGACTATAACATCAATATCAAACCACGTCTGCTCCAAGACTTGTTAGATTCTCTGAGTGAGTCTGGTCACTTCCTCGTGTATACAGCCAGCGTCGAGCATGACGGCGTATTTCTTGTTGTCTCTCCATCACTCTACGACCGTCCTGGGGATATACAGTCAGTTCTTGGGACTTGTTTCCACGCGGAGGACGCCGCTGAGGATCCAACAAACCCCTATGTGCTAATAATTCACCCGGAGAACAAGTTTGATTGGGATGGCAACACGTTGAGAAATGGCAACGTGCGCGAGCCTCCCGTCGATGTGAAGCCTGGAAGATTACGACTAGTTGCGGATGGGTCACAATCACGACTAGCCATTGCTAGGCTCGCTTTCCGGGAGGCGACAGGTATCCAGCTTGATATCCTCATCGAACAGAGAGCAAATCTTCCACGAGTGAACACTGAATTAATGAGAATCAAAAAGACCGCGTACAAGTTGTCTAACACCATCATGGACAGCGTGGAAATCATCCGAAAGCAGACGGAAGGTCTTGAGTGCCAAGAACTCATTCAAACATGTTTTGCTTTCGCAACGGAATTCGGACAACGTTCGCTGTTGTACATGGACAATAACCGTCGCGCAATGAACAACCTCAAGCTTACCCGTCTAGCCATAGACTGGGTCAGCTTTATTTGTGATGATTGTATTGCGACAAACCGGCAGACTTTCAGATGGGCCGTCATTGCACTCGAGTTCGCGATGGTCATGACTCGCGGACAGAATATCCTTTCTATTAGTGACGAGGAGTATGCCAGGCTGCGTTCGAAAGTGGCCGGTTGTATGTCATTGCTCATCTCCCATTTTGACATTATGGGTGCTAGATCAACGCTTGCTGCACAGGCAGAAAAGCAACGTATCGATGCATTGGCAGGCCAGTTCAAGAAGATGGATGTTAGCAAACTTCGTGACGATGAGGAATCGTCCCAGTACGTTCGGGGGCAATGGCTTGCTCAGCTCTCAGAGTTAGATGAGTTGCGAAGACGGAGGGAAGCCGAGCGACAGGCGCTAGGAAGAGTATTGGAGGACTCAAACGAGGCTGATCGTTCTCTTACTTATCTATCATCGTCGGCGACTAATGTGACTCTGCGATGGCAGCAGGGCCAATTTGTCGGTGGTGGGACCTTTGGGACTGTGTATGCCGCTATTAACCTTGACTCTGGATATCTCATGGCTGTCAAGGAAATAAGACTCCAGGATCCGCAACTTATTCCAAAAATCGCCCAGCAGATTCGTGATGAAATGAGTGTACTGGAGGTGCTGAATCACCCGAACATCGTCCAGTACCACGGGATCGAAGTCCACCGTGATAAAGTGTACATCTTTATGGAATATTGCTCAGGCGGTTCCCTCGCTGGATTGCTCGAGCACGGAAGAATAGAGGATGAGACAGTCATTATGGTGTATGCCTTGCAGATGCTTGAAGGTTTAGCCTACCTCCACCAAAGAAATATCGTCCATCGCGACATCAAACCTGAAAGTAAGTGCCATGCCCCACACCACTTGCGACCTAGCCAATTAACAGTCTGTACAAAGACATCCTTCTGGATCATAATGGTGTAATCAAATATGTCGATTTCGGAGCCGCCAAAATGCTCGCCCGTCAAGGCGGCAAGACTCTCGCAGGAGAAGCTGGCGGTATGTCTCGTGGAGGGAAGCTCAAAACCATGACAGGCACACCCATGTACATGTCTCCCGAAGTTATCACAGGTAGGAATCCTGGGCACCCGGGCGCAATCGACGTTTGGTCACTTGGATGTGTAATTCTTGAAATGGCGACTGGACGGCGGCCTTGGGCAACCCTCGACAACGAATGGGCGATCATGTGGAATATTGCTGGCGGCAATCCTCCTCAATTGCCTACCAGGGACCAGTTGAGTGATATGGGAATAGACTTCTTGAAGAAGTGTTTCATAAAGGACCCAGCTGGGAGATGCACAGCCACTGAATTGTTGCAGCACGAGTGGATCATGACGATCAGGAACCAGGTAGCCATCGAACCGTTGACTCCAAGCGATACTTCGTCGAACAGCGGTGTTGCTAGTCGGTAGTCCTATTACAATTGGTCGATGCTTGTGTGTCAGTAGGCCTAGACTACCGCAATCGCTCGAATCCGTGCAAGCAGAGAGCCAAAGTTACGGGATATGACCACACAACTCCTTCAATTCGTAATATTATCTAATTTCCTCTCGTACACTAGGTCAGCTTGCTCTTGTACAGGAAGCTCGTGGGCCGTTTTGTATGCGTTTTCACATTCCATCGGGCTTGGGCGAACTTAGCGATCATAGTATTACGAAGATGCATCGGTGAAGCGTTCTGGTTTATCATTACTGAAACACAGTACTCCGGCGGATCGTGTGCTTCTCTTTTCTCATTACCCTCGTCCGAAATGTAACAGTAATGATGGTACCACGCGGCAAGTTGAAGACTTCGAAGAAGACTTATCGAATAATTTCAGATGTCTAGGTCTTAATCTATTCTGATTATGTTTTTCCGTCCGAGCTTCGCTATGTCCGTTTCAAGGGAATCATGTTTAACAACGTCACTAGCAATACGAAACAAAGCGCCTCCGCTTTCCACGCTTTCCAACCAACCTAACTCTACACGCAATAGAGCAACATACGCACAGGGGTGTAGAGCAGTCGCCTGCACTCGTCCTTGTTCGATATCACCTTGTCACAGCCTATCCGAGCGTAGGTCTTGGGCTACGGAGTTTGAGCCCTTTGTATCGTTCTGTCACGTTGAGTTGAGCTCATACTTCAGACCACTACCCGGTTTGAATTCATCGCGAAGAAAATTATTGTCCTGGTCATATTCCGTGGTTTCTCTAGGGTACAGTCTGGTTTGTGATCTTGAATGGTAGCCATCATATGGAGTTATGATTTGTTCCCCTAGTAGAGCGTTATGTGATTTCAGGTCGTGTCTCCAAGAGCCTTGCCCTTTCTGTCCTGCCGAGGAACAAAGGGATTCCCCTCTGTGGAAGGCTAAACCAGCGTTTTTTTTCAACATGAGATGCGCTAATGGGGAGAATTGATCAGCTTCCGAAATACGGAGCTCTAATTCGTCTTCTTGTTAGCACTGGTAAACAGCAATACAAAGGAGGATCTCGGCGAAGACCTGACCTTGTTGAAGCACGAGTTGCTATTTGGCCACGCGAATCACTAGGAATATTCCTAGATTCAACTCACTATTGACTTTTATTGAGAACTCTGTGGGCTGGGCCAGGCCGTCTTGTTCTCTATCCCGCTGTTTTGACCATGATACGCGCTAGTGATAGCCTATTGACCTTATTCACCAGGTGGATTAATTGTCAAGCCCTAACCCCCCGAGCGACATCCTTAGCGTCAACCGACCGTCTATAAATATTTGTTCCTCGCCTCTGCCCCTCCAACCTTCACCAACTCAGATCACTCACCTCTAAGGGCTTCAGAACGAACTTCAAACTTCATATCGAATAATACTCCCTCTTTGCTAAACGCAATACAACCTACACTTCAATCAAGTACGCGTTTACTCTTTCAGCAACACTAATCTTTCAACCACTGATCCACATCTTCAACTCTAGGATGCATCCGATCATGATCACCAGCACCATCATGAAGCCTGTTGCTTCCGAGAATGAAGCTCCCGCAGACACCAAAGGTAAGTCCTGGCTCCCTTCTGTCCCCAACCCATCCGACGACAAATACCCTATCTTGTACTCGAATCGCCGAAGTTTAACATCACGATATAACATCGGACAGATGTCAGCACTAATGATCCGGTCAACATGGGCGGTATGACCTGCTCTTTTTCATTTCATCCCATACTCATTCCTGCCGTACCACACCCCATAACCGGCGTAGCATGCAACCGTTCTCTAAGGATTCGATACTGAATTATTCTCTTCTTACAGGCGGCCCTGGCTCCACGGGCTGTGTGGTCATGTAGAGCCATCTAAGACTCGACTCCGTCCTCAGAGACAGACAAAACGCACATGCAACGAAAAAAGAAACCATGACAGTTGTTTTCACTCCGACCTTCAATAATGACAAAAACGAAGTTCGATTGGAGCCATCAGCATTCCTCAATGGCACCAACAACCGGTATTGCAGCGGATCACGTTTGGATGGGAAGCAGATGTGCGAGCATGGAAGTGTTACTCTGGGGCGAAGGCAGAAACGGTAGTAAATAGGGAATGGGGTGGTGCTTTCTTTACTGTTTTCAATAACGCGGTGGATCGGTCTGCTTGCTTTTAAATTCTCTTACTGAATTTCGCAAATGGCTTTCTGACATTCCCTCTCAAATTCTCAGCTGCCAGCTAGGCATGAGAGAGATAGATGATAGGAGATCTGATGCAACATGCCTTCTGTTTTCTCGAGTCAATCTTTAACGCAAACTCTCCAAGGAACAAGGGTTTTACTCAGAACTCGCGGATGGTATCTTTTTACCATGTCACCTCGGTGGGTAGGAAGGGCTTGATGTGAGATATTGGCTTAGTCGGTCTTTACTAAGAAAACCCCTCATTCTGCAATACCTTTTGGATATCTAATATCGATGTGACCCTGGCTGCCCTAACCATGAGCGCCCAAGAAGTCTTCTAGATACTTCTACACCTTAAAACCGATATATGTGGTGGTTGGTAAAGAAACGCTTAAAGTAGACTCTCGTACTTGTCAAGACCGGACTTCGATGTGCTATTACCGCCACCACTATTCGTACCACTGCTACTTCCCCCAAGACTAGCACCATATTGGGGTGTTACTATAGGCGCTGGAGGTGGTGGGGGTAGCGCCCACGGTGAAAACGTGTTTGCCGGCGCTGTAGCTTGCTGTTGTGGCTGCAACGGCGGAAAGCCAGAGGTTGAGAGTTGGATCGGCGTCCACGTAGGCTGGACTACAGGCGGTCTAGGCATGGGATTCATTGAGCCCAGCGTGGCTAATGAAGGGCTGGATGCTGTCCTTTGTTGACTTGACCACGCGTTCGATACTAGAGCTGGAGCAGGGCTAGTCCAAGGATTGATTGCGAAGGCACTCCGTTGAGTTTGCGGCGACAAAGCGGGGAAACCTCCTCCCACATTGGATGGAGAAAGAGGTGTAAAGCTAGACAACTTGAAATCAGGGGTGATACTGCGTGATGAGGTCTGCTGAGATGGTAATGCCGTTGGCTTTACGGAACCTCCCGTCGAGCTAGGAGGCGGTGGAGTGGACCATGAGAAGGCAGGGGCCTGCGCTCTAGGGTTGCCTTGTTGAATTGGCGGCCCTACGGCAGGCGAAGAATCGCCCCACCCACTGTCCAGCATACTTTCTGCTCCAGCGGACCCCACAGCGGCCTGCTTGCCAAGGACGAGTCGCTCAAAGTCAATTTCTGCTCCGTCAGTTGCTCCATTGGACCTAGTCACGGCGCTAAAGCTCATGAAGTCATTTGATCGCTCGATACCCGAGCCTGTTCCTGAATTAGAGGAAAGTTCCTGCAACTTCCGAGTTTGTTCTTCCTCAATACGAGTAGAAAGAGACTTGATCAAGTCCATGAATGATCGAAACTGACAAAACTAGGCTTAGATCAAGTAAAGCAAAATCAGAGCGATCAGCTTGTTGACTTACCTGCTGGAGATTCAGAAGTGGCCCGAGGCTCATGCTCCATAGTATTGGCAGAACATCCATTGCTAAGAAGTCTGTATCTGCAATCTTCCCAACCTGTCGGAATACATAAAGGGCAGCCATCTAGTGGAATAGCGGCTGTCAGTATCAATGTCACTCTCTGTAGCCTCGCGAAGCAAGAGCCATACATACCATGACAGCAGGCTCCTTAGTCTTAATCGCTTTGAGTAATGGGACCACCTTTTCCTGCACAGTATATTTATCTAGAACTGCACTGGTTTGCACCTTCTTCGGATCACCAGCAGGCCTGCCCACCATATCATCCGCTCCTCCATTTGCCGAGTCACTGTTTTCTACGCTGCCCCCGCAAAGAACGAGGAAAGCCTCTAATCCACGTACTTTAATACCAAGGCTACTCGTCTTACTGAAGACAGTTGCAATGACAGGGAAAAATTCGTTCTTTATTGTAGAAAAATCAAGAACCTGAAGGACACTTGGGAGAGACCTTAACGATGCGTCTACCAAAGCGTGCGTTGGAGACTCCAAGGCAAGTACGATAATTGGCAGAATATCTATCGAAGTCAGCAACATGTTCCATTTCCTGCGAGGCTGGACGGAACCCAAGAGACCACGGACATACCATCCTTGAATTCTTTGCCTGAACAATTGTCGGTGATAACCTTCATGTTTTCCAGTAAAACCATTAGGCCTGCCTCTTTCCCAGTTTCTCTCTCCACAGAAGCTGCGTTCTTTGCATTCGAGCCGCCTCCACCAGATAAGAACACCTCCCTCAGAGGAGGTCTGACCCTTTCTGTGAAGGCTCGCCTTCCGGACGGCATCATTTTTATGATTTTGAAGATATTTTGTAATACAAGTGCCAGCAGTTCGCGATCCTTCATCTCGTCGACTAGCGCTGGCAATAGCTTCCTGTCCAAGACAGACTTGGGGAACTGCGATAATATACGGGGTAGTCCCCGCATGAACTGGGCTTTCTCATTGGGAGTTTTTGCTGGTAGGGCATCCAAGAAACGGATAGTGGAGACCAGAATGTTGTCGAAATACTGCGATTGCTGGAATTCACGCGCTGTCATTCGTTGCGCAGGACGTCTGGTTATTAGCCTTGGAAGTACGGCTGAGGTAAGCTCCTTCGGGAGCGGCCGTGAGGAGAGGAAGTTGTTGGTTTGAGATGGTGCAGCGGATGAAAACAGTCGTTTGTATGTCGAAACGCTCGAGTTGGTCTGTAAAGGGGAAGTATGAGGCGAGTTATATAGGGCAATGATTAGGAGCCCTAGAGAAAACAGATCTGCTGCTGAAGTTACATTGTTGTCCAGCACAAAATCCGGTGACGTGAAATCTAAGTTCAACTGAGCCGAGCGAGGTAATCGTGGGTCATGATTCAACACTTCAGAGAGCGATATAGGAACGACTGAAGTCGGGATATTAGAGCCTTCAGGTGGACTAGAGAATGCAAGGCCAGAAATTTTCCAGTCGGACTAGAAAAGAAGGATATAAGAATTGGCAGCAACAAGGCAGCAGAGTAACATACTTTCGCATTGATGTATATTGTTTCTGGAGAGAGGTTGCCATGGACAAGCCCCGCGCTCTCATGCAAAAACTCCAAACCCTTTCCTATCTGTAAAAGGCCTTTCTGTATCTCAAGTTCGTCAATCTCCACCTCTCGTCTACGTCGTCCTCCTCCCTCAGTCTCTTCTACAACATATCGGCTATTCCGGCCGCCAACACCTCCAGCACGTTCCTGCTCATCTTTCTCAGCTAGTAGTCCTGCAAGTGATGCAGTCACCTGTTCTGTCGCAAACTGAAGTCCCCCATTGCGAGTTTCCTCAACTGGTTCTACCAGCTCTAAGACTGAAGGGTGCCGTAACCTCGCCAATGAGCCTGCTTCCTTCTTTAATCTCTCAATGACTTCTTCATGCGCCCGTTTGACTGATGAGCCACCAGACCGGCCAAGACCACCAGACTGCTCCAAGGACTTCTTGTCAAAGACAAACACTGACACTGCTTTTCCGGTTGACTTCTTCTTTCCATCGTAGATTCTCCAAGGGCCTGAGTAGGAGGAGGGATTTGGAGACAGCGTGTAGTTGGAAGAGATGTTTGATGCGAACGACTTCAAGGCGGATGAGAACATATTTATTCGGGGACAAGTTTGTTGATCTAAAACTAACAGACAACTTAAGAAGCCTAACTCATCACTTGAAGGTCGTAATCACTGTGCAAGACCAGCCTAGCATCCCAGCTACAATGCGAGCTGCCGCGCTAAAGTATCACACATCAAAAAAGATTCCAACGAAGCGTTCGTCTTTAGCTCATTAGTTGCGAGTGTAAACGCGTAAGCTTTGGTGTCTGGTCTCGTATGGCGCTTTGCTGTTTTGTGCTTCCTGTGCTCTGTCGTGTAAGTAACAGCTATAGGCTAGGTTACATGCAGACAATCTGATAAAGAAGCCGATTTCGGTCGCTGATGCCCTTCCGCTTCCTCATCTCGCTTTCCATCGGCCATCCACCAAAAATATATCCAGACAGCTCCCGCCACAAATCCCCGTCTTTCTTTCATCCTTTTCATTCCAACACGAGCTGCGCAGTGTCGCCTCTCTTTCGTTATTCCAAGGTCAATTGACCTCTTATCGTCACAATGCTGCGGCAATTCACCCCCCGCCTAGCATCCTCAGCTTCAAGATCATGTTTCCAGCCTTCAGGATGTCTAGCAGCGTCCCGGCTGTATAGCATAACGGCAAATGCGGCATCTGCCGCGAAAGTACAAGATATCAACCCAAGTGCACTATCTATAACCAGAACGACGACACCAAAGCCATTGGTACCTCCAGAAGAGCTTGTGTTTGGGAGATCATTCACAGGTATTTGTTCCCATAGACCAAGAGAGCTTTATTTGGTCTCTACAGTCTTGTAACTAGATAACAGACCATATGCTCTCGTTGGAGTGGACTGCTTCCTCTGGTTGGCTTGCTCCGCGCATTACCCCTTACCAAAATCTTAGCCTAGACCCAGCAACATGTGTGTTCCACTATGCATTTGAATGCTTCGAAGGAATGAAGGCATACAAAGACAAGGATGGTCAGATCCGATTGTTCAGACCTGGCAAGAACATGCAACGACTCAATAAATCTGCTGCTAGGATAGCACTTCCTACGTTTGAGGGCACTGCAATGATAGACTTGCTCTCGAAATTCGTTTCGCTAGAAGAGCGATTCATTCCATCGTAGGTACTTCGGCTACATCACGTACGAGATTTCTCAAGTACTAACATAGTTCGGCTTCAAGTGCCCGCGGATACTCACTCTACCTTCGTCCAACTCTTATCGGAACCCAACGGACCCTTGGTGTCGGTCCTCCAGGCTCAGCCCTCCTCTACGTTATTGCTTCCCCTGTAGGCCCCTACTACCCAACAGGTTTTAAAGCCGTCTCCCTAGAAGCAACCGAGTACGCCATCCGCGCCTGGCCCGGTGGTGTAGGAGATAAGAAGCTCGGAGCCAACTATGCTCCCGCAATCGTACCCCAGCTCGAAGCTGCGCAACGGGGCTTCCACCAGAATCTCTGGCTCTTCGGCGGGGAAGGATATGTGACGGAAGTCGGAACAATGAATTTCTTCGTTGCCCTCAGAGATAAGGAGACTGGTCAGAAAGAGCTCGCGACTGCGCCATTAGACGGAACGATCTTGGAGGGCGTGACACGAGACTCTATACTGGCGCTTGCGCGAGAGAGACTTGCGCCTGATGGTTGGGTGATATCAGAGCGGAAATTTACGATTTCTGACCTAGCTGAAGCGGCGAACGAGGGACGGCTAATAGAAGCGTTCGGTGCTGGCACAGCTGCTGTGGTCAGTCCGGTACGAAAGATAAGTTGGAAAGGAGGCATGATCGATTGCGGGCTTAAGGAGGGAGAGGAGGCTGGTGAGATCGCTGCAAAGATGAAGGATTGGATTGAAGGGAGGCAGTATGGTGATGAAAACCATGATTGGAGGTATGTCTTCTCATCAAAACCATGTCCGTTCGCTGTTACATGGCTGACCTTCAACTCAGCTACGTTGTGCCGAAGGAGAAGTTTTAAACCGCGACTCATCTAAAGTGGAACCAGCTCGTAGGTCTGTCTCGGGTGAAAATTGGCTTTCTTTCTTAAACCGGCATATGTGTCTCCTTTGTAATTCCAAAAAACATGGCGTGCGATTACCCCTATCAAGATCTAAGCGCTCCCTCCCTTTCATACTTGCTATTGTGACTGCAGGATGCATGGGTACTATGTACATAGATCATCAATAAGTCACACAGGAAGCAAGAGACAACTCGAGAGGTCCAGACCCTTACACTACACAGCAGGTTAGAAGTTTTTATTTGAATGATCATTTTTTTTTGTACAAGTCAAGTCTCGCTATGCTGCTCTCCTTTCAGTTCTACCTATGGTGAAAACACCGGTATTGGTCGAACACGCAATTTTGGAAAAACATTCCGCCCATTTCCTCGCCGCTAAAGACAATGAGGTAAACTTCAAATCCAGTAAGGACATGCCTCCAAAGAAGGTTGAGTGTAAAAGATTAACCCGACGCAGAGAAAATATGTAAACAGCAATGTGCGAAGATTATCCAGAGCCATCCAGGAACCTTCCATTTCTTTTTCGCGGAATTTCCGCTCAAACGAGGCCGAGCAAACTTTGCACTAGAAGAGGGATATAGCAACGTGAGCGTAGCAAATTCGATGTAATGAAGCTGAATGTATCCATTTGTTGGTGTGCCGTGTAATGTTAAAGTTGGACAGTACCGTGTATGATAGCAAAGCAAATCTGAAGGGTCCGTGCGCCAGCCTTATGGAGTATGCTCGGACCAACCGCGTCCAGGATATGTAGTAATACCGAAACCATCCATAGTACAATTACTATGCTATACAGAACCCCATCACAGATAGGACATTCTCTAAACGGACTCAGTGAAACTTGACACTTTCCCTCTCCGGAGTTTCTCAACAAAGCTAAGCTTCCGTCGGCCCCGAACACCAGCTTCGAGATCAATTGCGTCATAGATTGGCTGCCCCCCCTCCTTGCTTCTCTCTACTAGGCCAAATGTGCCCGGTGCAAGGATCTCGAACCCAGAGTTGACTTTACGAATAACAGGAGGATAAGACCTTGACCTGACATGGCCTGGCTTTTGCTGTAGGTTCATTGGAGGCTCTTCCACCAGTCCATTATGGCTTGCACCTGATGCTCCATTCTTCGAGTCTGGGCGGGGAAGCCTATCGAGAGGCATCATCTCCTCAGCTGAGGACGACATTGGCGTTGATGCGAAGGGGTTTGCCGGGCTTGTCATTGACGGTAACTGTTCGTTTCTCAATCGTCCAGGCAGACCGCTCCGGGATGGCTCAAGGTTCAGTTGAGCGAAATTTGTCGTTTTTCGGGTTCGGGGGGAAAGTTGCCCAATCTCAGCGGCGTGTGAACGTCTATGATTATACAGAGAATCCAAATACCGGCTCCCATCTTCTAGGAAAGGCCGGAATTCAATTGGTACCTCATCCTCGTCAGAAGAAGTACCAGAGGAGACGTTCCGCATTTTCGACGGTTGTCTCAGCAACACCGAGCTTTCGATCGATGCTGTCTCGGAGGACGATCCCGAGCTCCGGTCAATGTACTTGTCCTGTCCCGATCCATACCCTGATCGCGTCTGAGTTGGTCGAGGAACATTGATAGATGCTGGCGAGCCAAAATTATCGAAAACAGAAGAAGGAAGTTTGAGCCCAGATGGAGGAGAAATAAAGGATCTTCTAGCCTCCATCTGCCGCGTTTCCTTTCCCTCCAAACGGTCCAATGTTTCCTGGTCAGCGGCTAGGCCCTGTTCGCTAAATCTTAAGTGGGAGGAATTTCGGGGAACGTATCGCGAGTTGACTCCCTGGCTGGAGGTCAGCGAGTGCTGAGCGGAGCGTTCGCCGGCGGACATACGGGAGGGGAGCGGCGCGGAGTGAGGTCCGGAAGATCCACTGAAAACAGGCTGAGGAATGATGAGTCGGGGAATGCTGTTAGAGGAGTTCTGATTTTTTTGTTGAGGATTCGCGGATCTGCCGTTGACCTGCGCGCCATTCCCTATACCGATAGTACTTACGGCCCCTGTTGTTGAAGTGGTCTGGCCAGGGGTGGACTTGTCTGATTCTCTGGAGGCAGCGCTATCGCAACTCAGAGCTCTGAGTTGGTCTATACTCGGAGTTGCTGGCCTCGAAATGTGCACTCCTTCCACTTCAATACCAGCTTCAATGGCTCGTATGCCAAATGGAATACCCTCGCCCTGTAGTTGGATGATTTGCCTGCTCTGTCGCATCTGTTGCAGACGGGCTTTCCTTACTTCTGCTGCAGCTTCATACTTCCTCAGCCTCCAGTGATTGAACGCAACTTTCACGCCGCCGACACATATAGTTATGCCCTAGGAAAGCGTGAGCGGGTTTCTCTTCTTTTTTTGCTGTAAGCAACTTGAGTCTACAGAGTAAACTTACGATGGCGATTCCTAACACCTGGAGCATGGAAGAAAATATTAGCTAATGCACAATTCCGTAGGCGATACCCCGGCTACTCACCATGCACATCTTCTGCCATAAGGCCATGCCATCCCAGAAACTCATCTTGGCTACGTGAGGTAGCGAACACCAATATATTACAAGAAGATATTGGATGAGTCAGGACGGCCCAGCGAGGTCCAGCAATGCGGTAACGAGCGAAGATCAGAATGTTTAAAAGCGAAAGAGAATACGGAAGGAAGGCGGAAAGTTGAGCGGCCAGAGGACGGTGTGCGGAAAAGAGTATGCTCGTAGGTTATTTGTAGGAGAGGGAACACAAACGTTAAGTAGAGAGAGGTAGACGCGAGCAGCACCGATTAGGTTAATTGACGCTATTGCTGGTTCCAAAAACGGGCTGGACCTAGTAGCCGTATCTGGCGCTGGGCTAGACGTCAACCCTAAACGACTAGGATGGCTGTATAAGCCAAGTCGTGGTGAATCATGATCAGTGCGTACGCAGGGCACGCTAGAAGAAACCGTCTGTTTGCCAGGCCAGCGCAATAGGCAATAGAGCATCGATGGCCTATAGAAATGGTTTTTCACTTCCTGCAGTACATCTAAGGTATATTGCAGGGGTATGCAGAAACCTATTAAATCCGGAAAACCACTGCACATACACTGCACATTACACTTGTGCGAAGTGAATTGCCTTACATATATAATACCAGCACGAATTGGTGTTGAGCACAAACTGTCTCACTTCATTCATTGGCAACTAAGCGGGCTTCCAGAGGCACTATGACGCTGCTACCCGAACACAGTCCATGCCTAGCTCATGTCTAGACCGGCTGTTAGTTGCGCGATGTCTTGTATGTTGTCTTACTCTGCGACGCGGTCAACAGGATTCTCCCAATCGATAGACTCGGATGTGGCGTTGATGCGGGCAAGGATCGAAGTCTGGTTCAGCGATTTAATTCGTCTCTGGGTCCCATGCACGTCAATTGCGCACGGATGTTTCGCTTCGTTCTGGGGGCGATTTTCTGGGGAACATCGCAAATCAGATCCTGCAATGCTAAAAATGGATATGCCAGTCACAGCTCGTTACACAAACCCGAGCAAGGAACTCTTAAGGGCGTGGATCCCAAACACTACTTTCTCTTGATAACAGATAATTCTGCTGATTGGCGAACGCTAAGAGCGAGACTGCATACGAGGCAAGACACTGAAGAACAAATGGTTTTACTGCAGTCTATACTCCGTACGAGCATCTACATTGTACTAAGTTGTGTTTTTTTGTCTCCTTGTGACTTCAAGTCGTGGCCCCCAGGCTTGAATTGCCTCGTAAGCTCGATGAAGAAGAGGTAGCACTGCAACACAAGGGAGGGAAAGAGTACGAATAATATTTAAGCCTAAGGCTGACCGTGCAATCAGCAAGATTTCGTGTGGTGGTATCTGAGTAAAATGACGTAAACCTACCAGATTTGGCGAAGATTTGGCGAAGACCACACTACGCCTAGCGGTGTTCGACCGGGATGCCGCTCGCCATAAACGAACTATGTACCAGCTCCACGAGGCGACCATCCGCGGAAAGGAGTATTATTCATGGTGACTAATGCGATATCGGAGAAAGGCAGGATTATAGTTGAGGCAATTCGAAAATCGCGTTGCGACCATACGGCTCACGGTTGAAAATTCTTCCAAGCCGATTTTACCATGAGAGAGATCGTGCTTACCTCATTGGCGCAGAAGCAAGGGTTAATTGGGCAAGGTCGGCTTTCCCGTTAATCCGGTGACCATCGTCATTGACCAGCAATATCCCCCATAAGAGCCCCTTCCTTCGGCCTGCTCTCCAACACACAGAGACATGCCTATCCGCAATCCTTTCAAGAAATCTGGGGCGAGTCTGGGCGTGGAGCAGGCCCAGGATGAGGCCGATGGGCCAAGCGCCAAGGGCGGGCCTGACCAGGAATTTGAAAAGACGCCTGCTGAGAGCACAAAGCCTGCAACGGCCCTGAGCATCAAAGGCAGTCGCGAGGAGCCTAATGAATACAAACTCAGTGGTGTGTCTCCGCTGCTTTAGGAACTTGCAATTTAGTTGATGCACGATCCCGCGCCCCCCCTGCTAACGCATCTATGTCTTGGACTCAAGTCGTCAACGACAGCGGCGTTTACCTCCCGGTACGTACAACACCTTGGGCTCTCTAACACTTTGGGGAAATATACTTGTACGTGATGTCGCTCTGACCCGCACAATAGCCCTCACCGCCAGAGAAGAAAAGCTTTTGGCATAGGTCTCATGGTACAACCTCACCGTCAAACCATAGGCAAATGTTCAATGAGAACGAGCCTTTCTCGATATCTCGGGAGTCGTTTGAGTCCTATAGGAGGTCCTTTGTACGTTGGTTCCACCAATATAGGAAGCTATCAAGGGGTACTGATTCCCCAACCGGGTAGGATATCTCGGCTCGCTCCCCCGTTGTCCAATCTGATGTGACTCCACCACGCCAGAGTCTGGATTCCCGCACTATGCGTCTACCCAGATCTGCTGTGAATGAGAGACGTATGGGCCGGGCCCCCCCAACCGAAGAAGAAGGCTTTGAAGATGTGGGATTGAACGATGAAGCCAAACCGAAAAGAAGAGGACTCTTCTCACGGTTTGCCGACTCTTCGGACAATTCCAATTCCACAAATTTAGCAGCTAGTTCCACCCACCACGGATTTCACTTCACCAGTAGAAAGCGAGGGCACAGCGGTCAAGGCGCCGAGCTGGGGAAGATCGAGAAGCTCAATGAAGCGCCTGGTATTAAGACTGACAATTAATCCGATAATTTACGACTATTCGACACTCGTCGCCTAATAATGATGCCAACGGGGCGACATCTTCATACGTATTTCTGGTGTAGAATTCCAATACTTATCGATATTTGGGGGGCATTAACTGGCTGACTTGGTTTCAATTGGGTTCGCGTCAACATCCCTTTCGTTGATCGTGCATAGCCCAGGTAATCTGGTTGTGGTAGTTTGTACTTTAGTCATACTGCACATAACGAGATGATGAGGAGATAATCATATTGGTGATTTCAGAGCGTCAACCTAGAAATTAGAATATGCGTAACCACAGAAATGGTACTCGAAAACGTCTGGGTAAACACCTGAATTAAATTGCGTTGAAAGAGAATGCGGCTCTTCCCCGGACCGCACTTAGGCGCGCTAAGCTTTTCTACGCTCTAAAAGACAATAAAAATCCGGTTTCACCTCACGGCAACTCGCCTAGCTGGCGCCGCTTTAAATGGTGAGCTAGGTGATGCTCACCCGGAGCTCGCGAGAGCACCACTTCTCTAAATACAGCCCATCAAGTTTCAGGCGGAAAAATAAGCCAGAAGTGTATGTGCCCACAAGCTCTCATAAAAAGGACATCCGGTCCACAGAAACCCGTTATTCCTTCACTCGCACTCACCCAGTTAGCGCCACTTTAAAGGGTGAGCTGAGTCGGCCGAGGACATGATTACCACGACATAGCGCTAAAGCTTCATTCGTTCGCCACCCCGCAACACCCTTATCCTCCACGGCCATCCTATACCTAGAACATGAAGCGATCACGAACCCCAGATTAAGCCCTTCCCTTGTCACCTGCATGCCCGGACCTAAAGAGATCTTTAGTCACGATGTCTACCCAGACTGGAGAATCATCGAACGCCATTTGTGGGATCGATGACGATTTTGCCGCCTCAACTATCGAACAAAAGAGTCTTAGCGCCGGAGAATTGGTTCAAGAATCGATGGGGGAGTATTCCTTTAGCTATTATCACTTGAAGGACCTAATGAGAGGTATGATAGCTATTTCCCGGGTACTTGTATCATTGACTAAAGCGTATCCTACCAACCTAGAAAATAATCTTGAAGTCAGCTTTTCCAGAGTCAGATACTCTGATATCGCTCCAATGGTCGGCCTGGAACCACCGACGATGGGGAAAGACATACCCTATTTCCCAATGTCCCGCGCCCGACTCACCAATGACCTGTTCCGTAAAGTCATCGAAGATATTGATGTTTTTACATCTCAGTGGTCTGGAAGGCTACTGGAACCGCAGCGTAGAAAAAGGCAAGTTAGAGGGTAAAGGAAGAGACTCGACTCCAGGGTGGGTCAAGGCGAAAAACTTAGCTAGAGCAGCCCTCGAGGAGGCTCAAGTTGCTTGGAATCTGCGGAAAGAAGATAAAATTGATGAATCTAAAGTATCTGCGGAGCATGCACTTGAATTTTTAGCCCAAAGGTACGTCCCCCCAATGTTTTCTCCTACTAAACAAGCTTTGGTGGTGGCTAACAGCCATTGCATGTCACAGCATCGAAGAAGCTCCCCAGATGGGCACACAGACGAAATGTTCAAAGTTTTACACAGATACTATTGCAGATGATCTTTAAGTTTAAAGGATTGAAATTAGACAATCGCAAAGTCACGAATGAATCCATACCGTCGATTCTCTAGCATCGAGGGGCTTGATGAAGTTAAATACATGTATATAACCTAAATCGAAGTACTTCTCTAGCTCAGAAACATAGTGATGACCCAGCTCGCACACACTCATCTGAGCCACAATTATCTTAGTAAGATGGCTACTAAATATAGGGGTGAGCAATCACCCTGTCGAGTCACCGGCTCACGCGAGCACAGGGCAGCGCGGCTCACCCGCCCGACCGGGATGGTAGGGCTGCAGTTTTCTGTTATCTTGGCGCTAAAAGAAAACATCAAACCGCGGCGCGCTCACCAGCGCCTCACCCACTTAGCGCTGCTTTAAATAGTGAGCTGGGTAAGTCTGGACTCAGACAGCACCCATCCGCTCGGCCAAGCCAATATATCTATGTGAAATCTCCAAAATTCTGTCTTAAACAATCTTCTATTATTTTATGTAAGTAAACGTGTTGTAGTTATAGCTAGAGATGCCTCGTGGCAATAGCAGCAAGGAAGTATGAATGACTGCGTTTAAAAACATGAAACACTGTTCTTTCGCCTCCGAGCTTTCTTGGATCCCCATGCACCATCCTCCTTGTAAGTATTCCTCTCAACTTTCTCCTCACTTGCTGCATACCGTGCTTCATCGTCATCCTCCAGCTGCTCTTCCGGTGTTATCTGACGCTTCTTCCGTCGGGTCCCCGGCAGTAGCTCTTCCATGATACCACTGCTATCCAGCCCCTTCATCTCCTGCTGGCTAAGTTCGGCACCCTTCAGAAAGGAATAGAGATTCACATATGGAATTGAGATTACTGAGTCTGGTGACAAGGGCAAAGGTACAGTGTTCGGAAGTGCGAAAATAGACAAGGGAATGACTAGATCGGCACCTGATGCCACAGGAGATGCATCGTCATTCCGGAAGGGCTAGAGAGAGAAGTTAAGGTCAAGACTGTGGTACTTGGGGATGTCAGGGCTAAGATATTACCTTATCTTCAACTGTTTTCTCTGCACAGAGATATGGAGTCCCATCCTCTTCAAACCCCTTCTTAGATTGCCACACCGATACTGTTGCCCTCTTAGTCTTACGGTATTCAATATCAAGGCCAACTATCAACTTGATGTTGCCATCAGAGCCGAAAATATAGTCGTCCGCCAGTCGTGGTAGGTCCTTCTTCTTCTGTGAGAAAGACGTTTCGATAATAACAGATGGGTATCTTGCACCGATATGTCGGAAGGATGTATCTGGAGAGTGAATAGGATGATCCTGATCAGGATCGCCCTGCAATTCAATGTCTGTTGTGGAGCAACATTGGATGGACCTCGCAAGTGCGACAACAT
>JAJDMX020000020.1:0-218734 GCA_022345685.2 Nothomitra cinnamomea | reverse complement strand
ATTTCGAAGGCGCTTTGGCAGCATCACCCCAGCCGAGGATCTTAGCAATTGGTGTGATGTTGAGCTCCTTGAGCTTAGCTTCTGAGACCAAAACAACCGCCGCAGCGCCATCACTGAGGGGAGAGGCATTTGGCGCAGTGACTGTGCCTTTGCCGGGAAGAAATGCGGGTCTCATCGCTCTGAGTTTATCTACGTTGAGCTATTTCGCCTCTTCATCAGCTTTCGGAATGACTCATATCGGTCTACAATCAAACTTACATTCTTAGGTTCATCGTCTTTGTCGACAATAACATTAGGTTTCCCTCTGGCGCCGGGGATTTCCACGGGGACGATCTCCTCCCTGAAGTGACCGGCCTTCTCCGCTGCCTGCGCTTTCTGGTATGATTTAATCGCATACTCGTCCTGTTGTTCTCTATTGAATCCATGATCTTGAGCGCACTCCTCACCCTGCAATCCCATATGTTCCTTCTTGTAAGCGTCAGTCAAACCGTCCTTCAAGACACCATCAATGAGGGTTTGGTCTCCGTATTTTGCGCCTTGGCGAAGGACAGGCAGGTAGTGGGGAGCGTTTGACATAGACTCAGTCCCACCGGCAACGACAATATCGGCATTGCCTGTCAAAATAGTTTGGGCTCCGAGAATGATAGCCTTCAAGCTTGAAGCACAGACTTTGTTTACGGTGGTGCAGACGGTGGACTCTGAGAGACCAGCACCAATTGCGCATTGGCGGGCAGGATTTTGACCCAAGCTGAAAGAAGGAAATAGTCAGATTTGTGTAACCATCACAAGCTCGGAAGAGTACGTACTTTGCAGAGAGGACATTTCCAAGGAATATCTCTTCGACATCTTCAGGCTTGATAAGCGGTACTCGTTCAAGAGCACCTATAAAACATTAGAACTTCAACGGTAAATATTAGACTCTGAAATCGAACCTTTAATTGCAACCGCTCCCAATTGTATTGCGCTCTGGTTCGATAGGGACCTATGTTTCTGGTCAGTGGCGTCGTTACGAATCGGCAGAGACACAAAACAACTTACCCTTGGAACGAGCCCATGGGCGTTCGCACCGCGGAAACGATGTAAACAACTGGAGGAGGGGCCATACTGAAGTTTTCAGAGTCGTATGATTTGGAGGAATTGTTGGGAAAATGAAGAAGTTTAAGAGCAGGATTGTTGTGTTTAGGGACAATGGAGCGGTGTACCCCACGTCAGCTAATTGAATGAATTTTATGCGGGAGCTTGGGCCATCGGGCCATCCATGTTCACAGCTTCGTATCCGCGGTGGCTCGGCCGAAGCGTTACGATTACTCTACACGGGTCGGCCGAGAACTTCCAGCTGAACTATTCCGAATTTCACAGAGACTGGGGATCCGGGTAAGATATGCGAACTCCGTCTTGCAAATCTTGGACCCTTGCACGTGACCTCTAATGAGGCTTAAAATTTAGATCGCCGCTAGCGTTTCGCGAATATTCATTTTCGAGAAGCTCGATAGAATCCCATTTCAATTGCATAAGCTGTGGTCCATCCTAGATTTTCGATATTATGGACGACCTATACGATGAGTATGTTGCAAATCCTAATGTAAAAAGCATGCTACTAATGGCCTTGTCCTAGATTTGGTAACTTTATCGGTGAAGCTGAGGAATCGGAGGAGGAGTCGCAGCAGGGTGAGGCTGGCGCTGAGGCTGGCGCGGATGCCTATGTGTATGATGAGGACCAAGGCGACGAGGCAGAAGCTAGTGGCCAGCAGTTGATGGAGGTCGATGGCAAGTTTCGTTTTTCACTCCCAGCATCCGGACGATCAAGAACTGGACTGATATTGGCGCGCAGAGGAGGGTCCTTCCAACGCCGTTATCCTTCATGAGGACAAGCAATACTACCCGACTGCGCAGCAGGTTTATGGACCAGACGTGGAGACGCTAGTGCAGGAGGAGGATGCACAACCGTTGTCTCGACCGATCATTGCGCCTGTGGAGAAGAAGAAGTTTACAGTCCAGGAAGCTGATTTACCTCCAGTACACTTTGCAAGGAATTTCATGACGGATCTTATGAACTACCCGGAGCAAATACGGAATATAGCACTGGTGGGACACCTGCATCATGGAAAGACGGCTTTCATGGATATGTTGGCCCTAGAGACACACGACATTAAGGAGCGACTAGAGAAGAAGACGGGGAAGAAGCGGGATGAGCAATTACGCTATACCGACGTACATATTCTGGAGCGAGAAAGGGGAATATCCATCAAGGCGGCGCCTATGAGCCTTGTCCTTCAAAATACAAAAGGGAAATCACATCTCCTCAACATATTAGACACACCAGGTCATGTCAACTTTGTGGATGAGGTGGCTTGCTCGCTGCGGCTGGTTGATGGCGTTGTCGTAGTTGTGGATGTGGTTGAAGGAGTTCAAGTTAATACAGAACAGATTATCAAATACGCCGTTCTAGAAGATTTACCCCTCACGCTCGTCGTCAACAAAATGGATCGTTTGATATTAGAACTAAAACTCCCGCCAACGGATGCATATTTCAAGCTCAAGCATGTCATTGAGGAAGTTAATACTGCTATAGAAAACACTTTACCAGGACAGGGAGAGAAGCGACGCCTAAGTCCAGAGAAGGGGAACGTTGCTTTTGCGTGCAGTACTATGGGTTGGTGCTTTACTCTTCCGTCGTTTGCGAAAATGTACGCAGACAGCTATCCTGGAGTCAATGCAGCAGATTTTGCTCTCCGGTTGTGGGGAGATATCTTCTTCAATCCTAAGAGTCGAAAATTCACAAGAAAAGGTATTGAGGAAAGAGCGAAGCGGAGTTTTGTCAACTTTGTCTTGGAACCTATTTACAAACTATACTCCCATACCCTCAGTGAGAGTCCTGAAGATCTAAAGGAGACGCTTGCCACACTTGGAATATCACTTAAGCCATCACAATACAAGACTGATGCCAACGTTCTGTTAAAGTTGGTATGTGAGCAATTCTTTGGCCCAGCGAACGGATTTGTGGATATGATTGTCGAGCATATTCCTTCACCTATTGAAGGAGCTAGGAAGAAGCTGGAGCACTACTATACTGGCCCCCTGGATACCAAGGTCGCCGCAGCGATGGAGAAATGCGACCAGGATGGACCGCTAGTTGTGCAAGTCACCAAGCTTTTCAACACGAGCGATGCGTCCGGCTTCTATTCGTTTGGTCGAGTAATGAGCGGTACCGCACGGCCTGGACAGCAAGTCAGGGTCCTTGGAGAAGGGTACACACTAGATGACGAGGAAGATATGACGACTGTCATGGTCTCAGATACCTGGATTGCGGAGACTCGATACAACATCCCGACGAGTGGCGTCCCAGCTGGGAACTGGGTACTGCTTGGAGGGGTGGATAACTCTATCGTCAAGACAGCAACTCTGATGCCACCACGATTAGAGGACGATGGAGATGCATATATCTTCAAGCCGATTAAGCATTTTACCGAATCGGTGTTCAAGGTTGCTGTCGAGCCGATCAATCCGTCGGAGCTGCCAAAGATGCTAGACGGGCTTCGAAAGATCAACAAGAGCTATCCGCTAGTCATCACAAAAGTGGAAGAGTCAGGGGAGCACGTCATTCTAGGCACCGGCGAGCTGTACATGGATTGTGTGCTACACGATCTACGGAGGCTCTACTCAGAGATGGAATTGAAGGTGTCTGACCCAGTTACAAGATTCTGCGAGACTGTGGTCGAGACCTCAGCTATCAAGTGCTATGCCATGACACCGAACAAGAAGAACAAGATCACGATGGTCGCCGAACCGCTCGACCCGGGTATCGCGGAAGACATTGAGAGTGGCAAGGTCAGTATCAAAGACCCGATCCGGAAAGTCGGAAAGTTCTTCGAGGAGAACTACGGCTGGGACCTTCTGGCGTCGAGGAGCATCTGGGCCTTTGGCCCTGACGACATGGGGCCCAACATCCTCCAGGATGACACACTGCCGTCTGAGGTTAGTTCCAACACCCATCAAGCAGTGGACGCGCGCCGTTGTGGCAGTGCATGCAGGTCGAGTCAGTTATTTATTGACACGCTTATAGGTCGACAAGAAATTGCTGGGGACGGTGCGTGATACCATACGACAGGGATTCTCGTGGGCCACTCGGGAAGGACCATTATGCGAGGAGCGTAAGTTTCATGGGTTTCCTTTCCAATCCCAACCTAAAACCCACCCATCCAATGAATCCACCCTCGTCCCTGAACCATAGAGACAAAAGACACGGGTCGCTTAGAGACCCACCCATCTCCTCGAATCAACCCACCCCAAGCTAGGGCTTGCAATTGGATATGGATGAAAGCTAACGCATTTCTCCGTGGGTGTTCGCTGTCCGTTCAGCTATCAGAAACACAAAGTTCAAGATCATGGACGTTACCCTCGTGCCGGAGGCTATCTTCAGGGGCGGCGGTCAAATCATCCCGACGGCTCGCCGAGCCTGTTACTCATCGTTCCTGATGGCGTCGCCTAGGCTCATGGAACCCGTGTATTCGTGTACCATGACAGGTCCAGCCGATTCTGTCTCGTCGCTTTACACCGTATTAGCCAGGCGACGCGGGCATGTACTGTCGGATGGTCCAATAGCCGGTACCCGTAAGTTCATCTATTCATTTTCCCTTCTACTTTTGTTTTTAATTTTTTCGATGCTGCAAAGCCGTTGGTACCTTGCAGAAATCCGGTTATTCAAAATTCAATTAAACTCGGCTCGGCTAACATGTGCAAATATTTGCTTTTTCTCTTCGTAGCGCTCTACCTTGTCAAAGGCCTCATACCAGTCATTGATTCGTTTGGCTTCGAGACGGACGTGAGGGTGAGTTTTTCCGTTCCCAATTTCTCCAACGACTGAATAAAAACCTGTGAGGTTTTGGTGCCACGCGACTTGTCTCATTGCGATGTATCGTTTTCGTCGTTGGTCTGGATTGGCTTGATTTCGACCTCCTTCTCCACTTCGCTTTCGCGCTCGTGCCGTCTAATGCCGCTTGTTCTCCTAGATTCACACCCAAGGCCAATCGACTGTGTCGCTCGTCTTCGACCGTTGGTCCATTGTTCCCGGCGACCCACTCGACAGAGAGATCAAACTTCGTCCCCTTGAACCTGCGTCAGCACAGGCTACTGCACGGGATTTTGTGCTCAAGACCCGTCGAAGGAAGGGCTTGAGTGAGGACGTAACGATCAGCAAGTTCTTAGAACCCGAGCTGTTCAAGAGCCTTGCAGAGAGCGGTCTTCTGGACGGGCAATAGCAACCGGGACATAGACAGGCGATCACGGTTGGCTCAAAGTTGAGGGGAAAGGAATTGTCGAGAGAGCGGAGGGAATAGCGGTGTACGAATTGTTCCTTCTACGGACGCCATAGTGCGGAGCTGGTCTAGTGTTTACTCCTTTCCCACTCTCCTGGGATGGAAAACTATAGAAAGGGCTGAAGTGGCGGTCTGTGACTACTCGTAAAACTCTCTCAAAATATTGAATGTATCAAATAGATCAACTTCGTCGGACGATGATCCTCTCTCGGTGCTTCCAAGACGGACCGTTATTCTCGCCACCTCGTAATGGCGGTATCGAACGTAGAGTACATGTAGGGATGGTCCTCCACAGGAGAAGCCTCAAAAATAGCTGTGTCATATTGTAACAGAATACCGGGTCCAAACAATTGTCAGATAGAGGGGTGGTTACACCTGCCGGCGTTTCAGTGGGTTGTGAAACACACGTCCATGCGGGCGATTACGATGCGGGCCGCAGACGCAGAGTTGATTTGCCACCCGGCGCACATTTACGTGTACCCCGGTAGGACTGTTCCGAGCTCCAGGAGGACCGTTCTCAGCACGCATAAAGTCAGATGACAGAATCTTGCAAGGGGGAAATAACGGATGATGTCAGATGTGGAATTGGGGGGGTGCAAACTTATGCGCGACTGCTTGGACTGACAAATTAATTAGGATAGAATTCCGCATTGAAGCGGTGTATCCATGGCTAGCTGAGAAGAGGTTAGAGAATTAGGCATCCTTCTAGAAGGCTTCTCCCGTTTTGGTTTTTCCTCCCCTGCAGAGACGAATTCGGTATGGTCAGGATGCCTGGCTGTGATGCCGATTGGCCTAAGCGGCCAAGGATGACCCACCGTTGTGGCGTTCAAAAACGTGTTAACGAGGATGCGCCCTGGCCGCATGCCACCCTCCACGCCTGACGCACTGGTCGCTGATTCGTTACCATAATTGTCCAAGATGAACCTGAAAACGGTCTAGACTCCACAAGCAGAAAACAGTCATAACGCGAAGTTGGGTAGCCTTGCAAACGGGCAGGTGCAGAGGACATTCAATCTTGTGATTTCTATATTTCGGCCTTTGCAGACTCTCTCATGCAAGTACTTCACGCCCTGGAATCAAGGCCCTTGGTTGCCCAATGGCCACCAGGATTGACCCGAAATAAATCCGAAATGTGGGAGCAGAGTCCGAGGCTAGAGCATAAACGGAAATATTGGTAAAAGCCCAAGCAACTGTCATTCAATCAGCCATGATGACAGATTCCTGAGAAGGGGTGTGCGAGAGACCAGAAACTCGTAATGCCCAACGATTTTGAGTCGTACACCTTTCCATAAAAAGGTTGTTGCATAGAGCCCTTTGTGTAGTTCGCAAACTCAATGTAGTCAATGCGGGGGCCAATTTGTGCAGAAACCTTCCTCTATGCTTTGGTGGGTGTAGCGTTCATTTGCATGTTTCTAGCATTTTGTTCAGTACGCCCATTAGTGTTCCGTTCTCCAAGGCCGCAGCAACGCGCTCCTTATCGTTTAGCTGCTTATTCACCTGATCTCCTGTAGAGTGCGTGCCCTCCTTGATCCGCACGTCAACTCTGAACCGTGGCGGTAAAGCCTGCTCGAGACGAACCCGCACCCCAAGCCCGATGACGGTCGCCAGACTGCAATGGGTAATCGTGGGGGTGATCTCGACTAGAACTGTGGAGAAGGGCGCCTCGGGCAAATCGCGAACAGCAATATCAGGGAGGTTGACGACGGCGAGCTCTCCCAGGCTCAGGGGATGTTCGGGATCGGAGATGGAGGATACAAGATCTGTGGCGATGAGAACTAGTAGTAAGCGAAATGCAACGAGCCAATTATGCGCAATATCCGTATGTTCGATTCAATATTGGCGTCTAGGATGCACGTCGGATGCGGTCCTGAGACACGCATTCCAATGCACGATCAAAATTTGTGCATCCGTGAGACGAACGGAAGTTCGCCACTAGGGAGAACAACGAGATGAAGCCCAATGAGATAATCTCGCTCAGTATCAGAGCACAGGGAAAGTGCGCCCTGCCTGGGCATACAGGGAGGAAGTACATGAGGGATATCTCCTGGAAAGGGCTAAACATAGGTGAAACCAATAATGATGCTGGAAAGCCGCATTAATAGCGGACGTACCATAGATCTCTTGCTCGTCAATACGCTCAATGATACTGTCGTCTTCGCTCTCAGAGTCCGAGTGGGAGGCTTGATATGCGGTGAAGGGATCATTCGCATAACTGGAGGCGGCCATACTGCTGTGAAATATGCTGGAAAAAGCATCGCTAGACGTATGGGACGAGGGTCGTCGGCGGCGGGTCGGGAGGTCCGATGCATTCAAGATGGTTGGGTTTGCGTTTAGAGGATCGGTCGACATGGCCACTGCTGACAGGGAATTTCGATATGATCTTTGGAAGGTGGTGTAGTTGTTAAAAGTTTTGGGTTCAGCCACGCCGACTAAGGTGAGTAGCTTGTGTGGTGCTCTATGGATCAGTAAGACAGTCCACTTTGTAATGACAATTCGTCATCGGCCATCACTTGTAGATTAAACGACAGAAAAAACAAAAAAGCGGCGGCAGTCCAAGCAAAAGAAAATGAAGCAATCTGGCAGATTACGAGCAAATATCTCCTTGAACGGGCATTTTACTGAGAGCTTCATTCCATCGTGCACATGTATTTCCACCAATTCAATGCGCACAATATGCAATATGATTTAGATGTCTTGGTCAATTTGTCTGATGAAGGTACTCTGACAGTTTGTGCCATATTGCCAAGGCCCCGTAAGTAATACACAAAGCATGACGGCAACCCATGGAGAACCTTGCAGATATAAATTTGGATCTGGTCTGTCCGTCTACCAGAGATCTCCACGACCTAGAAAAAGCAAAGAAGATGGTTGGCAACAGCCCTAGGATGATGCTGCTACCGGCCTCGATGGGTTCCGCAGCGGGCGTTTCGAAACAGGTGCCTCCTGTGTGACGTTTACGCCAGAGCAGTTTGTGGGTGCATCCTGGGAATACACCATACTCACTCGTAGCAGCTATCTAGTTGGATGTAGTGTACACTATGTTGCACTTGATCTTCGCTTCGGTCTACCATTAAGCACTCGATATGGCATTGTGACATTTAAGTGTAGGTTTTTCAGCGAATGCTAGCGTAGTGCGCTGGCATATCCCCGGCGCGAGGATAGGACAAGAAGACAAGCACTATACGGGGGGGCAAACCAATCCATGCTCGCATTTGCCCGATGATGACTTACATGACGAAAGCGTTGCGATGAGCGGAATTACCCACGCCGTTGGAACGATCACGCAGCCCAGGTTCACTGTTCAGTAGTACTCGGTATAGCGCCGTCAGAAAAGAATCGGGGGGTTGCCTGCTCCTGCGGCACCGGGACCCCTACGCAGACTGAACGTAAAAGATGGCCCTGGTCACAAAGTAGAAGCGAATGTTAAAGTGGCCATCGCTTGCTGCTCTAACCGCATTGCAGAAGCGGAAGGTCCCTCATCTCGATTTGCTTATTCGGTCTGAAGTCTCCAATTTTCCCCGCGTGCCAATATCTCTCTTACCCTCTTTTTCCTGATACTGCAGAGGTCGCCTCTGGGACTACCTGGCATCCTCGGCATATCGCCCCCAACTCAGCCAACCCTTTGCTGCGACCGTCGCTGGCTGTACAAGCACCCTCATCGCGCACGCCGAAGTGCCCAAGGACGGCCAATGCAAGGACCACAGCCAGCAACGACCAATCTGGAAAAAAAGCATCGCACGTGAAAGGATCCCTCTACGTCTCGGGCGCATGCACGGCCGGCCGCTATAGTTTGTTCTGATATTGTGCATCGTGTGCATCTTGTGCATCTGGACGCGCATTGCGCCGCATCGTGGCTTCCACATTCGTCGTCTAGGCTGGACCTCGTAATACCCGTAGCCACACAGGGCAGTCGTTTCGGGTTCGGGCCTCTTCCTCCTTCCTGTTCATGCTCTCTGGTCGAAACATCTGTTCCACAGAGCAGCTCGCCTCGTGCATTTGATCGTCAATTTGACGCAGGGTCATCTATTTTCAGTCCTTCGGTGCGTTGCGACAAACCCTTTTTTTGCCGTCGTCCTGCCCTGCACTGGCTTGCCTGTCCGTTTGCCGAACAGGCACAGGCGAAGGAGGGTATCTCAGCGTCTTGGCCTGCCTTACCCATACACCATAAAGATATAATTCCACCCACCTCTTTTGAACTGTCGCCCTTTGCACGGGTTTCACGTTCCCCAGGCGCGCCACGGTTGTCCGGTCCAACGCTTTGACAGCCGTACGAAATTTGTGTTCATTTTCTGGAACGGCGCAGATCAGTCGTTAACAATCGTTCGCCAATACTTACTGCATACATACTTGCCTGTTTGTGTATCTACTTTACTCCACTCATCTGTATTGTCGACTCTACACCCCCACCCTTGACTCCGCGCATCAACAACTCCTTGACACAGACAAAACTGGGGGGCCTTGGCCTAGCTGTTCATTACTCTGCACTTAATACACTCTCCTTTTCGGAGCAATCTGAAATAATAACAAACGTTCTACCCTACCTTCTCTTGACCATTTCAACAACCAACTATCATCATTACTACGTCGGACCATAACAATATAGCTGTTTTCCTATCGTCAGTCGTGAGTCCCGACGAGCCTGAGTGTTAAGGCTGCCCGGAGTTTTTATCCATCTCGAGTCAGTTTCAAGCTGGCATTTCTCTTGCAAGACACTTTGGTGCTACTTGCTCGAATGTCGGACCCTGGTGGACGGCGGATACTACCGCAGAGCGCGCAGATGCAAAGCTTCACGTTTGCTCCGCAGGTCTTTGGACCCCGAGAAAATCAGAAGAGTAAGAAGGCCCCACATTCTATTTTCGACTGCGTCCCGGAACGCCTTAAGAGACCTATGGATGCTAACTGGATTGCCTAGACTATGTGTTCGTTGATGAACACAACCGCCACAAGCGGCTTAAGGGTTTGTTTTTCTTAACTACTGTGCGATTTTCTTCTATCAGCTGCTAAGTTATGTCCAGTTATGCGGGCCTGTGAAGGTTGTCGACGGCGAAAGATTAAGTGTGATGCAGCCACCACCAATACATGGCCATGTTCCGCGTGTATAAGGCTAAAACTCCATTGCGTGCCCCCTATGGTTCACTACGATAGAGATTATTCTCCCCAGAATCAACTCACGGATACAAAAAGGTCATCCGAATACAACAAGTCAAGTGGAAGTGACGAAGACGACTATCACCATCATGCTTCGATGCATGAGCAATTATCCGGAGAAGGAAAATTAGGCCATGAACACGTTCCCCAGGTTTCGTACGGTGCCAGCGTTGGGGTATATCAGACGTCGCCATATGTTAGCCAGACAACTCATCTCCAACACCATAACATGCCTTTGCAATATTCTACCATCAATACATCCGCCCCAACAATGCCAGATGTACAGTATCCGGCAGCTACGTTGTATGCTACGCCACCACCACAATCTCTTTCTCAGAATGACCCCAATGAAGGATGGCAGAACGAGCAATACAACTCGTCAAACTTGACCGAGGCATTAGGGAAGCTAGCTATTGATGAAATTGGTCTCGGTAGGGCATTCTTTCCACCATAAGATATTTGATCTTATCATGAAAAACCCGGGCTGACCGATTTACAAGCTCCTTACATCTCTGATCAGAAAAAGTCCCTCGCGGAGACTCCCGCCTTTGCAGAATATGACGAGTACAAGCATAGCCTGCCTGTGATTTCTGTAGGCCCGGATTTGGCAGTACGGATACCGGCCGAACTTATGCCATCGGAGGAACAAGCGCTACAATTCTTTGATATATTCTTTATAGATATTCATCCCTATATTCCAGTCATCAACAAGGCGTATTTTTACCAGCAATGGCATGCCAACAGAGACTCCATTTCGCCGCTCATCCTGGAAGGTATTTTCAGTTGTGCTGGTAGGATGTCCAATGATCCCTCCCAAGGATCGAAGTGGTTAGCTATCGCAGCAAGTATGTTATCGCGATCTGCTTTCCATGTTCTCGTTGCTAACATTAGTAGAACACGAGGATTGCTTCAACGATGTTCCCCGCCTTAGTACGATACAGGCAATGCTCTTACTTCTCAAGGCAAGAGAGTCGGCTCCAAAACGGGGCTACTACTATAGGTCGTGGATGACCATTGTAAAGCTTATTGCCATGGCACGGGATCTTGGGTTACATGAACATTATGCGCTCCACCGGGCGGGCAAGCCTTGCGGTTCGACACTACACGACTGCATAACCAAAACTCAAGTATGGCAGACACTATTCATAATCGAGGTCATGGTTGGTGGACCACAAGGTAATGTCAAGAACTTCTCTTTTTGTATCAATAGACTAATTCCGTTCAGGCCGGTACGAATACGCTGTCGAGATGGACACGGTTGAAATCGATGCCATCGACTCAGTGCCTGGCCTTGATGAAACGGAGTCGATAGTCTATCGAAACTTCACACATTTTGCGAAGCTAATTATGAGACTACGCCGGATGAATGCTGTCTCTCTGGCTGCCAGACAGAAGGGATCCAAGGACTGGGCTATGGATCCTGAATTCGTCAAAATGAATGCCTATCTAGAGGACTGGCTAAACGAACTCCCCCCGGACATGCAAATAAACTATCCAGCGGACGGTTCTACCCCATGGATTCCTTCTCACTATATCGGAAATCTTCATGCATACTACAACTTGATTGTCGTCATATGTCGACGGCCGCAACTTGCGCTCTCTGACTCATATGGAGTTGACGGCAACTGGAAAGAGCATATGTCAGTTGCCTACAATGCTGCGAAGCGGATGTGTAGGGTCCAAGAAGGGATCTATGAGCAGTACGGTTTGATGGGGCTCCTTTGCATGCTGCGGGGGGTCAACTTTTCCATATACAGTATTTTGACGTGCACTGTTTTGCATCTCGTAAGTAATTCTCGGACTAGTTTTACGCCTGCTTTCTTGACTGACGATACGAAAAAGGTCGCCTTGACATGCCCAGACCGTGAACTCAATGCAGACGCCAAAGATTTTTTCACTAGGCACATGCGAATCTTAGAGCGATGCTCCACCTCATGGCCTATGCCTGAAGTGAGGGCCCAGATTGATGCCCTAAGAGAGGCCTTTTCCGCAGACACAAGTAAACCTTTCACGTTAAAAGCAACATTCCCTTACCCATCACCCAGGGTTACCAACCTCACCACTCTCGGTGGGAGTCCCGTCCAAGATTTACATTACCATCAACAAGTCCCGAGGAGTCATGCGCCACAAGACAACACTAGGCACATCACTTACATCACCCACAATATCTCACCACCAATGGGTACGGGAAACATTGATTCGAAGAACGATTCCCCGGCGGTCCAATCATTGGTCATGTTAGCGGCTGGCCAACAGCGGGGGCCTGCGAGCACTGGAGCACCCATCATTGAGAATTTGACATGGAACCCGACGAGAATCTTTGAGTAAGTCGCTCCAGGAAAGCATATAACTTGTGCCGGACTGACTCTCTTCTCCGTCAGTCAATGGAATACTGCTTTTGGCCAAACGCCTCCCCCAACTCAAGCCTCTGGCCCACAATTACTAAGATTTGCTTCCCAGGACCCACACGACATACCGCACATTTCCAACGGGCTACAAAGCTCCGCAAATAGCTCGCCAATGTCACAAACGTATACGCCGGCCTCAAGGTCATCAAACTTTGTGACACCGAGTATGTGGCAAGATTCTGTAGCCGCAGTGTATGGGGATAGCTTGAAGAGGCGTTGGGATTATTGACGTCAACAACGTGTCTTACTTTCTCAAACGGTTTAAGCTGTTTACCCCGCGCAGGAGCGGGCTTGTAACACTCATTTACTCGCACTACCTCGTGCCAATATTACGACGCTTAGCCGCAGACATTGTTCCTCCCTGGAAGTCGATATGATTGCCTATATGCATACCCTCACTACTTTGTTTTGGGATTTGCCTTCACAGTATTTTGCAACCTCTCGATGTCGCCTGGCGCGATGATGGCTGAGGCAGCGTTGATTTCAAAGGAGACATCCGTACAGCGGCCTGATCACGCCTTAGATTACATATCTACTTTAATATCTCACAGCCTCGCGAAAGGGATGTATATTACCGAATTCGTCATTTATAGGGGGAAATAGGCTGGGTCAAGGTCGGTACGGAAAGATCTCTCAATCACTGTAGGCATGCGGTTTTTCTTCATATTAGCGGGTTTGTAACGGCCGAACTCATGAATTTTGCAAGAGTAGTTCGTTGGATGGAGATAGCGGCATGTTCGATAGCTAAACTAACACTGTACCGAGAATGTATTTCCTTGCTGCATGGTTAATCTACATCCTTTGGGATCACATAAGAAATAGTTTAAAATGTTAATATCTAGAATTATGCCGAAACCCCTTGATACGTCATGTTTGTTTGTTTTTCCTTTCTGCCGCGTGCTTACACGAACGCCCCGTTCCCCTTTATCTGCCGCAACATAGATTGCAAGAACACAATAACAAATTATATTGCCGTTCGCATAAACCGTGCAACCTACGTCATGCGGCAGGGGACTTTAGATGAAAATCCCCGGGCAATAATAAAAGCTAGGAGAGGTGTAGTTGTAGGCTTCAAGAATTTGGGTGCCGGAGTTGGCACCCGGGGATCCTGCAAAAAGAAGGTCCTGACAGTTGTTATAGCTTCTGAAGGACGGGTGTCATTTTGAGCCCTAGAAGTTCGTCTCGAATAGACATAGCCCTACAGCAGCGCTCTTACCAAGACCTTGGAAGCGTACGTCCAGTCCACGCAAGTGCGAGGTTGAGAGGACCCCAGTACGGAAGCCTTCCCCAGCGCTGTCGTAGTTTCGAGGGCGAAAGTGCTGGGTGAGGGCATGTGCCCACAAGGCTGGTGGGGGGCACTGCAGTACACCTGGGGTAGCCGGAGAAACCCTGATCATGGAGTACTTCCTGTGCTTCAATTCCTCGAATTTCGAGAGCACTCCTCGCGGGGATATCGTCCTCAAGCAATACTGAGACCTTCGGAGTACTCGTTGAGTGTTTGAGCCTCCAGAGAGCACCAGAGCCCTGACGCTGCCTCCCCGGCGAAAGCAACGAGTTATCAGGAGACACAATCTAATCCTAATTGTCGCTCCCAGAGATCCTCGCGAAGCAGCAGAATCCACATAAATACTGCGACAGAAAGGTCGGACTCGAGATCCCGCTCTCCGAAACACCAGTGGGTTTTAAAGGGGGCCAGAGCTATGAAACCTAGGCCGTTGTCGCGGTACTTTAATGGTTCTAGAGTTTGTGCTGATGTTATAAGGGCCGTTCTAGACACTCCGCTGGCTTGTTGGTATGGAAGCACTTATGAGCTCAACTATCCAAGTATCGCAAAGCAGAAACTCGACTGCCATGCAGATACCCGCTCGGCTAGGACTACGTCCTGATCTAGGCTAATACAACCAAGCGGCTACAGACCAAGGCGAGCGCCTTGAGAATGCCTCACGGTCTGCAAGCTGTGTCTATGACACTATAATATGCGTGAAGATTATGAAGCTTCTGCGATCGCAGACTTCTCATCGCCGATGACACCTTAGGAAATGGAGAACTTGCCACAACCGTGAGCTTCTCTCTTACCTACAAGCAGCCATTGCAGAACCGAAGTACTTCTGGTAGTTGGGAAGAATTCTGTGCTAGTGAGCATACCTCATGTATTCAAATTGCAGATGACGATGCCGAGGAATGGAGCTCTGGGAAATATTTCATCACTCTGATGGTACTAGACCAACATCAATTCTTAACGGATGTGTTTTGTAGAGGTTCCTATGCTAATTGAAGAAAAAACCCAGAAACCAAAATGCAATTTTCCGAAAACAATGCTGTTATTCCTCTATGTGATATGCCCATTTCCGCTGAAGGATGCAATTCGAAAGACATAACTCGTCCCGCTTGAGACTACCACAGCAAGGGGGAGTCATATACTGTGCCGCGCTCTGCTTAGGAGCACTTATAGGACCCAATATGCACCGGATTGACATGTCCACCCAGAACGGTATCCATCAAGAGCGTAAACTCTCCACCAAGTTTGTGCTTCCCCTGGTCATCACTGAAGGCCTGGCACTTAACATTCTCTGGACTGCCCAAGCCAGTGATTGTCGCAATAATTAAATCTATGCCACTGCTGAGACGGGCGTGGTTCTTCGTCGAGACAACGACACCAAAGGGGATGACGTCCTGGATGAAAGTGTCGAGCTCAATCTCGAGCTGGATGCGGACTTCCGCAGCAGCTCTCTTCTCTTCAGTATCTCTTGCTTTCACTGGGTAGGCAGAGCATTTGATTGAGCCGATATGGGTGGGCGTGATGTGGCCGCCTAGGATCGTGTCCGCTAATTGGGTGAACGGATCACCGAGCCTTTTGGTGCCATGTGCATCGCTGAAAGCTTGACAGGAGACAGAGTCCGGGTTGGATACACCGGTGATAGTGGCGATGCTAAGGTCGATGCCACTGCTGAGACGGGGATGTTGGGACGTTGGGACGACGATGCCGAAGGGTATATCCTCTTGGATGAAGGTGTCCGATTCAATCTCGAGCTGAATGCGGACGATGCTGGCAGTGCGTTCTTGGAGGGGGATAGCACTAGCGATAGCAGAGAGGATGGCCACGGAGGCTGCAGAAATCATGGAGGTCTTCATTTTGGCTCGGTAGGGTTGGTTTGAAAACTTGAAAGATGAAGGGATGTGCGATAACTTCTAGGAAAAAGCGTACGGAGAGACTTGAGAAGACTGGGCTGAGAGAAGATGATTGAACTAGTATATTGAGGTGAGGAAGAAAGTAGGACGTGTTCTTCCTGCCCTTATATACATATCCATCCCCTATATATCGGTAACATTGTGATGTACTCATGGTCCTGGTTACTTCCGGTGACCGCGACGACCGCAATGACCTAATTGCATGGAGAATTAACCAACGGCTAACCCAAGCAGCCAAGGTTGGCCAAGGTTGGCCGTTTATTTTTTCGCTGCTTGCGGGTGTTTATGCTTAGTCGATGCTGTCGCTCTGTAGCCAGCTACGCCACTGTCAGAAACTTATTTGCGGTGCCATAGTACCACATGCGCGTCAAACGCCTCGCTGTCAGCACGCAGGGGGTCAGTAAGCCAGAATATCTATTTTCTCCGAGAGCACTACTGTTTATTTTTTTGTTGAATGAAAAAGTACACGTTTCAACGCTAAAATGTTGGTTTACCACCCTGTAACGTTGTATTGTTTTAACGTGATTCGGATATTCTGTGATCCCACTTCAGACCCAGTACGCTTATTGCGTTCTCCTCAACCTTCCCGCAAGGCATACGCGGGCATTCTTAAAGAGGTAAAGATATAATGATAAGCCTGCGGTGGTCTTTTATACTGCCCCTGTCTAATTTCGTTTCGTTTCTTAGAGTGCGGCGAGGCAAGTCCCATCGAACTGATGTTGGAACAATGCCCGACTCACAAGTTATGTGAAGGCCGAAACCAATGCACGAGAAGACTCCATAAATCCTTCTGTGCTATCTTGGCGATAACAATACGCCGAAATAAGAGCTCATCGTGCTTCGAATATTGCCGGAGACACCGAATCCACGTTTTGCACCAACGTCAGCACAGATGTTGCTGCGATTGCTATTCTAGCCGCCAGGGATGTGACTAGCCGATGTTGACCCTGTCTGATTATTTGAACGCTGGGCATTGCTGATAACGTCTCCAACTAACGCAAGCATGCTAGAGGCCTAACGTTTTCCGTTCCCGTTGCAACTACTCCTTCAGAGCTCATCTCTCTGCCTCTCTGCTTCTTTCCCCGCCTCGACATCCTCCTCCCACATCCTTTTCTTCGGATTTCGTTGCTGTGTTTCCTCCCGCAGATTCTCGGTCCCCTCACTAGTTCCCTCACCACCTTCCTGCTGCCTTCCATGTTCTTGGTTCTGGCTTTCATCGATGATCTTCTCCACTTGCTCCGTCGCAGGTCGTTCACTCTCTCCCGGAGGAGGTGGGCTCGGACTTGGATAGCCACCCGGACCTGGTGCTCCACGGCCGCCACCGCCAACTTGTATACTGATGCCCTGTCCCGGGCGAAACGTTGGCCGCCCGCCGTCGGCCGAACTCATCGTCGCCATGACAGTAGTCCCTAACACCATCCTCTCCGTCAGAGTCAAAGTTCCTGGCCCCAGATTTCTGCCAGCAAAACTGGCAACAGAGGCACTCATATAGAACAACGCCTTAAGCGGTAACCAGATGAACCACCACATAGGCCCGTACAGAACCCGACGGAAGAAGAGCCAGGCGACGGTCGCAACTAGTATGTAGAATGCAGTTTCCAGGTACCAAGTATCCGATTTTTGAGTGCGGAGGAGACTGCCCAGTAAGTTGCGGGAGGAGGAAAGGAGACCTTCAAGGCTGCTGTAATTATCTGACAGGGTGGCTAAGGCCGCGGTTGATTGTTCTGTAGATGTTTAGGAGGCTGAATGCTTTCAGAGGAAGGAAAGGGATTACATACGAAGTGTTTCGTGCGCAAATTGGGATTTTGAGAGCTCGGATTGCATGAGCTGGTGCGTACGCCGGAGGGCAGCTGTGACGTCGCCAGCTGCGTTGACAAGGAGTTCATCCTGAGAGAGTTTCTCCTGTCCACGCCGCCGGCTATTGGCAGAGCCGCTCCTTGCACCGCCAAAGAGTAACTCCCGCTCCTTTTGTTTCGAGAGCTCGGCGTTGCGTTTCGCTTGTAGCTGGGCTTTTCGGAACCGTGCTCGGGCTCTGAGAAGGTGAATTAGTTAAAGGAACTTTTTTCCGTGGATTGCCTCTGCAAAAATTGTGTCTGGAAGTAACCCCAGAGAGCAGCAAGAAGACGTATCGGGAACCTACAGCTTTAGGTCGTCCGCGATGTGGGCAACGATTGCTTCAAGCTTAGCCCGATCCTTCTCCTTCTCCGCCCCTCGACTTCCAGCCACATAATCCTCCACCTCCTGTTTCAAGAGTTCTAAAGCTTCCTCCTGGTCCTTCAGTCCCTGGTGAATCTCCCCACTCAGCTCTAGTCGTGCGTCATTCCCGTCGTCTGACGAAGGAGAAGAACCTGGTTGGATGGGTAACCTCGAAAGACGGGTTATTAGGGTGAGTGTTGTTTTGTGAGCTTCCGAAAGGCTATTGAGACGGCTAAAAAGCGTCGAAGGGGTCATTATTACAAGATACAGTCGTGAAGCGTAGATGCTGGAGAATGATGAAGTGGTTTGGCGGCTACGTAGTTTGAAAGTTGGGCCGAGATAAATTTAATCGCGCGCTTGCCTACCGTATAAGCGCTGTGCGTTCCCTTTGCGTTCACATTTTGCCGAACACTTCCGCATCGACGTCCTTCTATAGCTTCAATTAGATCTCCAAGGCTCCTTCCGTAAGAAAGTCCCTATGTGAGTTCAAGCTATAGTGCCACTAATCTCAAATCTACAGTCCTGCCATAATGATAACCCGATTCATCACCGATGTGACGGCAAAATTCAACCCCTTCGCACCTCGGGGAAAAACAGCACGGATCTTCCTCTCTCTACTTCCTCCAAATGCAAGGCAAACGGGAATGAAGATCAACACTACCTTACTTCCGAGAGCAAGCAAGGAGCCGAGTGTATTGATATTGAAGTTTAGTAAGCAGTTCTTCGTTCGTTATGGCGACGGATAAAACGAGACTGACCTGTTCGGCGGAGTAGAGGACGGGAAGGAGATGAAACTCGACGCGGAGGGGATGGGTGTTAAGGACATTATGGGAGAGGTTGACCGGCACTCGAGGCAGCTGAGTCGGCAGGAGGATTTGTCCGTTGGTTGATCTCATAGATCGAGAAGAGAACTCTTTGCCTCTGGGCTTTCAGTCGGTTTTTATTATTACTGTATTCTCTAGCATCATAATGGAGTTCGGAGCAATTCTTTCTATTTCTGTGTTGGCCAATCTGGGAGTATACGTTCGTCTCGAAATATCGACTGAAATTTTCGTGGGCTGTCTCAACTTTGGGACGTTGATGTGTATGTGTTGGAGCTCGTATCCGCCGTCCAACGTCACTCCCTTGAAGAAGCCTAATAGCTGTACGCCCAGGACCACTCTAAGCTCACGGGAGCCCTTTAGGGGTGCATTCGGGACAAGCTAACGGTTAATGTCGGATGCGACATTCTTGTTATCAACCACTTGAACAGGCTGCAGTATCTGCAGGACCAGGTTCCATGGTGCCAGCCCTCGGGTCAGTTTGAGGAGTGTCACAGTAGGTCGGTATAGACGGTTAACTGCGACTGGATCACATAGAGAGTTAAAATAGCCAGTACCGTATTCGACCAGATTCAAGGCATTTCTTGTGGGCGAAGACAATCTCTCTGGTGGCAGGGTGGCAATGTGTAGAAAAAACATCAGAATCACAGAAGACAGAACGAATAGTATGGGATGAAAATTAAGAATAAGGAAGAAGGGGAGGGACCTAAAGCAGAATGCCAAACGGATCGGCTGAGGTGTATGGGAACATCCCTAAAAGAATCACTCTCGCCAGTCAAAACCAAAGCGAAGTCAGATGGTCCCCGGGAATGATACCAAGCATCCCACAATTCGCGAAGAAACCCAGCTTCCTCGCAGGCCACTCCTTTCCCCCAAACGACTGTAAGGCCTTCCGTTTCCACTGGAGCCTCGGTGTGGACCGCATGACCAGTCGGATTGCATGGAGGTACGACACGCGCCTGATCCTTCCCACAATGCATGACGTATCTAATCAGTGCACAGTAAGTCTTGGAGTAGCAATTTGTCGGCTTCCGTTGGCCCTGCCTGAAGAACAAGCCTTTTGCGTCTTTTCCATTAACATCGGTGGCTTTGAAGATAAAATAAGCATACCAATCTTCCTTTTTCCAAGTCTTAGTGTCAACATCTTCTCGTGAGTACTTCTGGGCTCCATTCCCCTCACCCAGGTTAGTTTGTTGGGTAATGGTTTGGATGGAGGGACCATTATTGTCGTTCTTTTGTTTCGAACCGCGAACTATGCTCAACCATCCCTTATCATTGTCATACGCATAGCTTATGTGCTTAGGGGCCTCGAAATCTTAGTAATAGCGCGCCCTCATCGAAAGGCCATGCAGAGGAGCAAGATATAAGTGTGCCACGCCTATAATTGTTCAGTGGCCCCAGAATTTCGACCATAGGATATCTCAATGTCGGGCAAGCCATATGCTCACAGGGCATGGGCAAGAGTGTAACTCCCTTTGAAAGACCATGGACGCTGCAGAGCTGTGGGGGCATATACGTATCTATATCTAGAGGTCTCAATGCTCCTATAGTCGCATGTGTACCGAGAACACTTTAAGACTGTTCAATATGTGTGCATAACATACATTTGCCGTCTAGGTTTATACATATCCTACAAAAAGTCCAGCGTCCTGGCAATGAGAAAAAACCTAGAAGCCATCAAGGCCATCTATGACGCCATGCTCTTATATTTAGAAGCCCAGACCGTAGCTAGAATTACAAACAAAAAAGATGGAGAAGAAACGTTATAAGTTCTATCCCGTAGATGCTCACAAATACTTCAACTTCCTTGTCGCATACGCAGCACCTACAGCACTAATCGCTCCAATAAATAGGCATACCGCGATCGCATTCGGCCCTTCCGTGCTATGGACTTCATGCGGTTCAGCCTCCGTCGCCAACTCAGGACTCTTCCCTGGCTCAAGCACTGAAAAGACAATCATTGATATAAACGTGCCCAGGAACTGCGGCAGTGTCGTAAAGAGATTTAGTATTCCGAGATATGCACCCGCCAGCTCGCCTGTAGAGGCAGTGGCCTCACCGGCGCCAGGTGCATGGTTGAGTTCCAGGACCGAGGTGATAGAGTCACGGCGACGGTCTTCGAGTTCGAGTTCAAGGGAGGTAGAATCTCGGTCCATCGAGAGGCGGCGGTAGCCGCTGGTACTTGAGGAACCGAGTTTGTTAATTTCAATGCCCATGAAGGCGAAAGGGGCCCATGAAGCAAGTGCCCAAGATAGGCCGCATAGCGAGACAAGGGTGGTGGCGAACCTAAAGGATTGAGTAAAAGGTGCTAAGGCCATCGCTCCAGCAAATATGAAATGGGACAACATCCACGCAGTAACCAGGTCTGGCTTGAATTTTGCTAGCTCTGAAACTATAGGAGCTATGCTAGCTGGTGGCCGGGGTGTGAATGTCGGCCTGTCGTCGTCGGGCGACTTGATAAGTAGTGGCAACACAACGGACCCGGCGAACGAGATGATGGAGAAGGCAACAAGCGACAAGCTGCCCACACGTCCAATGTCTCCGAGAGCATCACTCGGTTTTTGGCCATCTTTTACTGGAGGAGCCTCATACCGAAAATAGGTTTCACCAACCCTAGTGAGATTAGTTCTATCAAGGTTGATAAGGGCGGTGTTGTTACCAAGTGGTACTGTAAAAGAGAAATGGAAACCAGCCTAGAATCTGTTAGCTTTGAACATCAACGACGGATTGTTGAAGTACTTGCCTATCCAGGCCCAAAACTGGACCCAACAGATAGCTTGGATCCGTCTTGGCAGATGCATGGTTGTTCGAAGAATCATCTTAAACGTTTTCCATGCTCCAGACTTAGCATCTGAATCCCTGAAATCCATAACCACATTACTACTAGATAAGACATGTGGTGGATCCTATACCACTTACCTGCCAGATATTAACACCCGCTCCTGTACACTGTAGCAAGTAATGGCGACTGTAGATAAAAGCGACAACGCTGATATGAGTGTCAATTGCTTGAACTGTGTATCACCTAACACTGTTCCAAAAAGCTTGGGCATATTGACGGTTCCGGCAACATAGCCGATTAGGTGGCCAATTGCAACCATTCTACTCGCTTCTTGTAGTCAATAATCGGTTTGCTGCATAACTTTTTATGGGAGGGCTCCTACCCCAAGCAGAGCCTAGCTGTTGCTTCGGAATGGGCAACGTATCGACTATAAGACTTCTACATGCCGATTGCACTACATAGATGTTAGCGAACAGCAGAGTCTGTGTTATCTGAATGTTTCCGCATACCAGCATTGATCGCAAAATCTACCGCATATATACATAAGATCGCAAGGGCAATTGTCGTTGACTTCCTCTATTCGTCGTTAGTAATCTCATACGGTCACTGTCTCCATAGTTCATCCAACTACCTTCTCGTCCGAGATAAAGAACCCAGCAACCTCAGACGCCCGTCCTAGTGTCAACAGACAAGCGCCCACTATCACCGCTCCAGCCACCATAAATGGTCTCCGCCGACCCCACCTCGATTTCGATCTGTCCGAGAACACGCCAACAATAGGCTGCATTATAAGTCCTGATAAAGGCCCAGCGATCCATACCATTGATGTTCGGCTTTTCGTCAAGCCCAGGGATAATAAGTATGGCGTACAGTCTAGATCTAGTCAGCGCCGTTCGTAGGATTTGGGTAAAGGGGGGCCGTACATGTCATCTCAATACTCCAGGTGAATCTATTCATCATCCCAGTCAACTCCGTCTAAAGGGGTAGGCAATCTCTGCAACACTCGACTTACTGCAGGCCCACGAGAGTGAAGGTCAAGAGAGCCATACGCATGGACTCTGACGAGCCCTTTATCGACGGCGTACCCGACCATGACACTTGCTGAGGCATGCTCTGCCGCGTGCTGGCTAGATATGCCTCTTTTACCGGGAGGTGGATCAATGTATCCCGATTATGAGGACATGCGCCCCGAGATATGTTAGGGAGGGATTAACTCGACGCAAGGAAACCAGGAATGACTGGAATCTAGTGGTTGACGTCTACGGAAATGACAGCAGAGTTGAGTTGCGCCGGGAAATGCTCTCCAGAACAAAAAGGATTTGGGACCAAAAAAATTGTATGCGTTTGGTGCGCGTCGCAATACAATACTCCGTGCGGAATAGACCTATCTCATAAGTTGCAAGGGTATTCTTAGGTACGGGAGCTGTTGAGCTAGTAGAGATTCATTCCGCAGTCGCTTACGATAAGATGTCTCACGCCCCCTTGATTCAACAACATTACGGCAAAAGAGTTACGGAGTACCTCGCACGGGCAACTAAACATTTTCATTTCACGGCCATGTGGGCTTCGCTATTCTATGAGCACTAGGATAGAACGCAGGACTTCGAAAAATAAAATAAGTTGCATTTCCCTAAGGAGCAAGAAATACTCTCCCCGCTGCGACCTGAAACCTTTTTTTGCCATTTCATCAACAAAGGTAAGGTTGCGCTGGGTTTCACAATTGCACGTCATTCTCAGCATATGCAACCGTACAATAGTACACCTTAGCTTCCTCGCCCGCATTGACCACTTACAATTTGTTAGGGGCCGTCTGCGGGATGGTCCACTGGTAGCCCGCGTTATCACTGAACTTGTAGCCGTACGATGATGTAAAGTCATCTAGAACGGCAGGGCCGCGAGAGCCTATACTTCATCAGAAACAGATGCACGAATTTCGCTGGAGTCAATCAGTTCTCACCATATGGGTACTCCATGGGAATAATTTCTTTGTTGTCATCCAAGTAGTGCAACAATGGAGTAAAGATCCTCCAGCTGGCGTCTAGCTCATCATCTCGGACGAAATTCGAATGGTCGCCCTTCAGCGCATCGAGAATGAGCGACTCGTAGGCTTCAGGAATCTTCAGGTCAGAGAATCTCCGGCGATAAGTAAGATCAAGCTCAGTCACAACCGTTTGCATGCTCAGCCCTGGTAGTTTCGAGTTCATTTTGATGTAGACACTCTCGTTTGGCTGGACACGAATGACAAGCTCGTTTCGGGGGATATCTTTAAAGATTCCAGAAGTGACATCCTTGAATTGGATTCGAATTTCCGTCTTCTGTTCATTCAGAGCTATAACTCAGGTCAGCAAGACGGACCCTCGTCTGGCTTGACGAAAACATACCCTTGCCTGCCTTTAGGATGAACGGGACGCCATCCCATCGCTCGTTCTTGATGTAACAAACCAGGGCACAGAATGTGGGGCAACGCGAGTCCTTTGGGACAGTGTCATCTTCTTTATAGCCTGGCTTGGTACCATCCAAAGACCTCCCATATTGGCCAATTATGACGTTCTTTGGTTCAATCGCTGGGATGGCCCTGAGGACCCGCACCTGTATTCAGCGTCAGATCCATGCACATTTCTTCGTACAAGCAAAAACCTACCTTTTCATCTCGGATATCCTCAGCAGAGAATGAAATCGGCCGTTCCATTGCGAGCAACGTCAGTACTTGGAGGAGATCTGCAAAAATCGTTAGCTAGGCCAAGGGCGGTTTCCGTAAGAACCCACGGTTTTGCATAACGTCTCGGATGATGCCAAACTCATCGAAATAGCCACCTCGTCCCTCCGTCCCAAAGGGCTCCTTAAATGATATCTGCAGTGCTTTGAGCAAGAGTCCATAAGTAAGCAAAAGCATAATCACGACGCATACCTGTACATTGTCAATGTGGTTGCGGTTCCAGGTAGCTCCAAAAAACTCATTCCCAAACCTGAGAATAAGGATATTCTTCACCATTTCCTTTCCAAGGTAGTGGTCGATACGGAATATCTCGTCCTCCTTCCAGTTCGGCTCCAACGCTTTTTGAAGCTCCCGAGAACTAGCAAGATCTTTCCCAAACGGCTTTTCAACCTTATCCACCAAAACATGTTAGAGTCGGTCTTAGATTTCGAAATTCTAACCATGACTTACGATCAGTCTGACGATTCCGTTCTTTGGATAACAGTTCTTTTTCAGGTGCACCGAGACCGTTATGAAAACACTCGGGGGCAGTGCCATGTAGAAAACTCGGTTCCGTTCTTTTCTGTCCCCCTCAAGCTCCTCGAGATGTTTCCGCAGGACTATGAAAGGCTCGTCTTGATCATATTGTCCAGAAATATAACTGCATAGCTTCAGGAACTCTTCAAGTTGCTCTTCCATCTCCTTGGTTGGCGTCTTGATGTATGATTTGACCCTCTTGAGGTACTCCTCATGGTCCATCTTTGTCCGCGCATATCCAATGATTCTGATATCTTTTGGCAGGAATTGATTACGGTGCTAGACAAACATTAATTGAATTTCAGAGTCCCTGAGAGTGGGGTGGTAAGTGTGCTTACGAGGCCAAAGAGCGCTGGAAACTATCTTCGGTCAGTACCTGCAATAATTCACAAGGCCAATTGGCACATACGGTCTTCTTCTTCGCGAGATCGCCTGAAGCGCCCAACACGACAATTACAGTATTTTCTTTTAGCTCGATGGTCCTTAACGCCGCAGACGGAGTTAGCGCACCAAGTACCTAAGAAATTTTTCCGGGTTCGCGCTGTAGGAGTATCCTAGTGAAACAAGGCTATACACCGCATTGAGTGCAGTCCATACACTCCGGTCAAGAGTGGAGTTGTGGTTGACGGGGCATTGCTTGTAGAATACATGGAGGAAAAGTGACGTAGAAAGCTCAACGGAAAAACTCACGCTGGATTATCAGGTTCCTGATGATGGAGGAGCGAGTCGGACAATGTGAAGGTGCTTCGAGCTGCCATTCTTGCCGTTCCAATTGTGTGCAGACAGAGATTTTAGGAACCACTAGTGGTTAGGACGAATTTTGTTGTTGTACGATGGTTCCTCGCTCCTAGAGGTGCTCCAGTTACAGCAATGCGGGACGGAAGTGGGGTGCCGGCAAATATGAGGTCGTCGCGTGAGCCCAAGCTCGATGTCTTGCTGTCCTAATGACCTAAGCCGTGACTATGCGTGTAACTTTCCCTCACAGCGATTTCTCGTTGATCAATTCACTCCAAGTGTTGAAGCGGGGTGGGAAAAGCAGAATTGGAGGGGGCAGCTCTAAATAAGAAAATGTAGATATTATGCAGGGCGGAAGCCTGCGGTTGCCCTCTAAGCGATTAGTCCACGGAGTACCGTATACACCGGCTGATGACCCAATCATTACTCGCCGGTGTTCTTCTTAATGCCTTATGTGGAGTCCAGAAGCACTAGAGTAACACCGAAAAGACGAGCTTGGCCGAAGAGGCGGATTATTCAAAAGCCTCCAACAACCCTATCTTAGGTTTGGTATGCGCGACACTTTACGTGCAAGCCGTAATGGTCAATATGGTATAACCTACAGGCATTAAAAGAATATTTCTTTTGCGAAGGGATCACCTACGAACCCTTTATTTTTCCGGAGTTCCTTTGGCTCTGAAACAGGATAAGCAGGTTCCCCATGTTTGAAATTACGGTCTCCGCGGCCCAAAGTTGATACGGACACACCGCCTGGAGCAAGTACGATGTGGAATCAAACCTATGTCTGCTTGTGGACATCAAATATCTATTGTAGGCACAGCAGCCTGTCAGGCAGCAGATGATATGTGGAATGACGAACTGTCGTGCCAGCACGACACAGCCGTTTGTGTTAGCGACGTGTCCAACCGTGATTCAACTCTGGTAGTCATCTCACGATAATTTCCAACAAAGCGCAGATTGAATTTAAATGATGATCAATGCCAGTAATGTTAACTAACATTCCACATTCTACCAAAACGAGATGCTAAAACGAGGTCCAAGCTGCCGTTGTTGATCGCTAGACAGCGTGCAATTGGCCCACTGAACTGTGCAGCGTCTTTGAGGCGGACGGCTACAATAATTCGCAGTTGCCGCTTGTGAAACACGAGGCTTTCAAATGTCCGCATTTGCCACTCCTCCTGGCACGTCTTCTCAGAGCCACAGCTCCACGGCCATCAATGGGCATCCGTACCCATTCCGACCCTATCCTCCTCCTGATTACTTTGTTCCGAACGGGAACATGCCACCTGCGCCCATGTCACCTATGGGAGTACCGGGCATGTTCGGTCCTATGAGTCCATCCTCCGGTGGTCCTGGATTTCCCGGCCCTCTTTTCGCACATTTCTCTCCATTTCCTTCCGGGTCACCGCCGAGTCCGATGTTCACACAAGGGATACCAGCGAGGCCAAATCCCCCTAGCCAACAAATGACGGTCCCGGAAGGTTCGCCAAACTCGTCAGACACCAGGCTGCTTAGACAGATTCTTCATGCAGTCTCAAAAATGGGTAGCCTGTTGGACCAAACGGACCAGACGTTGAACGATGTGACGGTACGCCAGTCTTCTATCGAAGACAGGCTTAGCCTGATGGAGCAGCGAAGTACACAGGCAAACACCCTTAAACAAGGCACAAATAGACTGATGGATTCTTATAGTTTTGAGAATCGATTCGAGAGTCCTCGAGGTACTGGACCAGGACAGAAACACAAACGAGAGCGTGCGGAGAGCGGTGGTTGACGTGGGACATGTCGCCGACGACGTGAGAGATATAAGAAACCTTGCGAGCGATAATGACACGTAAGACAGCTCCCATGATGTATGCAATATAAACTGACAAGTGTTGCAAAGCAGACAAGAGAGCTTCGAAAACAGAATAGCCGATCTCGTGGATGGTTCGATCTCGAAGTGCATTGCGCAGATTGAAGTGTCGCAGAATGGACAGGAAAACTTCGAAAATAGAATGATCGAACTCGTAGACGGCTCAATCTCGAGATGCATTGCGCAGATCGATACTCTTAGTAGGGACATTAAGGAGATTAAAACACTTGTGAGGGAGTCGGCGAAATATGCGCTCATGAGCTCCTTGATAGCAGCTCCACCGGCCGAAAGGTACATATAGAACCTCATCCAGATGCTCGAAAATCTAACCAAATTCAATTCGTCCAGGCAACGTATCAAAGAAGCCTTAGCAGTGACTGCTCCATCATCAGAGCAGGACACTCACTCTTCAGACTGATGCCTTTCCATCGCCAGAAATTACGGGGTGCATTGAAAGGGATTGAATAAAGACAGGGATTGTTGTGGCCAAATCCTTTCCAGGATCTTTCGTGTTATTGGCAGCCGGAATGTTCCAATTTCTTTCGCAGCAGCATTGATGTGGGCGTAGGTCTCCTTCCTCTTCATAGGTAGAGGTCATTCTGATGGATAATGTAAATTAAAATCGATGATATCCCAGATTAATTCGTGAGCGTTTCGAATAACGCAACAAAGTCCTTGCTAAACTCATTTGACCGTTTTAAGAAAAGCTCAAGCCCGTGAGCCTGTATTAGTCAGCACTTCTTGAAGGGTTAGGGCATTTTGACAGTCCCGCTTAGCGAAACCGAGAGGTTCCAAGAGGCCTATCTAGAAAGTTGGAGACAATTAAACGCCCAACGGCCTTATCGACAACTCGCCGTTACTAGGGACGTCTCGGCAGCAAACTCCTTCATATCCACGACCTTGCATCCTCCACTTCGGTCTGAAAATTTTCGAGATGTCGTCGGAACCAGGTCATCGTTGTGAGTCGCCGCAATTTTTATCTTTTATCATCATGTTCGATGAAACCATGCGCATTGCTCCCTCGGAAGAAATATGTATAAACTTGTTCTGCTGTTACGAGGGATGAGACCACGGTCAAATTTCGACGGCGTTATCTGTTTTCAGCCAATATCTATTTAAGTTACTGACATGGCCGCTTCTCTTAGTATACGTGAAGTGAGTTTCCATCCATAGCCGACATGATCACGAATCTACATTAGGGTTTTCCATGCTAGAGATACTAGAAAGTTGAGCTAAGAGCTGATGGAATTGAGGGCTAATGGTCGCGTTGTTACTACAGGGGCCGCCATTTAAGTTATCAGAGAGGAAAGCGCAACACAAACCCTGGGACTAGGTACGTTTGGACGCATCTTACCGACTGAATAGTGCTAACTCGTCACGCAGTCTGATAAAAATTGGTATGGTCTCTTCCACAACTTTCCAACACAGCATGTCTACGACAATAAGATCGATTGAAGCACTAACATTTATCCTATAGAGGGCGTGGATGACTCGAAAGCCGCCAGGTCAGTAACAACCGCCAAGACTCTCATATCTGATACCGTTTTAACAGTTCTGGCCCTTTAGCTTCTACCTTGGCAAAAAGGTTGCGTTCGTTTACCGTGCATCAAGAGAAGTCCGAGGATCGAAGGTTAGGGTAATCTGGGGAAAGGTCACACGGCCACATGGTATGTTAATGGCGAGGAACTGTCCAGCTGAAGGGCCACATGTACGAAGCAGCACTTTGATGGCATGTTGCTGACTTTTATCGATATCCTAGGCAACTCAGGGGTCGTTAGGGCGCAGTTCCGACGCAATCTTCCACCTAAATCATTCGGCGCTACCGTTCGAGTGATGCTATACCCTTCTTCGATCTAGACGTGGTCGGCGGCGTTGCTGGTTCGGCGGACGTAAAAGGCAGGGTTGCAAGCAGGAAGCGAACAATTATGGTGGCAGAAGATGAGTTTTGCGGAAACTGCGAAAAAACTTGGGAAACCTGAGCCGTAAATCTGACCATAGGCGTTACACTACTGTAAATGAGAAAGCGATCAAGCATTCAACAATTTCCGTCCATAAGCTCTAATGATTTGCTCTTTCACTCTGCTAGCCGCTCTGTAAAAGGGCGTTAAAGCTGACAACGCAAATGTTGGCCAAGGGGGAACCAGCCAACCACGAAAACATACGGCTTGCCGTGTACCGTGTGCCACAGTGTTCGTACACACCATGCACGGGCCCTTCAGTGAGCAAGCGGATCCCCCGGCTAAAACTTGAGTGTGGTGACGTACGCGACCTGTCTTCCCTGCTATCCAGCAAGAGAGCTGCGGAACCTGACATCCGCCGAGCTGCCGCAGTTCTAAATGTGGGAACCTTGTGGGGCCTGAAGGGCTTCTCAACCAATATAGATCGCCACGGCAGGTTTATCGTTCAGCAATCGGTTCGTGTCTAACTTGATCGGCTATAGCCCACCAGCTACACACGCCATCTTACCTCCGAAAACCCCCAACTCTTTTCTCTTACGCATTCCTCGATTCCTTGTCATGCCCTATTTTTCTTTTATCGAAAACCGATTCAACGACCTTTTATTCAACAGCCGAAGACAATCGTTTTGTATCAGATACGGAGTACATTGTTATCGTATTCCTGCACTCGCTTGTATTCTATTCACGTCAAATTCACCCCAGCCTTCGCAATCAAAGTTTGCCGCGTTCAGCCATCTTGTTTAGTTGCTCGATCTCAATCTCAAACCACACCACTTCTTCCCCACGCCAAACCCCCGGAATCCTCAACACTATCGGAGTGCCACATCCACTTGTGAGCGTCCGTATCTTCAATCCAACACATTGCGAATACGACCGACGATAAGCAAAATGTCCATTGCGGCGCATTTACAGCAACGACCGCGCTCCAAGTCAACATTTAGCTTTACGAGCAACAAATCTGATAAGAGCCGGAAGAGCGACAGCATCACTCCGAAATTACCCAAGATTGATCTCAAGGAGACCAAAGAAGAAAAGCACAGGTCGAAATTCAATGTGAAATCGGACCCTTCGAAAGCCATCTCGGAGGAGGAGCCCTGTGAGTCCCTCTACATATTCCTAGCTGTTGTCGTGGGGTAGCTGCTAATATAACATCTCATCCAGTCGCAGTAAGCCAAAGCCATCCAAACGACATTCGCGCGCTGCCTCATAAAGACCAGTTTGGAAATCTCATTGGTACGCTCCGTGCCCGACTTTGTGTCACACCTTGTTTTGCGCGACGATCACTTGTACTGACTCTTTGACAGTTGAACCGGATCGGTCCAATCCAACCCGACCTAGATGGGAGAGGCCTTTGGACACTATCAGGTCGTTCGAAGCGGCGATAGATAATGAATACAAGCGCAAGTCGTACTATGCACGTCCTGGTAAGTCGAGACACGATCAACTGGAATTAGTAGAAGACTAACACGCACGTGTCAGACTCGAATGATAACACCAACGGAGGCTACAGCCGGCGAAGCAGCCACTATGCGCCAAATAATTACAATGCGCGTGGTCACCAAGACGGCGGGTACTACGGTAATAGAGGTGGCAGTTACCGACAGGAAAGGTATGGTTACGTATGATTATAAACCATGTCTACATTATATGGCTAACAGCCAGTGCCACAGCAACTTCACAGATAGCTACAACCCTTATAGCCAGAACCGCCCCCGTTTCGGCCAGCGCGTGAATACCGAGCCTCCTCTCAACACCTCTGCCAACGGACAAAGCGTCTATCCCTCAAACGCCTATCAGCAGTCTGTAGATACTGTTAACACGGCTTCCGGTGGAAGTTACAATACGGATCCATGGGGATATTCGACTGATCCGAGTAGTGAAGACAGCTTAGATAGAAGAGAGCCTGCACCGAAGGTGGAGACAACCGAGGCTTATAACAATTACGGCATCCAGCTTGGGAACACCGGCCAGACACATTTCGCTAATGGCCTGAACTATCCGGGTTATTCTCAAGGCACTGGATCCTACAGTGCATCGAACAGCACCGCCGGGACTAGTTATTATCAACAAGGTGCACCCAATGTACCCCCGCATCTTCCACCAAAGGACAATATAAAACCCATGGGACCGGTAAGACTTGATAGTAAATCGACCCCTCCCCTCGCGAACGGAGGAAATCCAGCACCGACAGAGAAGCGGAAGAGTTGGTTCAAGCGATTCAGCAGGAGCAATTAGGCTCACCCACTTCAATTTCAGTTTAGCTTCAATGTGGATGTGATACGAATATTCTATTTAATTTAGGCAGGCGACGTGGAATACAGACGAGCTTAATGATTGCGCTTACGGCGGAGCAATTGCTGCGTTTGACGCTGGCCTCGGTCGATGTCCTTTCTCCAAGATGCCCTTTTCCAACAAGCTTCTCATACGGCGATCTCATGGACAACGGGATCTGAAATGGTCATTTAAGGGCATGCGCCAATGGCCTTTTCCGGATTCTATGACTTGGATTGCAGATTTCTCTTTCCTTTGTCCTTGAAAAGGCGTCATCAGTTAAGGAATTTTTGCTGGAGTAGTGGGTGATTCATGGTTAATACTGCTACGAGAGGGCATGAATTTGATGACCATAACGTAGTGTACTTACAATGTCGAATGTATATTTCTTCATGCGAATCGTTCAGAATTAGGTAATAAGCGGTGAATTATTGGACTCTGCATAGCATCGCCTCCAGACACAGAATGCAAAATTTCCCCCACCAAATGACTCCGAACGCTATAAAGCAGTGTAATGGTAAACAGCTTAAGATCTTTGGTTCCTCGGCTTGAACCATCCGCTGCCCATCACAGTCCCTTCTTCTCCCTCGCCTCCGTTCCTAATCTCTCGCTCTGATCCTCTTTCATTGCCACCACAACATAGGCTATGAGGACACAATTGGCCACGATTGCTGCGGTGGCACCTGCGAATGTCGAGTTCCCTAGGTACGCAGATGTCAGTCAGTTGAGCTACCGCAAAGTAGCTGCTGGTGGCTGGTGCAGTGTAAATCAGGAATACGCACCTTTGAATAATGAGTTGAGAGTCAGATAGTATGTACCTATGGGCCCGCCGATCATTGCTAGAGAGAAAAGGAGGAGCTTTATGATGACAGTGCTGTTCGAGAGGGTGTTTGAGCATGAACAATCCCACAAAGCTGAATGTTGCGCAATGGAGAATGAACAAAGAGATACGTACGCCGGAACCGCAGGAGCTATATTAGACTTCTCAGGCGCTGAAGGTGGCGATACGATCCTGTCTTCCTTTTCCAACGTACTCTCCTCACTCGGCGCCATTCTCCTGGATGCCATAATGTATTTCGGTAGTTGTGCAGGGTTAAGGCTGATTCTCGCTCAATGGTGGGTTGTCTTTGAGGCTGCAACACCAGATAATGTGACAGCGCGTCGAAACGCGTAAAGCGATTGCAGCTTAGCGCTAGAGTATTCGGTTGCGATAACCGATTCCGCAGAAACGTGAACCCGTAAAATCTGTGCCTTCACCAGTTCCGTTGTCCTGCAACACTCATTCCACCCCCTGCTGCCACGACAAGTTAGTGGTACAGGGCACCTATCGCAAGGTGGGAAGCTCTGTATTTACTACAGGGCTCTTTGTTCCTGAAGGTGCAATAGCTTCATTCCGACTCGAGGACTTTAGAGCCGGATCTGGAGTAGTTGGGTTTACTCACTGATCAACTTTCTGTTTTCAGCAAACTTCACGCGTCTTGTCTTGTTGCAACACACCAAAACCAGCCACCATGGCTCCAAGCGAAGTATTAGACTTGAGCGCCATACCAGCGAAGCGACGAAGGACTGAAGACACGAAGAATACGCAGCAGGGTAAGTCATACGATTCGCGGGATGACAGTGGAGACGATCTCTTTGAGGCCTACGAAACTATTGCAACCATACCACTTCCTAGGCCGGTAACCCAAGATCCTACGGTTTTGACCCAAGCTACCACACATACCCAACGACCGCAAAATCTAGCTCCCCCAGAAATGGCTTCGCAATACCTCACTACGCAACCCACGCAGCTACTGAACACCCCCGTTGCTTCGCGCATGGACAGCACTGGCCGGAAGCCATCAATCGTGCAGGTCGCTGCATCTTCGCCACTCAGAGAACCACCCAAACCTTCCCCTCTCCGATATGGCGGCGTACTTGCAAGTGCAATGGCTCCTCCGGGAACTGCATTCCGATTACCCTACGGAGTACAAAAGTCTCCTCAAAATCACGTTGTTATTGACCTTAGTGATGATGATGGACCTCAATACAGGGGAGATTCTTCAGATGAGAACGACTTGGAGCGCCGTACGACTGACATTAGACCCTCGACGTTCGGGAAGTCGATGCGGAGCCCGCTGAGCGTTGATCAAACAACTGAGAGAGTGCAAGAGTCGCCAATTGTTGGTAATTCAAGGTTTAAGGAGATCACTGGCAGCTCAATCTACAAGCCATTAGATAAGACCAACCCCACTAGGTCCCCTTTCGTTGCAGCTCCATCCGGTGGTACAAAGCGGACGGTCAACAACATGGCCACGCCATACGCAGATACTGCCCGTCCAGCAAAACTGCATAAACAGAGCGGCCCATCTAGAGCGCAACCTGTCGTGGACATCACCTTCGATGGCATCCCAGATTTCAATCTCAGGCAGAAAGTGAGAAGAATGAGGGCAATACTTCCAGATTCGACAAACATTGTCTGTCGTGATGCGATCCTCGCTTGCCGAGGAAATTGGGATACTGCGGTGGATCTGGTTCTATCACAAGTAGAGAGAAAACGAAGAACGGAAGTTGACCTGACCCTATCGGATGATGACGAAGTTGTGAAGCAGTCCTCGGTTCCAGGAAAGGTTACAAGCAAACGACAGATAAAAGCACCAGCTCGAACCATCCAAGACAAGTGGTCCTCAACTCAGGCCGTTACGATTCAGACACAAATATCGCGATCATCTCCTCCCGTTACACTAGAAAAGCCGAAGAGGAAGCTGGTGCGGGGTAGAAAGGACCCGTCTTCTCCAGCAGCTGAACCCGCCCGCCCGGCGAATACTCGGGCAACCCAGTCGGGTGATGACTCTGACTCAGGGGTCCAGTCTGAACCTGAAGAGGACGACGAGCTTGAGGGCAAGGTGTTGACCTTTTTCAACATTTGCTCTGTCAAGGACCTAGCCGATATTGCCAGCACAACAGAAGAAGTTGCAGGGGTAATTCTATCTCAGAGACCCTTTGCCAATCTCGAAGATGTTCGTCAGGTCTCTAGTGATGTGCCAGCAGCTACCACAAAAGGAAAAGGAAAGCGGAAGAGCACCAAAAAACCCATTGGAGATAAGATAGTAGACATATGTTTGGACATGTGGACCGGCTATGAAGCTGTGGATGACCTAGTCACCCGATGTGAAGCACTTGGCAAGCCACTGGCGGAAGCAATGAAAAAATGGGGCGTTGACACATTCGGCGCCACGAAGAATGGGGAGCTAGAACTTCTCAGTTTCAGCGATTCTCAAGAGTCTAAAAATGGCTATTTTTCTATTAGAGATTCTGGTATTGGAACACCAAGTGGCTCTGCAGTTAGTTCAGCAGAGGAAGGCGATTTTGATACGAAGACACTTCCTGCTTCTCGCAGCACAAAAAAGAACAAAACGGATTGGTTTGTGAAACAGCCAAGCATCATGGGTGAGAATGTTGAGTTGAAAGATTATCAGGTCGTCGGGCTGAACTGGCTCCTGCTTCTATGGGAACATAGGCTGAGTTGCATTCTGGCCGATGAGATGGGTTTAGGAAAGACATGTCAAGTCATCGCTTTTTTGACACACCTACTTGAGCATCAGGGTGTAAAAGGGCCGCACCTTATCGTTGTACCATCTTCGACTTTGGAGAATTGGCTGCGGGAGTTTAAGTCATTCAGTCCGGAAATGACTGTAGAACCATACTATGGTATGTTCCTCGTGTCCCGCGACTTGATTAAGTGTGGGCTTACTAACTCTAACGTATAGGGTTGCAAAAAGACCGGGTCGAACAACGTGCTAGAATTGACGCAAACCGCTCGAAGATTAATGTTATCATTACCACCTACCAAACTGCGTCAGGCAACTCAATCGACAGCAAGTTCCTTCGGCATCAAAAGCCTGTGGTAAGCCACACAGTCTTCTAGACACTACATAAGTGCTCACTATTCCTAGGTTTGTGTGTATGATGAAGGTCACTACCTCAAGAACAGCGATTCCACTCGCTACGCCGCCTTAATGAGAATACCTGCCCAATTCCGTGTCTTGCTCACAGGAACACCACTACAGAACAACCTGCAAGAGCTGGCATCTTTGCTAGCCTTCATATTACCGTCAGTCTTCAAAGAGCGAAGAGAAGATCTAGCTTATATCTTCAAGCATAAGGCTAAGACAACAGATGATGGCCATAGCGCTCTTCTGTCTGCTCAGCGGATAGCTAGAGCCAAGTCAATGCTTGCTCCGTTTGTACTGAGGAGAAAGAAATACCAGGTATTGAAAGATCTACCGGATAAAACATGCAGAGTAGTCTACTGCGAGCCCACACATAGCCAGTGGGAGGTATATAACGGTGAACTATCAAAGGCTAGAGAACAAGTGGAGGCACGAGCAGCCGGAAAGAAGCCAAGTGCGGAGCAAAATAACGTTATGATGCAGTTGCGAAAAGCCGCTATTCACCCTATGTTATTTCGTCGCCTATTCGATAATGACAAGATCCGAAAGATGTCAACTGCTTGTCTCAAAGAGCCAGAATGGTACGATCGCGACGCTGATGCCGTTTATGAGGATATGGAATATATGTCGGATTTCGAACTCTACAAATTCTGCAATGATTATCCGGATACGTGTGCGCGATATAACCTCAAGGGCGAGGAGTGGATGGATTCTGGGAAAGTCCAGAAGCTTTGCGAACTCTTGCTTGAATACAGAGCCAACGGTGACCGAGTTCTTCTCTTCTCGCAGTTCACATTGGTTCTGAATATTCTTGAAGTCGTTCTGGATACTCTCTCGATACAGTACTTCCGTCTAGATGGAAGCACAAAAGTCGAAGAACGCCAAGACATGATTGATCAATTCAACAATGAGGAAGATGTCATGGTGTTTCTTCTATCAACCAAAGCAGGCGGGTCTGGTATCAATCTTGCTTCTGCCAACAAGGTTATCATTTTCGATCTCAGTTTTAATCCACAGGAGGACTTACAAGCCGAGAACCGAGCACATCGAGTTGGTCAAAAACGGGAAGTCGAAGTCGTCAGACTGGTTATGAAAGGCACTATTGAGGAGCAGATTCACGCACTTGGTGAAACTAAACTGGCGCTTGACAACAGGGTATCTGGAGAGGAGAATGAAGGGAAAGAGAGCAAGCAGGCAGAGGCACAAGGAGAAGAAATGGTTGCCAAGATGATGCTCGAGCAGCTTCCGGCGTTCAATGCTTGAAATGTGGATGAGGTAGAAAGGGGTTGAAATGGACTTTTAGAGTCACTCATTTCAAGAAAACTCGATGACCGTTATCTACGTTGGACACTGTTCTCAAAGCACTGCCGCTTCGTTCAAGGCTTCTTTCCTGCCTCAGCGAACAGGCATGCCCCCTAGAGCATACCGGTATACCATGGAGCAGGGCATTTTCCTTTTGAATATCCTGTTTTCTATAGATAAGTTCCTCTATGGATACGCTTAAGTACAGCATCAGGAAAATGAACACATTAATCTTTGAATTCCGAGAAGGCCTCATTACCAAACTAGACGATTAATCCGGGCTTCCCTCGATCGTTCGACCCAATCTCTCCTAGCTCATACTCTGCGCATGACCCATTTCATCCCTGGCTAGGTAGCATTCCCAAATGTGAATAGTGTCCCTCAGTAAAGCGGCCATATCTGTATACAGCATGCTAATGTTGCACTCCGAAGTTTTGTTCGAGGCACATTGTTATCCATTCACGGTCACTTAACGTGAATATGCGGGTTTGCCTCGTTGGTTATCTCGCCTCGAATTTAGTAGTCCATCAAGCTAAGCCAGCTAAACTACTCAATCAGGTTAACCAGTTAGACAAGGTTAGCCAGTTAAGCCAATTAAACCAGCTAAACCCATTAAACTGGGTTAACCAGTTAACCCTGCTGAACAGGTTCATCCTGTTTTAACCCATGTGTTAAAAGTGGGGTGTACCATCTTTACTAGTTGAAGGGTGTAGTTTGCTATTAGAGCTTAAGAGAAAGACATTGCAGATACGAAAAAGAATACGAGAACTTATTCTTTGCTAGGAAGGAATAGAAGCGCGAAGCTCCCTTTAATCAGGAGCGAATGTTCACGAGAGCCGGAGATCCCAAGAAACTCGATCCATCCCAAGCATACCAATTTGTAAAAGCCACCAAGAACTAAGGGATTGGTAGTGGCCGTAGCACCGTTGAGCGTGACGAGCTCACAGGAGTTTCGCAGTCATAGCTGCTTGCACTATCCGATGTTGGGTGCAAAAACAACCAACGATGGGGTTTGCAGTAACATTCGGATAAACATATCAAAACATTGGACACACACTCTACTACCCCACAATCATCAACACCGAAGTTCACACCGGGCTTCGGTGAAAGTTGTATTGCACGATTGAAGGCTCTCGAGATTGCAGCGATGACTCCTACTATTCTAGGGTCACCCGCTCGAAAGTTCAACATAGAACCCAAAGTGAGACACAAGCACATAGTACAGTTGAAAATGCCTCTAGCAAGCCTCACAGGCAGGACAGGTCCCATCTCCGCCCACCATGGTTGAGAACTACCACCATGCTGACATTCACCAGGTCTTCTCCAGGGCTTTGAGAACGAATGTACAGCACCGAAAGAACCAACGACCAAGCAAGTATGGAAGTGCCCTTGTTGCGGCGAGAGAAATGAGTACGATGCACTCAAACATTCACATACGAGTCCACAGAAGAGAATGAGAGAAAATGAACCTGAAGAAGCACGCCAACTGGCGTATAGGCCAGCAAAACAGCCGGATACAGCGAAGAGACCTAGAGAAACGCAGTCTGCCTCCCAGCAAGCGACACAGTATCGGTCCGCCAAGAAGCCGAAGTGGACCCCACAACCAGAGCCAAAGCGAATACTGCAACAGAACCCAGAGCAGACGCCACAAGAGGAGCCACAACAGGGCTCAGAAGAGCAGTTTCCAGAACGGTGGCCATTGTGGAAGTGGGAGCAGGTAAACCGCAAATTGCTAAAGTGGCAAACAGCCCGCAAAGCACGCATCAATCTTCTTCACCTTCCAGGGAACATCCTAGAAAAGATATTCGACTATACCATGGAACAACCGGATCAGCCAGCGATGTTTTACACGAAAACAGAAACTCATGTACACCCAGAGCTGCTACCAGTTCTCATGGTGAACCGCCACTTCTACAACATTGCTCGTTTAGCCACTTATCGAGTGAACACGTTCATTCTTGACTCTTTGTTGGGCCTACAACTGGAGTGGCTTACTGAAAATTTTATCGCCGAGAGCGGGATTAATGGTATAGAGTTTCGAATATACTTCGTCGATAACAAGTGGTTTCACGAAGACAAAGTCATGAACTTCTTCGACATACTCGTGAAGAGTTTTAACGATAAAAACATGGAGCTCTTCCCTAAGAATTTCAAGATCGTTCTTTGTTCACCGCCCGGTGTGTCTATCCCAAAGGGCCACTGGGTGGTGAAGATTGTTAGGATGTTCTCCATATTGTTCGCTTCGTATGGACGAAGACCGAGAGTGCAGTTCAAGGAACTGGATGACCCGAGTTACTTCTGGATCTACCCCATACCAGGGGAAGACGATTCAATGTTTGGGAATTACAAAGTAGGGCCAGGCGGAAGACCTCGACCTTGTAAACTTCGACATGGCCTTCTCGATATGGAAGAGGGCGACCCGGAAGACGGGGGGGCTAGCGAGGACCGGATGGAAATCGACGACACAGAAGAGTGATATACTAAAATCTGGGTAGAAGGAAACTGGCAAGGATCAGTGTTCAGGAGAGGTATGTGAGAAGGAAACAAATCGCTTTGACGGAGGGCTGGATTAGGGGAAGGAGAGGCTAACAACGAGATGTATCAAAGCTGAATTCAAGTATCAAAGTTAACGATAGAACTGCAAGGTGCTCCGTGACCGAATGCTCGCATTTTGGTTACATCAGCTAAGGTTGCCATTACGTCGGCCTTCTGACTCCACATCACGGCTGATGTGCTCAGAGATTTTCAAACTCTTGAGCAACGGCATATATTGAATGTTGCCAAAGCCCTCCAGCTAGCGTCGGTAGGTCATTAGGCCGGCTGGTAAATGGAATTTTTAGGTAAGAGAAAACACTCCAGAAACTGAGTGGAAAAATAAAAACCATTTTCCGCTCATATGAAAAGCAAATTTTCGGTAGGCACCTGAGGCTTCCACGGGACGGAGAGACCAGATATGGCAGGGCAGGATAATTATAACGCATTCGAACATTTCTTTTGTTTTGGGTCCTGAGACGAGAAACGACGGGGCCGGCATCAATTTCAAAAATGCGTTCGTTGAGCATGAAGAACCAATTCCTGAGACCAATAAAGGCTAATTATGCAAGGAACGCCGAAGAAGCAGGAGAGAAAGAGTACAAAGAAGTCGTGTCTTTGCGAACTCTTATGTAATCGCTGCTCGGTAGGTGCTCATCCACGCCAATGTTGGTTATCGCAGCCTTATCAAACTCTGTAGGGTCCGCTCGCTGGGCTCGTGCCGCCTGTAACCCACATCACTGCCTCGCTGCTATCCGGTGCCACGATCGCCTAAAGAAAAGAAGCCCTGCCCACTGCTGCCTGAAAAGAAGCAGACTACCTATCCTCGCATTATGGCTTGGCCCTTGCTTGGCCCTGCATCGCATGGCTTTCGATCGAACACCGCCGAAGAAGAAATTTGCTTGGATCTAGCTTTTGCGAACCCGGCTGTAGCTAAACTCGCTTGTCTTGCGTCATTGACACCCGTTCTTTGAGCCTGCCCACACCGTACGATATATCTTGGCTTGTTGCTTTTATTGCTCCTACATGTGACCTCACCTGTTCGTTTTCTCTATAAAGTCCGAGGTGGCTGGTTTACACGTCGACTTTTGCCTAGCGCAGTATTCAAAGCTTTCCCCAACTGCAGCAGCAACACACGCACACAGTCCTCAATAAAAAATATCTAAACGCACAAAAATGTCTGCTGGGGATCCAATTGTGAGCCACGGTCGTGGAGGTATGTCGTTTTAGAGCTCTGACTTTCCGGAAGCGACTGTGTGGGATTGCATTGTTTACTCTGTAGCAGGTCAGGGCAATATTGGTCACGATGACACCCAGTACAGACTACCTTCACTAGCATCTTACCTTGAGGTCTTAGTACTAATACCAGTTCCAGGTACACCGACGGCGAGATCACCCGTCAAGCTGTGGCAGGCGAGGATGGTGCTTTCTCTACGGGTGTATGTATTCTCCCATCCTGGCTTCTTCGCACTCGTAGCAACGACGCTGACGTTTAGTGAACAAACAGCGGGGTGGTGCAGCCAATATTGCTGGCTCCCCTGGTGTCAAAGCTACCCACCGCATCGACGATGACATCATTCCAGAGGCCGCTCTGCGCCCCAGCATGGAGGGAACAAATTACCACACGGGCGTAAGTTTCCTGCCTTTTCAAGAAGACTATGTATTTAGGATGTTAGCAACTAACGTTTGAGACAATAGCGCGGTGGTGAGGGCAACGTCCACAAAGTGGAGGAAAAGCAAGAGTTCGAGCACGACGGTCTCGCAGACAAGTTGAAGAGAAAGCTGTTCAAGACGAAGGAGAAGAAAGAGGGTCACTGAGAGCACCTGGATCTGAATAATTCTATGTCCAACCTGGTAGTTGCAGCATCGTGTGGCCTAGGTTCTGGGTCACCTTTAAATGCTTAATAACTTCGATATCCCTCATTTGTAGTCATGCATATTAAAGGCTGCAGTCTCGTTTGCTATACGATTCCTAATTTCTGTTAGCTTCAACTAGGGGCTGCGCACATTTTCAACAGTTTGCAGTCGTTATCTTTGTCAAGTATGTTTTCATATCCCTCAGATCTGACACATACATAATATGTCAGTAGACAATTGCAACGCGGTGAGGCACGAAATAACTATAGAATAGATATGAATGATGTCAAGGGGCATATATTCAAAACAGAGATAGGGATAGAGATACTGTAGTAGCTATTCTACTGCATACACATCTTGAACTCTTCTCAAATCAGATTGAAAGGAGTGAAGAGAGCCAGGTATTTTAACAAAAGCGGGAAATAATTATTCCTTAGAGATGTCACCTGTCCTTCAGCCATATAATCATGGTAATCTTTTTTTTTTACACCTAACCAGTACCATTTACGTGCTCTTCGCCTTCTCCTCATAGCCCAGGGGAGGAGCAACGCCGCCTGTTGTCGGCAGACCCATTCTCAGTTTCCATGCGTCGTAAATCATCCATTGCAAGCCTATCAGCAAGTTGTTAGTAAACGTGTGGGGTTACCACCCGAACCTTAGACAAATCTTACCTGTAAGGGTACCGATCATGACAATTCTTACTGGCAGGCCGTTCCACAAACCACCGAATCCAATAACCTTATAGATTCGTCCCATGGCTGCGCCGAAGCCTTCACCAGGCTTCCGCTCGGCGTTGAGCTTGCTAACCATGACATCGGCCGGATGAGAGACAATGGCGCACAAGATACCCGCGAGATAGCCACCAGCGAAGGATACTGCTGTCTGGGCGCCTTTACCGTAATCACTCTTCTTGCCGGGGAGATAATCATAGATCATTTCAACGATTGTCTCAAAGGAAGCGAATTTCATCATTGTGTCTGTTTTGCCAAAGTCAGTCGTATGTAAAAGGAGAGGTGACTTTTATCAACGCACAAGGAATCTGCCGGCCCCAGAGAGGATACAAGCCCTTGTACAGTCTATGGCAAGCCACATCAGCAGATAGGACAACTAATACTTTGAGAATGTGCAATCTCACCCGCCCCAGCCTTCAGCAGCGGTGACCTTTGAAATTCCATCGATTGTGCCTTTTGCAAACGGAGGAATGGTAGTCTGGATGCGAACTTTCACGGCTTCAAAAGGGCATAGGGCGATATCGGCAATGAATTCAGCAGATGCACTGGCGGCAAGATATAGACCGGTTTTGTAGCGGTACGCGTTTTCAGCGCCCGCCAAGTCGGAGTACCATTTCTTGAAGAATTCATAGCCTCCGTATTTGAATGCACCTTGGGCCTATATGGGGGTTGGAAGGTCAGCTGGTGTGATGGGAATATGTTCTCTAGTGGGCCACTCAAGAAGACATCGAGCAACACCTAAAACTAAGTATATTGTGAAACTGTCGACAGAACCACTCTGACGGTAGAAATGGGCTCCTTGGTCAAGCTTTGAGGGGCATATTTGGAAAGGAAATCCCCGTCACACATATAGACCAAACTTCGATGTAGAAGTGGAACGGCCACACTTACAGAATAGCCCCAAAAGGTTGGACTCCATCCAGTGTAAATACCGCGGAAGCCTTCGGCCTTTCCAATCAACCTCCAAGCCTGGAAGTTGCCTTTGTACATCTTTGAATCCACTTGACGACGGCATTTCACTAAGTCCAGTGGAGTCACTGCCGTATGCGTGACACCCTAACCACACGCTGGTGAGATGGATATGTCCTTAGACAAAGGGGCAGACAGCTACTTACGCAAGCTAGCAGTCCTCCAAATGTACAAGTTGTATAGTATTTCATTGAGTATAGTTCAATTGTACCAACCTTTGCTTGGACTTTGTCGCCAGCTTTGTGCAGTTCTGCCTTTGCTTCCTTACTCAGCTGGTTAGCTTTAGCCTTTGCATCGTCGACGACGCTCCAGGTATTATAAAGGCCAGTCCGAGCTTCATAGGGACTCCTGGTAGGTGGTTGGGATTCTTTCCTAGGTTGGGCAAACGGCGTCGCTGACGCAAATACATTTTGGAGAATCCCTGGGGTCGGGAACATGGGAGGCATGATTGCAGGGATAACTACAATCGTGCAATTGAGATGAAGTGAAGCTCACGATCAAAGAAAATAGACTAAATATTTCCAAAAGATGAGGACTCTGCTCTTTCGAGCTCCCACTGAAACATTCGATGAGGTGGCGGCGATAGAAAGAAGTAGCAGGAGTTAAACGGGCCGAAGCAATGGGAATGAGGGGCGTATCGCTAATCGCTCTGCAAGCTTGCTTCCGCGCGATTGATTGCGCAGTGACGTCGGCTCGGTTCGTTATGGAGTGGGATTGGTGTGGGGAACGACACAGTAATTGCCGGGGTAGCTGAGCGCTCAACGGGATGATGCGAATATGTTAAAAACGAAACAATAACAAATTAATTTATAGAGGGGGTGGAAAGTTTATCCTAGTCAGCAGCCAGGAATTTCGACGCTTGTTCCAGCCTTTCTAGGAAATTTCTCCTACCCGCGGTGCCCAAGGAATACTCACAGTTGTCTAGGCTACGGCGGAATTTACCGTGTTTTCCTGTGAACATTCAAATTTCGAGGTGCGCCGCGGGTCTGACTTTCCAACCAATCCCATCCGCCTCAACAAAGACACAAGGGAGAGGGCCTTTTATCATGTCTGTCGCTGCTCCATCAAGTTTCCCCTCCCAGCTTGCTAGCAATGGCAACACAGGTTCCTCAATTCCGCCAATAGGCACTTCGAGTAATCCAGCGAAGTCACCGTGGGCAGACAAATATCGTGGAGTAAGCTCAACTGCTCAGTGTATGATGCTACGGCGCGTTTCCTGCATGTCCTGATTCTTGTCTGCGTAGGCTGCTGTAGAAGACCTTGATCCACCTCCAGCACTTTCCACAAAGCCATCTGACTCGATCGCTGATGCTCTTCTCTGGGCTTATGAGAGGGACTACACTCACCTGACGGTTATATCTGACAATAACCGGGCTCTACTTGGCTACCTTAGCATTCCGCGTTTAAAGCGACTTCTTGAGGATGGGCATGTCAGAGACAATGATCCTGTATCGAAGGCGATGCAGAGATTTCGGAGGAATGGTAAAGCCTACAAAGTGATCGCAATGGATACGCCACTGGAGGACTTGGATGACTTCTTCAACGACGGGGTAGACGGTAGTGGGCCGCAAGAGTTTGCTGTGGTCACGGATGGGAGCCGGAGATATGTGCTGGGTGTGGTAACAAAACCAGATCTGGAGGAGTTTGTCAAGAGGAGACCAGCCTGAATATCAGCTTGAACATCCGTTCAGAGGTAAAGGGAATTCTGCTTCGATATGACCCAGGGGTTTGAGGACGATATGGGTGGGTGCTTTACTGGCAAGTCACAGGTTGATGGAAGCTTCCCAGAGACTTAGGTTTGCTCAGAATGCACAACTGGGCACTGGAGGCGTTTGCACTGTAACAATCAATTTCTAACTTGTTAAAGACTTCACCCGAGACGGCCCGTTTTTGTATTTTAGCGAAACCCAGGAGCAATGGCCTATCAGCTTTATAAGACCGTTCTACACGAGAACTCGTAATCAAGCGGCCAAAGTCTAGGCCTTAGTTCATCGCTGATTCCTTTGTAGCGCTTGCCGGGTAAGCGCTACGGTGGCCGAAGCGCGAGGGAGGAATTTTGTTGTGCCTTCTACATGAACGTATAAGCGAACCTCCGCACCGACTCTACGCGTCTGCAACAGCTCTTCTCATCTCTATCATCACCCTTCTCGGGGCTATATAGCTGTTGGATCACTTGGTGACGCTAGCTGTAGCGCGTGAGTAACGAGGTTAGCTTCTGCTCCCGTGACCATCTCTTCACTTTGCGCCTGTCGTATCAACGCGACATCGCGCACCGGGGCGGGCTGGGCTATCGCAACCGTTGCTCATCGCTGACCTCACACTACTAGTACGCAATGATTGGCTCTAAGAGGAAACGCGACCGTGATGAAGGCGATGTGGAGATCGATGATGACGAAGTTGAGCAGAACGGGACCCCTGATGCCAGCAGTTCGACCAGTTCGAAAGTCATCCATGCGGTCGTTCCGTTCACCATTGAGTACCCTCAGTTGATTCAGAAGGGCAAGCCGAAGAAAAAGAAGAACTCTAAGAAACGGGCTTCTGATGGACCGGATACTCCTACAACTGATGCGGGGACACCCAGCCCTTTCTCGAAGGAGGGGTTTGACGTGCCGTTCCTGGTTAAGCCAGCTAACAAATGGGACGCATTGAAGCCGTATAAGAACTTCATGAGTATTTTAACACCTAATTTGTTGTGTGAATCTAAAACTAACAGCTTTTTTTGGTAAAGTTGGCGAAGAGTCATTTGGAGTAAACCAACATGTCTACGTCAATCATTCTGATGCTCCACAAGGAACCGACCTTTCTGAGATGGATATGCACGACTTTTGGGTAGCAAAGGTTCTTGAAATTCGGGCCTTGGATGCTCAGCATGTCTACGTTCGAGTCGTTTGGTACTATTGGCCAGACGAGCTTCCCACAGGCAGAGCTTATTATCACGGCAAGAATGAATTGGTGGCTAGCAACCACATGGAAATCATTGACGCAATGACTGTCACTGGTAGAGCTCATGTCCAACATTGGCAGGAAAACGACGAAGAAGAGGAGGTCTCCGGATTTTTTTGGAGGCAGAAGTACCATATGATCTTGCAACAGCTTTCCGTTAGTATCCTCATGCCATCGTACGCTCTAGGATCCTTGCGTAATTGTTACTAACGCGGCATGGAACGGTGTAGAAAGTACGTGAGCATTGCATCTGCAAGCGTTCGCATAATCCAGATAACCTCATGATCGGCTGCAATAACCCAGAATGTAAGAAGTGGCTACATGAGGAATGTATAATCGAGGATGTCCTACGCAAAACATATCAACGGCTTGTTCTGAAGGAAGAAGAAACACAAGCAACAAGCCCGCCAAACCTGAAGAGTGCTGCCGGAGCAAATGGTACGAAGAACCCGTGGGATGGCCTTTTTGAAGCGCGCATCAAAAACAAAGATAAAGTGGCAAGAGTAATCATTACAGATTTACGGGAGGAGAAGCAAGAGGAGAAGGATGGAGAGACCTCGGGGGATGATGAAGAAGGAAAGGAGAAGACCCCGAAAACTTGGAAAGAAGATATTGTCTGCTTGGCCTGCCATGAAAAGATTCAGTGAGCCTTGTACCTTAGGTTTATATGGTAGTTCTCGTTTTCCGCGCGTTGCCCCTTGAAGCAATCCGGTGACGGTGACGCAGGATTGGCCGTTTGTTTTTCTTTGTGGAGGAGGGGCGTGACTGTGTTTTGTGGGATTGTCTGAACTCTCGTCATATCTACTATGCCACACTGTAATCTATTTCCTAAAAGTGATACTTACGTGCAACCAATGGCGAGGTATACTGGTCGTTCGTCCTCTCCTAATACTTCTATCTCAATCTGATATGGTCAAAGAACATGTATCAACCAAAGTCCCGGTTCACTTATAGCAATGTCTGTCTTAGATACAGTCTTTAGGTTTCAATCTCAATATAAAAAGCTCCCTAAGATTACTGACCCTTTATAAAACGGTGTGTGGGTCGTGCAAATGTTTATCGATAGTGGTATTGTAGCGAAGCCCAACTATAAATTCACCACGGAACCTCAACCAAGTTTCCCGTTCATCTCCAGCCGCGCTTTTACTATGCAAAACTCGTGGCGATATGAGCATCGAATAACATAAGCACCATGGCAAATTACATCCTTCATCCCGAAGATGACGAAGAAGAAGTAGAGCTTCCACCAAGGCCAATGCCTTTGGTTCCTCCACTAGGATTTGCTATGGTTGTGCCTGGCGTGTATAGGTGTGTATCTGATGCATTTGCGGTATCAGAACATCACAGCTAAGCCCCTTCAGATCAGGACATCCTCTGGAGATTAATTTTCCTATGCTCGAGAAGCTTAAGCTTCGAACAATAGTGTGCATATACCCCACCATAACCCCACTATACATCCAGTTGTGGGTGCCTAGACTAACAAGAGCACCTACAGGTACCTCGCAGACCAGGTATATGCAGAAGAGAACATTGAATGGTGCGCACGCAGCAACATCCAGATCTTCCACTACCGCGTCGCCAACGTCCGGGAGCCCTATCTGGACAATAACCCGGCTGCTGTAGCTGCTGCACTGAAAGTGCTTTTAGGTACATGCTATTCTTCCCCGCTGAAAAAAGGGTGACATAGCTGAAGTATATGCATAAGACAAGCGCAACCATCCTGTCCTTGTGCATTCTAATAAAGGAAAACACCGTGTCGGTGTCCTAGTGGGATGTATGCGGAAACTTCTTCAACGCTGGAATCTATCGGCTATTCACGCAGAATACGGACGCTTTGCGGGAGAGAAAGGCGAGGCGGATCTGGAATTTATCGAGCTTTTTGATCCTGAGCTAGTGATTGATAGGGAGTGGGCTCCCTCATGGATACGTGTTTGAGTGATACGTAATTTTTGTATCATAGGTATAGCTTGCGTTATAGGGACGTATCTGTGGTGCCATGTTGATTGTATCAGGCTGAATAAGCGTTTAGGGGATTTTGCTCTCTCTAGCATCCAACAGTGAAAGTAGACGTTGTGCTGTGCTCTACTTGTGATCTCTTTTTTTGCATAGATAGGGCGGGTATTATTAGCCAGCTCGCGTCGGATAGCATGAAAAGCCAGGGGCTTTGGTCTTGATCTGGAATGATAGGTGCTTTAGTTTGGGATGTCCCAGGGAAGCTGTTCATATAGTCTGGAACTTGAATCCCTTCCTATTCCTTTATCACAAGTGATTGCCAGTTCGGGGAATAGTAGAATTAGGTCTTTACTCTGCCGCTGATGTTTATACCCATCTCGTATCGTTCAGGGTGGCTCCGTACATCAGGTAAACTTTGCCTTCGTCGTTCAAACTGGGGATGCACGTTGGCACAAACTTTGGCACGGTGAAATATTGTAACTTTAAATGAGATTATTGATACAAGGCTTTCTGATACAGCCTCATTGACAAAATAAATGGGATTCTGTACGGTGCGGCTTTTTATGACTGATTTGATGCTTTTCCCGGCTCTCTTTGATCCGCTCATGGCCGCCACATTACTGGCGTTTGCAGACCACCTCTATTTATTTTCACTGGCAGCGGCACCAGTGATGATTTCGACTAGTTCGCCAGTAATGACGGCTTGACGAGTTCGGTTAAAGAGAATCTGGAACTTATTGATCATGTCGCCAGCATTTTTTGAGGCATTCTACATAGAGATGTCAGTAAATGGAATGCCAGATGGGGCGATACCGACAAGTGGGGTCGATATGATGGAGAGCAGAAACGTACATCCATAGCATTCCGACGAGCTGATTGTTCGCATGCATGGCCTTCTGCAAGCGCCTGTGAGATAATATATTAGTAAATGACAAGATATGCATACATAGCAAGAAGCATTACCCAGTACAAGCTGTTCGCGAACGCGTATTCCTTTAGGTTGGCCAGAACCTGATCGTCAATTTCAAAAGCGGCAAAGTTGGCTTTAGAATGTGAGTGGGTAATCCCAGAACATAGATATTGCAATAGCCGGCACGAATTTTCAGTATTGCAGGGTTGAGCTACTTACGAGAGTTTGCAATGGCCTCCTCTGAGAACGCCTGGATAACCTTTGGTTCGTAGCTAACTTGGCTGATGAAGGAGTTGTATATGATCTCAATATCCTCGTATTCGCCGGGCAGTAGCGTAATCTGGTCCGCAATGGCCTGGGCCTCTGTGAAGGTCGGAACGTCCTTCCCAACGTTGGAAAAGTTCAGCTGTATGTTCTTTCCGCTTGATCGACCAAGTTGGGCTTTGCACTTCTCGCCAATGCAGACAACGTGGGCGTCGGGATTTCCAATGAGCTTCTTCCGTACAGTTTTGGAGAGACCAGAGTGGATGCTGCCGCAAAGTCCTTTGTCCGAGCTTGCCACGATCAGTAACGTCTTCTTTCCTTCTCCATCCAAGGCCTTCGTCTCCGCATTCTCAAACACAGTGTTAGAAGTCTTTCCGTAGCTGCGAGATTCTGTCATGGCTCGCTGGGCCCTATTGAGCTTTGTGGACGCAACGATCTTCATTGTCTTCGTGATTTTCTCGATGTTCCGGATGGACTTCAGGCGGCCCTCAATCTCCCGAAGTGTAGCGAAGGTGGCCGCATTGAGGGCAACAGGCCTAAGTTAAGATATCAGCTCTGCCCGGTGATACAGCTTACAGAGTGTGGGAGCGAATAAAAAGCCGCAAACGCTTCAGAGTGTTGCACGATGCGATGGGGAAGATTTGAGCATACCGAACGGAGACGACGGCACCGGCTCTAAGAGCTGGGCGAGCCGCTCTCGACAGCGCTGCGGAAGACATGCAGGCGAGAGATAAACAGAGCTGCGATGGAATGGCGTTGCCCAATTGGTTGAACAACGTCAGATATTGAAGCAATTGGATGATGGAATGAAGGACTGACGATTGTGGTTGTCGGCAAAGGCAGGCGTTGCAAACCGGACCGGTTGGATCAGTCGCTAAATTGGGTAAGGCGGCTCTTCAGCAGCCGTACACGCTAGGAATGGACGTCGCCCATTTAAAGTGGGCGAACTCGCCCTGAATTCCTTTAAGTCATTTTCTTAGCCCTCAATTAGCCTTCGACAGCGCAGCACTGAGCACAACACTCAACACCTAAGCCCGTACAGCTGTCGAGAACCAGACCCGATGGGCTCGTAGCGGCAGGGCTCTCATCCGTGTTCATTTCGTCTTTCTATTCGTCCACCCACCTAATAGCTACTGAGCTCGCATATTCCATCTGTGGCCCTTTTTGTCAGCCGGTCTGAAACTATCTAGCCCCAACATCTCTTCGACAGAGCGACGCGACGGCTGCCTTATTTTAGCCACCATTGCTTTCTTGGAGCGAGCCAAGTTTCGTTTCTTCGCCTTCACTTCTGCCTTTAACTCTACCTTCGCCCACTCTCGGCCTGACAAGAACACGTCGACCTTAACGCCTTCCGCGGTTGAGCAACACCTAAATTCTTGCCTATAAACATGAGTTCTTCGGAGGATGACGTGCCGCTGCGGAACAGCCGTAGATACAATGGCAACACGTCACAAGGTGGGTTGATCTTCCTTTCTGAAAGCGTTTCGTCAAGTCTAGCGCTAGCGGAACCTCTTGGTCTATCGGTCTGAGTCGCCTTGTACATATTAGAGTACTGGCCTTTCGGGCGTGATCTCCCTAGGCCCAGCTCATCCCTTATTTTCTGTGCTCTCTCCTTTTGCCTTTCGCGTTGTCAATACAACCTGAGCTCCTAAAGTAAAACATAGCTATCGCTCTTTCTTTGAGTTCAAATTAACCTTTGTCATTACCCCCAAATGAGTTCAAGCGCGACACGAGATCACTTTTTAAACAACATCCTATCTACATATCTTAGTCCTCTGTTTGAATATTTTATTTTCCCTCTACGAAAACGAATTTCTTTTCACACTGCCTCTTCCAATGGCATTGTTAGGTACTCTCTTCCCTCGCTAAATTTTACTTGTGTCAATCAGTCAAGAAGACAATATCGCGTGCCAAGATCCCGGACAAGCTTGACAAAGAGATGGCTCAAGAGAACAATGATTCTCCAGCTCAACCTGGCATTTCTATTCGGAACGGACCCGTTGAGGAGATGGACATCGATGAGCCCGAAATGAACGGCATGAAGACGAACGGCGATAGTCTTGGGAAGCGGAAGGCTCGGAATGCTGGGGGCAGTGGCCCTGTCTACAAGGAAGAGTCGAGCGATGGTGAGGAAGATGAGCCAATTGTATGTGTTTAAACTGCGAATCCTACCAGTGGGAAACTTCTATTCAACTAATCATTACAATTGACAGGCGAAACGGCGACGTCTGGCGCCTGGAGAAGTCGTTAATACTAAGGGCGAAATCGACTCTGACGACGAGCCCCTTGTGTCGAAAAAATTTCAGACCAAGGGTTCAAAAGTGGCTGTCAAGAAACCTCCAAAAGCCACTGCAGCTGCCTTAGGGATGTCCGATGACTCTGACACTCCTCTCGGTTCGAAGTTAGCACAAAAGAAGGCAAAGATCGAGGAAAAGGCTGCCAAAGAGGCCAAGCAAATTCGCAAGACAGAGGAGCAGAAACGCCCCTCATCCGCTTCCGTGAAAAAACCTGTTATCAAGGATGATAGTGACAGCGACGAGCCAATCACAAAGAAGACAAAGGCGAACGGGGTGAAAGGGAGCGCTTCCAAGAAGAAGCAAGCGAATGGAGTGAAGAGGGATGAATCTGAATCTGACTCCGATGAACCTCTCGCTCGGAAGCCCTCTATAAAGAAAGCTGTTCAGAAGGGGAAGGCGGCAGTAGCAACAGAAAAGAAGCCCAGCAAGGGCAAGGCCGTTAGTAAGGAAGAAACAGAAGCCGACGAAGATGAGGAAGGTGAAGAAGAGTTCAAGTGGTGGGAATCCCAAGCATTGGGCGATGGCACGAAGAAGTGGACAACCCTTGAGCATGCCGGTGTCGTTTTCCCTCCGCCCTACGAGCCTTTGCCAAGCAACGTTAAGATGCTCTACGATGGCACTCCTCTCGTCCTTCATGTTGACGCTGAAGAGGTTGCTGGCTTTTTCGGTGCTATGCTTAACTCCACGGTCAATGTCGAGAATCCGAGATTCGTCGCCAACTTTTTCGCTGATTTTCAAGATATTCTGGAGAAAACCGGTGGAGCAAAGGACAAGAACGGGAAGAAAGTGCACGTCAAGGACTTTAAGAAATGTGATTTCACGCCGATTTTCGACTACTATGAGACGAAACGACTAGAGAAGAAGAATATGCCTGCTGTGGAGAAAAAGGCGGCAAAGGCAGCGAAGGATGCCGCTGAGGCCCTTTACTTGTATTGTACTTGGGACGGGCGAAAAGAAAAAGTGGGCAACTTCCGGATAGAACCACCAGGCCTTTTCCGTGGTCGAGGTGAGCATCCGAAGACCGGTAAGGTAAAGAACAGAGTTCTTCCAGAACAAGTCACAATCAACATAGGCGAGGGCGCAAAAGCCCCAAGCCCACCTCCCGGCCACAAGTGGAAGGAAATCAAGCACGACAACACAGCGACTTGGTTGGCTATGTGGCAGGAGAATGTTAACAAGCAGTACAAATATGTTATGCTTGCCGCAAACAGCAGTATCAAAGGTCAGAGCGATTACAAAAAGTTTGAAAAAGCGAGAGAATTGAAGGTAAGGCTCGATGTCCCAAATGTGCGTTAGCCTATTACTGACTTTGCAGAAACACATCGGAAAAATTCGAGAAGATTACGAGAGAGAGCTAAAGGCAGTTTTGATGGCTGATCGCCAGCGTGCTACAGCTGTCTACTTGATTGACCGGTTTGCTCTTCGTGCTGGCAATGAGAAAGGTGAAGACGAAGCCGATACTGTTGGCTGCTGTTCGCTGAAATTCGAGCATGTGACGTTGAAGCCGCCCAATACGGTAATCTTTGATTTTCTGGGTAAAGACAGTATCCGTTTCTACGACGAATTTGTTGTGCATCCAAAGGTCTTCACAAATCTCAAAATCTTCAAGAAAGGGAAAGATACTGGTGATCAAATATTTGACCGCTTAAGTGTAAGTCCGCGGTTGAATGCCGTCCCTGATACGTCTGCCTTTCTAACCAATGTTACAGACCACCCAACTCAACAAACATTTGAGTAACTACATGCCCGGTCTTACTGCGAAAGTCTTTCGTACTTACAATGCTTCTTACACGATGGCAAACGTACTGAAGGAGATTACTGTCAAAGGCTCGATTCCTGAGATGATCAAGGCGTATAATGATGCCAACCGGCAGGTCGCTATCCTTTGTAACCACAAACGCACTGTTTCGGGTTCGCACGCAAACCAAATGGAGAAGATGAGCGACAAGGTCAGTCCTCCGAAGTTATGGCATTTTCCTGCTGCTAATCTTTTGCAACAGATTAAAGCATTGAAATACCAGAGATGGCGTGTGAAGCAAATGATGATTCACCTTGAACCCAAGATCAAAAAGAAGCAGCCTGAGGGCTATTTTGACTTGGACGACGACTTGGATGAAGAGTGGATTAAAGAGCACCAAGCTGCCCTTGTCCAGGAGAAACGTCAAGCGATTGAGAAGAAGTTCGAGAAAGATAATGAGAAGCTTGAGGCGGAAGGCAAGCCAAAGCTGAAAGCCAAGGAGCTAAAGGAACGTCTGGAGGTTGCGGACGAGTTGGAGGAGAAGTACAAGAAAGAAAACAAGACGAAGAAAGTTGAAGCGGAGGGCAAAGGTGCGACGGTTGAGAAGATGAAAGCAAACGTCGAAAAACTAGACCAGAAGATTGAGGCGATGCTGGTGCAAGTACAAGATAGGGAGAGCAATAAAGAGGTGGCGCTGGGAACGAGTAAAATCGTAGGTTTTCAAGCTTTGTTTACGGAATATCTCTGACATTCGGATTTAGAATTATATTGACCCTCGCCTCACTGTCGCCTTTTCGAAGAAGTTCGATGTTCCGATTGAGAAATTTTTCTCTAAGACTCTACGAGAGAAATTTGCTTGGGCGATCGAGTCAGCGGATCAAGACTGGGACTTCTAGAGCTTGGCCTAGGCATTTGCCATCAATCAGACATCAATTTTAGTGTTGGGCCGTTGCCCCATGGTTTCTCGTTTATCGTTGGCGCAGCGGGAGGGATTTTTCCTGCGGTTGCAAAACGCGGCACCTGCATGGTGAAAACCCGTGCACCTGGTTGTTTCTTTTTAGTCTTAAAACAGAAGAAATGTTTTATGCTCGAGCCACAGGCGAAGATATCGCTTCCGACACAGGCTTCTCAATTGGTCTCATTGATGGCAGGGACGCACGTTTCCGCGCAAAGAAATGAAGTCGAGGGAAAGTTGTGGAATACGAAGACTGGGGTGCATGAACGATGCGGGGAATGTGCTGGCAAGGTCAAAGATGCTTTTAGTCTCAGCAAAGTTCGCCGCCTGTCTGCTCCTGTCATATCATCCATAGAATTAGAGAGCGCACCTAACAACGTTACTTATATGAACATTGATCACGTATGTATCTCGTAGGCGTTGGCTCCAATTAAGGTCTTAGCATATTGATTTATTGTTTTAGATAATGCCATAAAGGTGCAATCGAGACGGCGGAACGCCAGATCCGCCGGGTGGCTACATTTCCCCATTTGCTTTTCGCGTTAGTTGCTTGAAAGAGCTCGAAAGCCGATCATATCCTGATGAAGATCTTAGCCTCGAATTTAATTTATCTCCACCTCGATCTTGATGTCTGGAATTGCGGCAAACAGTTTGCCAAGTACGGCTGTGCATTGTGGCGGCGATGAAATATCTCGCCCAACTCTAAGCGGTCTGTGTTCAGACATTTTTCTCACTCCTTTTCCATGCGAAAAGAAATATCAGGACGACGTTGTCTCAGCCGCTGCAAGTCTTGTCCATTTCCGAAGCAATGTCGGAAATGGAGGACCCTGGGGAGGCCCTGTCTTTGTGACGGATCAGGTTGAAGTCCCACTGAAATCCTTTTGCCGGTAAAGTATGCTAGAGTGCCTTAGCCCAGAAGATGAAGTGCCAATAAGTGCCGTAATTGAGTATGCCGTAAGTTGGTCGGCGGATACCGAAACGCCATTTTTGCCATTTTTCTCTTTTGTTTTTGCGTTGAGACCCACCGCCTGCAGAAACGTCGGTGGCATGCCTGTACCATCGCCTTGAAAATACGGCGGAGGTACAACATACTCTGTAGGCTTGTGTCTTACCTATATTGTACAGATGGACGGCAGGCACGGGTACAGGCCAAGTACCTGATACCGACAAAACATGGTCTGTCCTCCAACCGAGCCATGTTTGATGGGCTTTTTCGCTGCACGCACGATGCAAGACGCACCTGCATTGCGCATAACGTGTGTGTAACTAAATGCTGTACCCATCGCCTCCGCCCCCTTATCCCTATTGAGAGCTTTGCTGGGCTGCAGCAAGGATTTCTGGCCATAGTGCGTGTGGTGGATGAACCACTGATCACTGCGTGCTGTGTTTTTTCTTTTCTCCCTCCTCGACCGGTCCTCAGCCTACTTACATAAGGCCCTAAACCAAGCAAATAATTGCACACTTTTTGTTCCACAACCTTATCTCTTAGGACGGCCTACTGGCAAGCTTCTCGTTGAACGACTTAGCGTCTGTTAGTCAATAGCTGTACTAAACCACTGAGAGGGGTTGTTGACGAGCCATAGCCATGGCGGACGAGGTGGGGCAGAATGCTCCAGCGGCGACATCAGAAAAGCCGTCAGTGTTGATAATAGGAGGCTTAGGTGCGTCCAATCCACAATTCCAAACAATACTATCTCAGCTTGCTACTCTGGCGCCCACATCAGCCCTATGCCCATGTGCTTACACGTGCAGCAACTGTTACACAGGCTATGTCGGTCGTTTCCTTGCCCTTCACCTCCACACGAACAAACTCGCGTCTGAAGTCAGGCTCGTCGATAAGGTGCTGCCGCAGCTGGCATGGCTGGCGCCGGAGTTCTCGGAGGCATGTTCCCAGGACAAATTCGTGCAGGCAGATGCCTCGAGAGAACGTGGGTAACCCCTTTGTCTATGCCAAAGTGCTCAGGGGCCGTATAACTCACGTTTGCTGTCTGAGCAGAGAGCATTGGGCGTGTCTTCGACCGAGCAGACGGTAAGACGTGGGACTATGTCTTTAATTGTGGAGGTGAGACGAGATACTCGCAAGAGGACGAGGTTTATAGGTTGCGGTCACTGCAGCTGTCAGTGAACGTCGGTAAGGAGGCCGCGAAACGGGGAGTGAAGGTCTTTGTGGAATTGAGTATGGGCATGGTCTATAAGTCCGACGCAGTTCCAAGAAAAGAGACAGATAAGACGAAACCATGGATGAAAATGGCCAAGTACAAGCTCATGGCCGAAGAGGAACTGTCCAAAATTGAAGGGTATGTGCAGATTCGGCTGCTCGGGAGCCTACTTTACTTTGGACGGGCTAATTCGGAATCTCTGTAGGCTTAACCTTGTAGTTGTGCGGGTGGCACATGTGTACGGCGAGTATTCATCCAAATACATTGCGACCGCAATGGCCATGGCCCGGACGTACCAGCACCTCGGAATGGAGATGAAATTCCTGTATACAAAGGAGCTTAAGATCAATACTATACATGTCACGGACCTTGCAAGGGCGTTGTGGCGAACTGCAGAATGGTACGACCAAGGGAAGACTGGTTGGGATCCGTCGTTGGGAAATACGCCGTTGTTCAATCTTGTTGACCACGGCGAAACCTGTAGGTGGCTTTTGACCCCATAGTTACTTTAAATAGCTTATTGACTTGATTTTCAGGCCAAGGAACGGTAGAGAAGATAATCAGCGAAATCTTCGACATTCCTACTAGTTTCCTTGGTTCACTCCTCTCTACCTTTGCGCGGCTGAATCTCGATCACGTCGTCGATGAAGTCAACGACGAGCTTCTCGGGCCATGGGCCGAGCTACTGGCTGCCTCGAACATCCAACGGCCGGGCCCCCTGAGCCCGTTCATGGAGAAAGAGCTTCTGAAGGACATGGACCTCTCACTTGATGGATCTAGGTTCGAAAAAGTAACCGGGTTTCAGTATCATGTGCCTGAGATGACAAAGGTAGAGATAGAGAAGATGATTGAGAGCTACAAGCGCATGAACTGGTGGCCATAGCTCCTTCTAGCGACTCATTTTTGAAGGCTTTTTAGCCCTTCATCCTAGCATCAACGCTTCTTCTATTGTTTGATAGGGGTAATACGATTGACGAACGACCAGGTACGAAGAGCATTGCGTTTAGGTCGTGTTTTTCGATTACTACAACTGTTGTTATATATGAGCAAGGTGGCAGCAAGTGGCTTTACAAATTCGCATTCGATATCTGCTAGCTACTTACAGCTGATAAATAGGAAACGGCAGGAGGGTGGACAGGAGCGTATAAACGATAAATCATTTCTAATTCTTTAAGTTCCTTAAGCCGCATGATAAAATGCTCTCCTTTCTCGCGTCTTTTAGCATAGCGAAACAGCATATGAATGCAAGTATCAAAGCAGACAGGCTAGTCCCGTGTTCCTTCGTTCTATCTAAGGTTTTTCCGGCTCTATAGTCGTACTTTGTCTATTCTTCTGGCTCGAGTGGCTTGAGGTAGTCGTAGTACAACTTCGCAGTCTTATTCTCCTCGCCCTTCTTCACGACAATGTGGCGGCAGTAGTATCTGCCATCCTCTTCGTCTTCAAAGCCCCAGATCTGAAAAACGCACATCGTTAGCAGCGCTTTATAAACGGTAGTCGGGGTTCCGGGCCCTAGATCCTAGGTCTAGGAGATCTCACGAAAAGATAAAAAAGAGGACTCGTCACATACCTGTCTCGCCGTCCACCCTGCCTCCTCATTAATCACAAAGCTCTCCACCAACCCCGTCTCCTTAACCTCGTCCCTCCAATCACTCTTCAAAAACTCAGTGTCATCCCCATCAATCTCCTCTAGTGTCCTCCACCTAGATTGACCTGTCAAGTGCCCGAAAATATGATCGTCATGCTCGCGCTTCTCCCAGTCCAGCGTGCGGATCTCGGAGGTACCTTTGATCCCACCCGTAGCGGTCTGGTCGATGTCGATATGCGTCACGCCGTCGGTAACGTATTCGTTTATTCGTAGGGTTACAGTGGCCAGCTGGATGGCTTTGCGCATGAACCAGCCGATGCCTTGCATGGCGAGGATGGAGTCGGTGTCGTCGGAGAGGGTTTTGTTCTATGGCGGGGTTAGCTTTGGGGCTGCATACATCGGACGCCTAGGGCTGAGACGGTTTACCATGACCCAGTAGCCGCTGAGGGCTTTCATGTTGACATTATCTGGAGCAGACATGCTTGGTTATGGGGACGATAGAATTGGAGTGGTTTGGAGGTTTTGTTTGAGTAATTGGGTTTGTTGAGGCGGCTTGGAAGAGCTTCGTTGTTGGCTTACGTGGGGTTTGCAGGGTAGTAGCAGTGGGGTTGAGGGGCGGCCTTATATGTTCGCCGAGGAGACGGACTTTATCCTTCCTTGGTGGTATTATGGTTCACAAGCCGCCGGTTATAGACAAAAGGGGATGGAATTACACCGAGGTCGATTGCGGCGCTGAAATTATACGACACTTGGCTGGTGGTTCGTTGGTGTTCGCGGGGATGGATACTTGAAGCAGCTAGCTATTACCCAGGCTACCACTTCGCGGGGCCCAGCGCCGCACGTGAAAGCGCAGTCCCTATTCGCTTGGGAATATTTCCCATTGGAGTGGCATGTTTATCTGGTTTCAATACATCGTTGTTGGTTCCTGCATGATGCCAAGTTTATTCTTGGTAGTCTATAACTCTTTTGAGCCTCTTTGGTTGGTCCAGTGCGACATGCGCTAGGAACAATGCTAACGAAATGTCGAGGCGTCAACATCAAATTCGGAGGCATATGACCCTACCGTTTCATTGAGTTGATCATCTCTTCGTGGGCAGACTTCTCTCGGTTGGCTTCTGTCAATGGTGTAATGCCTGGAAAAAGTTAGTGATAATACCCAAGTTAGACACCTGGGGTTTGGTGGAGCATACTGCGTAGATCTCCAACAACGTCCTTCGCTGTGGTTGACATTAGTACAATGAGTCTGTCTAGTGGCTAGCGAAACCTTACCTTTGCCGAAATAAACCTCCTCTGTAACTATGTTAGCTCGCTGTGTGGGCGCCTTGGAATCTATGGAACAGCTTACGTAGCAAATTCCTCATTTTGAGCTCCATGTCTTCCACCAACTTCTCATAGTTAGCTAATCGAATCACAGCACGCTGCATGTGGTCATTTACCTTTCCGATGTTCGCAATATGTGACGAATCGTCATCGACAGGCATGTCTTGCTCAATCTATCCAAAAACTGAGGGTTAGGCATTGACATTTCGGAGGAGAATTCGCTATTGAGCGGCGTGTAGAGGGCTCTCTAACCTGTCTTGTCATATTCCCGCTAAGCTCCATCTCTCCAAGACTCTCCGCGCCCGTACTTAGATGCAGGATGACAGTGCTAGTAAGCTTGTAATGTGCGGTCCGCGCCCGGTCAATAGCTTCGAACACATGGATAGAGTCCCAAGCTCCTTCGCTCCTGCCAGTGGGTGAAACAGCTGTATTATGTGTCAGTAAAACCTTCCGTACAATTCAGGACATAACTTGCCCGTACATTTCTTCAAGAGCACCACTCCAGCGAACCCATCGTCCAAGTTCCAGAAGTAGACGCTAGAAACCCCTCCTTCGTAATACCTACGGCCCACAGTCAGTAACCACTCCACCCAAAGCTCTAACTCAAACACACAGTTCCCGGTAAATATCAAAGGCTTCGTTGGCCTTCTCCTCCATCTTCCGGACCCTCTCGCTCGGGACGGTGCCATCAGTTAGCGGGGGATCGAAATCATTGCTCCATGGGCTTCTATAGCTATCGCCGTCCCGATTGTAATCGCAGAGTAGATAGTCCCGCCCAGTCTTCCTACATCTCCGTGCCTCAAGTGGCTGATCAACGGAAGATAGAAGGTCTTCAGTGATGTCGGGGACGAGGGTGCAGATTCGGTCGACATTCGCAGCAGTATGTTTCGGGTCGAGGCGTCGGAGGAGATCTCTAGGAAAGAGCTAGCAGTCAGAAATGTGCATTTACTTAACTGATTGTTTTTAGCAAAACGGACTTACAGCGCGCTGTCAAATGGATCCATTTCGTGGTGATTCGAGGGTTGTGTATACCTGTATCGTGGAGGGGCACGATTCGCCGAGACTGCGATGTACTCTAGTAGGTAGGCAGCTACCCCACCAGATCGAATCCTTACAACCGAATTTCCTTCTCAGACACAAGTCAGTATAAAAATATTTGGCTACACAACATACAATTTGTAGAATCTTATTTATTCACGGCAACCAGAATTAGTTTACGCAAGTATACATCTCGAATAAAGCCCGGCAGTAGTAAACTTCGTTCGCCCGAGCTCTTCGATAACGTCTGGGCAACATAAATCAAGTGCGACTACGGTATCTACCACTTCACGCTTGGCACTAATTCTATGGGGTTTCCGCTGTCTGTCACACTATGGAACGCTCCGTAATCCTGTAACCGCCATAGTCCACTGGGACAAGAACTTGTTTCTGTCTTCGACATGATATGCAATGTATTGGTTGTGCAATCAATTTTTGATATCTCTCTAAGCCCCTGAGGACATTTGTGTAAGGGACATAGGAACCCCGCCAAGTTTCACTGTGGATACTAGAGCTACATGCAATCATGTACCACTCCTAGCTGCATAGTTATGTGCTGTGCCGCTGTCATCTTGACGTGTACCACCATTAGACGGCAGCTCCAGAGATGAAGAACCACTTATCGATGCTTGGATCGATAGGCGCGGGAGGTAAATTCTCGCCCCTGGGGATGTGGGGTACTTGGCCAGGATCTATACGGCTCGGAGAGTGGTTGACAGTCAAATTGGTCCTAGTTGCGTTATGATGTGAGTATGTGCTACAACAGATGCAGAGCTGACTGCGCAACATACAAGGTGACGCCACCAGAATCAGTCTTGCCGGTTATCAGCTTCTCCCATGCTTCAGCAGTCTCGCGGATAACGTCTGTAGCATATCTGGAATCACAGAGTTAGACGGAAGATCAAATTAACACGGATGAAAGAGTGGTGGTACTTCTTGTTCTTGCACTCCCCTGAAAACGCAAATTGGTTTTCAGGCTTGCCGTCAGGAATTTTATAAATCCGGAACCACTCGTTGGTCGCTCGCAGAAGCCCCGGCAAGTGTCTCTCAACGTCCTCGATGTCATTGAGCTTGGGAGCGAGAGGATCGTTGACGTCTATGACAATGACCTTCCAGTCGGTTTCTTCTTCGTCGAGGAGCGCCATTACCCCAAGCACCTTAACCTGCTTAATCTGGCCGGTGTAGCCAACAAGCTCACCAATCTCACATACATCGAGTGGATCGTTGTCGCCCTTGGCTTTTGTTTCAGGGTGGATAACGTTAGGGTCTTCCCAAGTCTGAATAGCAAGTTAGCATTAAGAAACCTTGTAGACAGGGAAGAAGCAGGACGGATGTGGGCTTAGTTCCAGTATTGGGAGCACAAAAATCGCTAAAGGGGAAACTCGATAACCACGGATGAGGAAACCATCGCCCCTTTAGTGTTAAATAGATGGCAAATAGAAAGTATAAACGCACCTGAGGGAAGGCCCCATAATTCCAAAGGTATCCATGGTGAGGGAAGCAGTTCCTAACGTAACGGAGCTTGCCTTTCTTAATGTCTTGCTTGATGGGGTTGAGGATCTCGTCTTTGGAAATCTACGTAGCACAGTAGAGAGGTTAGATACATTAACGGCCACGGTGCCTAATTGTATGCACACAATGCACGGGGGCCTTACTTCGAGCTTCCCGTTCGTCCACCGGGGGATCTCAACGATCATGTTCAGGATTGTCTGTTGCTCATTGGCGTAAAGCGGGATATCATGGAATGGAGAAATAGGTACACCATCCTTCTCAATGTAGACACGATATTCGAGGGTGTTGGGCGCGCCCACTTTCCTCACCGTATATGGAGAAGGCATATTGTCACTGTCTTTGCGAGTTGAGTCTTTATGATCCGGCAATGAAGAGGCCGAGTGAGCGCCCGAAGGATGTGTCGACGAGGAAGAGAGGTGGCGTGCTACGAGTGCCGAGCGTGATGACACTGTGCTGGCTGTTGTGGGCTTGGAGAGGTTAGTGGGGACCCTGGCCGTTCCAGCAGCAATTGTCGCCGGGCCAGCGGTAAAATTTCTGGTGGGGGAAGCCAGCGTAAAAGTCACTACAGGGCGGCGGCTGCACGATATTAGCTGTTCGTGCAGGACCTGCAGGCGGTAGTGTATGTAGTTTCTTCTGCGGCTGATGCGAGGGATATAGTAAAGGGAAAACATGCAAATTGATCAATTGACTACGGAGTACTCCATACAGTGCGTGCTTCTAGCTGAGGACGTATCAAGAGTAAGGAGCGGCGGAAGTCTTCTCGGTCTATCGGCAATGCAATAGGCCAGCCTTCCGATTTTCTTCGGTGCTGCACTAAGCTTCGAATGGCGACAAGCTGGGCGGATTATCGCCAAGCAATGCGTTAGTGATCTGTAGCAGTTACGTGATCTGACTTTTTCTTGGCCCGCACTTATATCTCTCAATTACGGAATAGTCCCTCTTCTACAACGCTTTCCAGGTCGAATAGGGCTTTGGTATGCTTCGGGCCGTCACCTTTACGATGGCCGGAGCCCCGAAGAAGGTTCCTATACCCAAGAACGGGGTAGACTATCGCGGCAAAGTGGTCCTAGCACCTATGGTTAGATCTGGAGAACTGCCAAACCGGCTCCTCGCTCTTAAATATGGCGCCGACCTAGTTTGGGGTATGAAATCTGAGGCGTGTGTCATCAGATAGATGCTAACGTGTGCACTTCAAGGGCCTGAGACCATTGACCGGGCCATGATTGGTACAACTAGACGCCTCAATCCGAATACACAAACAATTGAGTTCAGCCGTCTACCTTCCCGTGGAGCAAAAATGCCTGATATAGAGCAACGCGAGAGCATCATATATCGCCTACATCCAGCTCGGGAGTCTCGCAGTCTCATTTTCCAAATAGGCACATCATCACCGGGCCGAGCTGTCGAGGCCGCAAAACTTGTTGCTGGTGACGTTGCAGGAATTGATGTCAACGCTGGGTGTCCTAAGCCGTTTAGTACGAGTGGCGGAATGGGAGCTGCTCTGTTGCGCACCCCTGATACCCTGTGTTCTATACTTGAAGCTCTGGTCAAAGAAGTTGGTGTGCCTTACGAGATCGGCATTAGTGTCAAGATCAGGCTCTTGGAGACACCAAAAGAGACAGAGTCGCTAGTACGGAAATTATGCCAAACAGGTATCACAGGTTTGACTGTACACTGCCGTACACCGCCGATGAGGCCAAGGGAGAGAGCAATGAGAGATCAGTTACGAATGATTGGGCAGATATGTCGCGAAGCTGGTGTGGCATGTCTGATGAACGGAGATGTGGTGTCGAGGGAGCAAGCCGAGGAGCTTATGCAGGAGTATGGCGTTGACGGCGCAATGATTGCAATGGCGGCAGAAGCGAATCCGAGCTGCTTTCGGAGAAAATCAGAGGGAGGCATGGTCCCGTGGAGAGGTATCGTCCGGGAATGTCTCCTGACGGCGATGGAAGTAGAAAACAAGTTCGGCAATACGAAATTCCTGCTACAAAGCTTTATTCCGGGAAAGGATTTATCGCGAGGCAGGGTCGGCATGGCAAAGAACTACAGAGAGCTTTGCGAGGTGTTAGGAGTAGAGGATGAACTGGGGTGTATGGCAAGGGATGTTGACAAGAGAGTTGGGATCTGTGACTCTGGCAATAGGGCGGGAGCAGTGGAAAAAGCAAGGAGGGGGAACGCAACCGCGAGGGCAGCAGGTGGTGATATGACTCCGATGAAGTCTGTACTGGCGGGGGACCGGAACATCCTGGCGGAGCGAGGTCTAGGAGCATCACCGACACATGCGATGGGAATTTGACTATGCACTCTTTCACGGTCGAAACACTTCCATGGCGCAATGGCTTTGCATTAGATTTAAGAAAAATAGACGAACAAGTTATTAATTAGCGATACCCTCCCCCACAGAACGGCTCTGTCCACCCCTGGTGCCTGCAGCGGCAGCGGCAGCGGCAGCGAATTGGATGCAGATACAGCAAATAATGTCGGCGAAGCCTAACGTGGCGGAGCTTCACCTCATCAGCCTTGTCTTAGCGTATCAGGGTATAAAGCTGCGCACTGACGTCTCTCGAGTTTTGCACAATGCCAATCCAATTGGCCTTACCACCCTATCTTTCATATTTCAATCATGGCAGAAGTAGGTTTGGTAGCTAGTATATTTTGCATTGTCATCTTCGGCATGAAAGTTTCACAAATGACTTTCGAGCTAGGGGAAGCAATGGTTAAGGCTCGAAAACAGATTATTAATATAGCGGACGAGGTTGCGCTTTTCTCATCGGTGCTCAAGCAGCTAGGAGAAGTCCTCGAGAAGGATAAGGACATTTATTCGCGTGGCTTGACTGAGTCTACGGAGACCGTGGTCAGGAAGTGTCGACGATTTCTTGAGGAGATTGAATTCACTATAAAGGCGAAGAAAGCCGAAAGCCGACAGAGACACTCGTTTGCTTTGGGCGCAAGATGGGTTTTTAAGAAAAGCAAGGCTATGGAACTGAGGGTTACACTTAATTCCATGAAAATTATCTTGACGGTCATGCTGCAAACAGGGCCCTGGCAAAGGATATGAGCAAGATGAGTAAGAAGTATATTTTTTTCGGGATGTCACGACCCAAGAGCAAACTAATCGTATCTTCTGCTAGACCCGAAAAAGATTCAGCCAGAGAGGTTGAATTCACTCGGCAAGACGTGGATCTTCTCATGCGCATGATAGTCGCCAACCAAATAGCCATCACTAAGCTTCAATTGCTCGAAGAGAAATCTATTTCGTTCGATATTCCGAGCGGGCCTCCTGACATTCCTCATGAAGCTGGCCGCCGCAGGAGCGTTTTCACCCCATCGGACGGGGCTATGGCTCCGAAGCAGCCTTCAGCAATTAGGCCATCGCTGCGACCTCCAACATATGCACAATGGCTCCTTCAGCTGGTGCCATACAAAAACCGTGAAGAAGAACCATCAATGGAATCGCGAGCGTCGTGAACGGAAACAGTGTATACACTCCCAGATGGCTCGGTTTCTTACGATCCCCCAAGAGGGGGGCAGAAGTCTCAAGTGTTGCAAGAGGCGGCTAGGACCGTGAGACTTTTGCTAGATCGATGGACCAACTAGAGCGATGCGGCCATACCTTTGGGTTGGGGGCAAGATTTAGAGTCTTCTGACGCGAATGGTTCTTATGACACTCACGCCGAGACTAACTCAGAGGATGATATTCCAAGGGAAACACCATTTGATCGCCGACCTGGTCGACCAAACATTCGCTATGGCGTAGGAGCAAATGAAGGCCCGTCTCCGCGTGCTCCTCAAGCTTCTCGACCACGAATTATTCCAAACGCGGCTCGTCTACCCCCAAGGCCAGATCCTGATTCCCTTTCCAGGGCAGTCCCTGAGCGGCCTAGTAGCAGGCCTCCCAGTAGGCCTCGCCACGACCAAGGTCGTCGAAGACCCCCACGTGTTCGCCCTATGCGAAGATCAGATTCAACAACTGTCCGAGAATGGCTGCCCGATGACTCGGATGTAGATTCTTTCATTTCACTCAGCTCTAGTCTGTCAGAGGACGAGTATATACGACCGCACGTATGCATACGTAGCCCACATCACCGCGACCCCTCTACTCCGCTGCCTCATAGGATGAATTCTTATTATAGACGACCTGAGTTCGGATTTGATCCTCCCCTTGTAGTAGACCAAGTTTGGGTGTCGCCTACAAACCCACATGATAATAACTTCTACTACGGACACCTGTGCAAGGCCAGTGGTGATATAATTTGGATGCTCGGCAATGACGCGAAACAGTCGTTTTTTACTAGAAACTCCAGTTTCTTCGAAGTAGAGCTGGTTCCGCCCTATCTACGACTTCCTGAAGATGAAGTAAATAAGTTTACTTTAATTGGAAAAGGACTGGTGGATGAAGAAACCCTTGAGTTTTTCAAATATCCCTTTGAAGCCAAAGATTCTAGACACTACTGTATCCATAAAGTTTTGACGTCGGTAGGACATCTCACGCCTTGCAGCGTTGTTTTGTATCAATGCTAACGGCAAATTCAAGCTGCAAGTGTATGAATTAGTGTACACATCCGCGAGGGCGTTTCGTCGAAGACTGGAAGAGAAATCGCAGGCTCTTGTGCAGGCTAGAGTTGGTCATCGGATGGACAGGGCTAATCCAGCTGCCAATGCCCGTGCTCCTCACCTAACTGTTCCCGCCCCGTCTGTTTTATCAGGTACCACGCTTCGTCCGGGAACCAGTAGTATGGCCAAAAATCTAGGAGGGGCTCCTGTGATGAACCCAGATAATTTATTGACTCCGGCCAACGGGGAAATGCCAAAGAGTGAAAGGAGCACATCGCGGCGATCGAACGACCCTAACCAGACACAGTCAAGACAGTCGCACTCACGTGGAGATAGGAAGTCCGACTCCCAATACGAAAAACAGGGGCGCGGGAGATCAGATCAAGAAGCATCGTCGGGGAATTTAAACAGCCAAGGAAACTCGGAAAGAGAGCGTAGGTCGGAAACGTTAGGCTCGAAAAGAGGACAACACCCGAGGGAATCTACTCGAAGGCGTTCAGCCAACGTCGAGCCTTCCGCCTTTGAGAAGCTCTTTAAACGACGCACGCGTTGGGGCACGTCGACATGTTTAATTAGACCCGTTCTACAAAAGATTGTCGTAGTGGAGGGGGATTTCACGCCCAAGCTGCAAGGGCCTTCAACAATTTGATTTGTTGAGTAATGTGCTAGAACTGCCTCTGAACTGCATCCACTAGGCAGTCAAACGAAAACAAAGAACCCAAACGCCCCCTATCCCCAAATAACCAATATGCATACCCCAGCTCCTTTCACAGCCCCCTAATCTCCCTCTGCCCTACCCGGATCCTCAAGCCCAGTCTCCCAACACTCAACGTGGCAGCCATTCCCCCAACGCTCGAGGCACCGCTCGACAACCTCCCTCTATTTTCATAGTGCCGCCATTGGCTCCTTATCGTATCCAGAATATGTATATCTGCGGCTATCATCTCGCCGTGCTGGTACTCTGTGAATGGGTCCGGGTCCGAGTCCTCGCTGCTGCGCCGCTCAGCGAGTAATTCGTCTCGCTCGCCGTCTTCGTCACCGCCTGTACGGCCTTGAGCTACAGATAGGGAAGAGGAAGCAAGGGGTTGGAGCTCAATTTCTTCTGGTTCGGCGCGGTGGACACCGCGTTCCTCGGAGTCGTGGTCTTGGACTGGACTTGTGACAGTGTCTGGGGCAGCTGCTGGGGAGGCTGCGGAGTTTGCTAGTGGCGGGTTTAGGGAGGAGTAATGCGTGCGGATGAGTTGACGTTGTATGTGGACGGAGAGCATGACTAATTGGAGAGCCAAGATAAAGAAGTCGAGGAGGATGAGATGGAGTTTTGAGGTGGGACCCTTTTGGCCGACGAAGTCAATTATCATTCCGCCGTGGAGGTAGCCTCTGGTGGCTTCGCCGGCTGAGGGAGGAGAGGAGAAGAGGTGCAGGAGGAGGCAGATGATGTTTGAGCCAAAGATAGCGCCGATATAGGGGCGGTGTTTGGGCATTTCGGGGAAAATGGGAGGTTTGGGGGTGAGGAAGTTGAGTTGGATTGCAGAGCGGAAGATGAAGCGGAAAATGGAGACGCTGTTGAGTTCCATTAGTATTTAAGCTTGAAGTATTGAAGCTCTAGGTTGAAAGCTACTCACTCCATATAATACAAAACAGAAAGGTGACAATATATCAAAATATCCAAGTTCCGCAGAATGTGATCCACGGCATCCCTCCTCCGCTTGGTCCGTAAAGCTCGAGCATTTCGCCGTCGAGTCTCCGGCTCGATCTCGGTCTCGCCATTGCCATCGACATCTATCTGGACGCCCTCGAGGGATGCTGAAGGTTCATCGTTCATATTGCGGCGAAGCCATACGCCGACTTGGTCTTGTTAGTAGCCGCCTGCCTCGGGTATGTATGGTCTTTGCCCCAAGGAGAAGCTCGTAAGGTGACGAATGGCGAGGTTGAGGCTCTGAGGCACAGACCACTCGTTTAAGCGGCACCGTTTCTTCCTGATTAGGGACTTTAAGTGTTCGCGACTCGAACGCGTCTTCCCCAGAACCGACATCTTCATGTTTCAGACATTCCGTGACAATGGCGAAATTTTTCGACAATAAAGCGCGTGCAGCTCAGGCGGCTGCGAATGGATTCACTTCAGCTTCAAAAGCACCTGCAAAAGAGAATACTCGACTGCAGCCATGGGTTGAGAAATAGTAACGTTCTCCCACTATCACCAGTTTCTAACTGTTGGTCTTTACTAATAGCTTCTCAAAAGTCGACCAAAGACTCTAAAAGACGTCACAGCTCAAGACCACACAATTACTGTTCTACAACGAACCCTCCAGGCCGCCAATGTAACCCTCACACCTGTCCCATCTGCTTTTCCTACCCACCCACTAACTTTCCCAGCTCCCACACATGCTCTTCTACGGCCCTCCCGGTACTGGAAAGACCTCTACGATCCTCGCCCTCGCGAAAGAGCTCTACGGCCCGGACCTAATAAAAACCCGCGTCCTCGAACTCAACGCCTCTGACGAGCGCGGAATCTCCATTGTGCGCCAAAAAGTAAAAGACTTCGCTCGGATGCAGCTCTCCCAGCCACCCAGCGCTGCTTATCGAGAACGTTTCCCCTGTCCACCCTACAAGATAATCATCTTGGATGAAGCGGATAGTATGACGCAAGATGCTCAATCCGCGCTAAGGAGGACGATGGAGACGTATAGTAAGATTACTAGGTTTTGCCTAGTGTGCAATTACGTTACGAGGATTATTGATCCATTAGCGAGCCGGTGTAGTAAGTTTCGCTTTAAGAGCTTGGATCAGGGGAACGCGAAGAGGAGACTGGAGGAGATTGCCGATAATGAAGTGGTGAAGCTAGAGGATGGGACGGTGGAGACGCTCATTAAGTGCAGTGATGGGGATTTGAGGAAGGCGATCACTTTCTTGCAGAGTGCGGCAAGGTTGGTAGGTGCTATGAAGGGGACGAATGGACATACCAAGGACAAAGTCGATGAAGATGACGCTATGGATGTGGGTGACACATCGAAGTCGACGGCTATAACAGTCCGGATTATCGAGGAGATTGCAGGGGTTATTCCCGAGGAGACCATTAATGGGCTCATCCAGGCTATGCGGCCCCGAGCCAAGGGCGCAGTCTACCAAGCTGTCGCAAAGGTTGTGACAGATATGGTAGCAGACGGGTGGAGTGCGACTCAAGTTGTCACACAGGTAAGAGCTGGGACTCATTACTCATAAGCGATTCCGCAGCTTACCTTCGTCCATCATCTATAGCTATACGCCAAAATAGTCTTTAACGACGCGATACCGGATAAACAAAAGAACAAGATCGTCATGGTCTTCTCAGAAGTCGATAAGCGACTAGTAGACGGTGCAGACGAGCATCTTGAGATTCTAGACCTCGCGCTTCGCGTTTCAGGGATCCTGGCAGAGTCATGAGGATCTAGACGTTTTAAATAAAAATAGTGATTGATTTTATAAACTCAGACTTACGGAGTTTAGCGATGCTTAATGGCAAAAGGGGTTCTGTTATCCTGGTAATAGATCATATGTATGTGTGCTTCCTAAATGTGAAGACCATCACGACCTAGAGATTTCCGTCGAAATCTTCAAATTTAATTTCTGTCTCAGCATCGCCACCAGCGCCACCACTATGCAAGAAAACGAGCAGGCGTCAGCGGGTGTGAGGAAGCTTTCATATATACGGAAGACTGCATCAAATCACCACCCTCCTCATAAACACGATATATGCATTATAGGGAACAAAATGCGAGGCAAAATTAGAAGTAGGCAGTCCGGAGATGTTCATTCTCGATATGAAAGAGACTGAGTGAAGGTGTTTCTTCCGTTGCTTTTACCACCAAATGTCCATTATTGGGAAGAAATATGAGAAAATAGAAGAAAAGATGTCAAATTTTGCTAACTTTTACCAACTTTTGACAACTGCTGTCATCTATCGTCAAACTGTTGCCAACTATTATCAAATGCTATTGATTGCTGTTAGATGTCACTCATGTTAAGAGATCTTCCTCTCCAACGTCCCTCTTTATCCTTATATCTTATACAGCGTACCCAACCTCTTCTCTAAAATCGCCCTCCCCTCCCTCGTCCTCCAGACCTGGTGCGGCGCGTTATCAACAATATCCCACGCCAAAAGCTTCATTGACAATTCGCTCAAGTCCCTTTGCTTTGCCTCCCACTCTGTATCTTTCCTCACCTGCACACCAGAACTCACAACCACAAGTGGTGTCTTCTTACTTATGATCATTCTCGCCGCAAAAACCTCGCTCTTAGTCAACGAATTGGCAACCAGGTTCTCCTGAAGCTTCGCTTTGATGAACTTCCCATTCTGGTATGCGGAGCGACCAATGATCCGATCTTCGCGGTTGCGCCCCCTGAATAGAGCACCAGCGAGACGGTCTAGGCCAAGAGGGCTGATAATGCCTCGTGCCCAGAGCATGAAGCCTCTGCCCGGAGAGCCAATGCGGTAAAGGAGATCTTCGTGGAGAGTGTCAACGAGCATGAGCCCGCTGACTTCCTTGACATGGCGAGCAGCGAAGACACGGCTATAAATACCACCGACGCCAGCACTGACTAGGATCCAGGGGCCTTGCTCGCCAGCGCGAGCGAGAGCCTGGGAAAGAGCGTCAATGGCCATACCGGCCGAGAGCGGGGATGGGGCGTTGTCGGAGAACCCGAGGCCGGGACGGTCCCAATAGCAGTAGCGGGCAATGGTACCATTTTTAAGTGCGTTGGCTGCGAAAGGTACAAGGCCACCCTCAACAGGACCCTCGCCACCTTCAAGAAACACAGTGGGGTTCCGAGCTCCTGCTGGAGAGTGCTTATCGCCGTCGCAAAACAGGTGCACCTGGTACTTGTCGCCATCAACAAAGAATCGCTCGCCTGGTGCCTCTAGAGAGGCATCGCGAGCGCGGAGGATCAGAGTTGCAGAGAGGAGAACAAGGACGACGATAAGAATGACGAAGACGATGTTCGCAAACAGTACGGCAAGCCATTCTTTCAGCGTACGGCGAGTTTCTTCCCGACCTGTTAATCGTTCCTCCTCTTCCCGTTTGCCCCAGGCTACAACTCTGTCCGTTATGACCGTCCAAATAGCCATGATCATGGCCCAGAGCACGGCAGCAATCCCTACCCATCCTTCTTCAAGACGGAGGCCCGAAACAGCCACGATAATGATTGAGTCTGCCAGGAGGAGCACTGCTATGGCGAGGCAGCATATCTGTTGTCCCTTGGACGGGTTCGTGAAGAACAAGAGCGCAATGATAAGATTTCCGGCGGCCAGTGTAGCGTAGGCAAAGTCGAAGAAGCCGGAACCGCGGGAGTGCATGCCCGGTGGACTGATAAAGATTGACACCAGCAGGATTACCCACCATATGAAAGTAATAAGGAGAAAGAGAACTGAGAAGAATCTTGTGGTCCGGACGGTCCATAGGTTGTACGGTGACACCTATGCCCATTTTCGAAGTTAGTTAAACCTGGATCATGTTCAAAAGCTCCGAAGAGCAGTCAGGAAGACGTACGGCTGGGTCATCAGGGTCAAGGTATCCGTCTCGGCGGCCGCCAGGCAATAGACGCGTCCGCTCTGTTGGCCCCTGCCTATGCTCGTAGGCGTGTGGTGGATTACTCTGCTCGCCTGGCTCGGAGTCATGGGGAGCACTATTGGTTTCCTCATTTTGCTTTTTCGATCCCCATATGGATACCATAATGGCGAGAATTGGCCGAGATTATAGATAAGGAGCCGATATCCAAATACAGACCAGACAAAGGAACTCTGCTTCAAGTATTTGCAAAGGAGTAAGATGCAAATAATGGCAGCACAACGATGGTGTAGGAACTAGTGACGGCAAAGAAAAAAAAAGTTTAAGGAGATGGTATGTCAGTTCCAGTGAGAAACAGGGTTTGGGCTGCATGTGGTTGTGTGGAGTGCAGCTCCATGGGCAGTAGAGCGTAATGGGAGAGGTGGAGTGATTCAACAACTTGATGTGTATGGTGTACGCCAGGAGCTCCCACTCGGCTGTGACGTCAGTGTCCATTGTGACTCGGATGCTCGCTCGCTTAAGTGTAAAGTATGTACTCGGTATATGGTTGTATAGCGGAATATGTACTCCACACTTACTGTACCCCCATACGCTCGTCCACAGTTGTTATTCGTTCGTTTAGATCTTGATGAGCCGTAGATACTCTGTGCTCCGTAAAGATCTCTGCGCACACATGTGATGAGATCTGAACGCCAAACTGATTGGACAATCAATGCGATCGGCGTATCGGCGCATTGAATAACCGTTCGAGTTAGCGCGCAGCAGATCCGGAAAGTAGCGTGCAGTCCTGGGTACTCTGTATCGTACTCCATGCACGCTGGAGCTATTCGAAAGTTCCACATCCAGCAATAACACAGGCAAGCTTGTTTCGATAGGTTCAGGGCTGTCCCCTAGCTCCTGAATAGTCTGTGGACGTACTCCGTATATTGACTTGAGGCAGACCCAACACTGTGAGCTTGAATGAGTGACCTTCAGCGTTCCTTCGCAAAGGCCAATCTGGCTCAACTGCCACCCATGCCTCCAGAGGACAACGAAGACGAGGGCATGGTCGATCCCGCACCTCTACCGGAGATCGACTATGACGATTCCTCATCGGCATCCTCTGCTTCGTCAACAGGGACTGTCAAGCCCATGCAAAGCAAGAGTCTGTTTGCGAGACCAAACGAGTGCGTGAGACAACAGGCCTTCTGCTTTATTTTCGTCTCAATCGTTTTCAATCATTGCTTTGTTTAGCATCTCAAATCCCCAACTCCTTGTCTTTCTCGAGAGCCGACTGACTTTGGTCCGGTGCAACTGCAGTACAACATCAAGAAAGTCCAGCCAGCTTGAGCAAATTCCGTGGAGCGAATATTTCGAGCAGGAACTGTACTTGCAACGGCCTGCCGAGGAGGGTATGTGCCCTTCCTTTCACTGTATCTTTTTTTGGAGCTACGAACCACTACTCCTAGTTGAACCTTATTCAACGTCGGTCATACTTCACCCTCCCTACTAACTAATATTATTCGCACAGGCGAGCCGACTGTAACCCATCACACCTACATTACTCCCCCTACTTCCTCTGGCCCTCTGTTCGTCACTCACCACGGCGCGGGCTCTTCCGGTCTCTCTTTCGCAGTCCTCGCCTCCGAGATTAGAAAACGCATCCCTCAGGCTGGCGTGCTGTCCCTCGACGCTCGCGGCCACGGCAACACTGTTACCTCTCCTACGGCCACTAGAAGCGGAGAAAGCACATCGATAGTGGACCTTAGTTTGGAGACGTTAAGTGGAGATATGATTGATATAATTCGGTTAACGCAGGAAAGGCTGGGTTGGGCGGAGTTACCACCGCTCGTCTTGGTAGGACATAGTCTTGGAGGAGCGGTTGTAACGGATGTTGCAAAGAGAGGCGTGCTAGGAGATAAAATCCTTGCCTATGCAGTGTTGGATGTAGTTGAAGGTACGCCGGGTTATTACCTCAAGGAACTTTTCAGACAAATTTGCTACGGAATCACCAATTCTGACACTGGATTTGCTAGGGTCTGCGATCGATGCACTGCAAAGCATGCAAACGTATCTATCAACAAGGCCTTTGGGCTTCAATTCCCTCTCATCAGGGATAGAATGGCAGTAAGCATCTCTTCACCTTTCTGACATTGCTTCGGGAATACCTATAAAAGGAGGCCCTCGTACTGAGTGCCGAACCATAGCACTCGCTCACGTACAATCCGCAACACTATATCCGCGAGAACATCCGTCCCGGCCCTCCTGCGTCACGATCCAGCACCCGGTTCACAGTCACGGACGTGGGTCTGGCGAACAGATCTAGGAAGAACACAGCCATTCTGGGAGGGCTGGTTTGTAGGACTCAGTAAGAAGTTTTTGGAGGCAAAAGGCGGGAAGTTGCTGCTTCTTGCGGGAACTGATCGGTTGGATAAGGAGCTGATGATCGGTCAAATGCAGGGTGGGTTTTGTCTTTCGAAGCCTTTCGAATCCCTTTTTCCCTTCTCAAACCGCGTTGTTTTCGGTTTTCTGTTGCACATCTGCTATCTCATACACTTCGTCAGCTTCATGGTCATGTTTGCTATCTTGCTCAACGAAGTTGTCTTCCCTTGCCACCTCTTTCCCTCTTTCTCCTTTCCGTTGACTTGCCACTTGTACGACGTGATCTGTCACTACTAGTCTTGCATTCGGGTTTCTTTCTCCGCCCCAATTTCCCGAGCTTCTTGTGCATACCGAGATCGCACGTACCATGTTCGCTGCGTGAGCTAACGGGATCAACAGGGAAATACCAGCTTCAGGTATTCCCCGAAGCCGGACATTTCATTCACGAAGACTTACCCGAGAAAACGGCCATAACGCTAGTAGATTTCTACAAGCGCAACGATCGGTCTGCACTTGTGTTACCGCCAAAAGTTTCAGACTTATTGAAGAAAAAAGGAGGGATATGAAGACGCCTAGCCCCCATGAACCCACCCGAAAACTGGTATCTGCCACTGTGCCACCAACAACACAGTTGTGGAGATTGTAGAAGAGGCTGGCCTGACTGATAGATGGTGGGTCCAAAGGCTGGTTATACAGGATTCCACTCCTGATGGAAGTGCCTAGACCACATGGAGAATCCGATAGTGGGCTAGGTTATTCCTTTGTATCTACAAATAGTCCGTATGGGTGATTATTGTATCCAGAGCGTCGATCGGTCGACAGGCTCAGATGCGCTGTCTTTCATATCCAACAAAATACATAGATCTCAGCGCTAATATCTGTTGGTTGGATGCACTGGGCGACGAACTTACTCCACTCACAGGCACCCCTTACTGTTATGTAGTCTGGTCAACAAGGCAACCCTGTGTTGAGCCTCGGTATCCCAACAATGTGTCTGGTCTACGGGCCCGACGCCATTGCCGAGAGCCACTCAAAATCCCTCCGAGACGGAGATTGGCGCCCTAACATCCGTATGGCCTTCATTATCACCATGGACTATCTCCCTATGTGAACCGAGGCCGCGTATTGTTGCAGAGTTATTTGTCCATCCAATTGATCAACCGTGTTAAATGACTCAAGCAACGGCAAAGGATTCGCCGAAGATTAATCGTTCGTATGCTGAAACGAGCGTATTTACGTACATACGCCGCCAACGCGGAAGCGGTTCGGACCACCTAACCCGAAAGAACGAAGCCACAAACGTCCGAGGATACACCGTCCTGCTCTACAGAGTACATACTAGAATTACATACTACACGGGATGGTTGGCAAGGAGGGAGCATCTTATGCGGAGTAAACCAAACGGCCGGATACCAACCCACGTTAGGTGTTGGTGACGGGTTTTCATGGGCCGCAACCAGGAGCCATTCAGGCGGGCGAGAGATGCAGTCATGTTCACTTATCAGATGCACGGCAGTCTTGGCGATTATGCTAATCGTCTGTTGGCTCTGCCCGCGAGATCTGCCACCCGTGGGCGAACGGGATGGTCCTCTTCGGCTGCCCTTGAACATCTCGCGAAAATACTCCCGATATACGGGGGTGGTGCCTTAACAGTGTTCGAGGCGCCTTGAAAATCGCTGCAGGATATTCCGCTTGGCGCGGGATTCGTCAACCCTACATTGTGAGGGTTGCGCTGTGCGGAGTAAAGGGGCAGACGCGTAATTAAGAAAACATGTCACGTTCTTTGCATGCATATGCAATGCGGAGAGACACCTGAAGCTTACAACGGCAGATTGGAACAGGTTAATAAACATGTGTATAAGGATACTACTTCAAAGAAAGCAATTCTCCGTCACCTGCAATCGTGGAAACCGGCAGGTCGCATGCTCCACTCTTTCCACAAGCAGCTCTGCACCAGCCAGTAACTGCCCAAGTAACGAGCATGTCCACATACACGTGGGATTACCATCGAACAGTGGCTTTGAATGTTTCTCTGCACCTAGTTTAAGAGACAGAGGAAAAACTCTTCTCTATAACCGCTCCACAGCATGGGCCGAGATAGCTGATCAGACAGAAATATTGTCATTGATCAGTCTGAGCTGGTACGATACGCAGCCAATCTAGTCTGCTGGCACCTTCCAAACAAACTGCTCAAGGCGGTTCCGCATGCATCACACATAACACGTACAGATGGTCTGGTCAAGAGTGCTGTTTATCCATCCTATTCCATTCACCTAGTGAAGATGACTGACACAAAGTGAAGGACGAGCTCAAGCGCTGCCTTCTGAAGATGGGCCAATAAATCGGGACGGATTCCACGGAACGCAAACGTTTGACAAATAAGGGCAGCAAATAGAAGAGCAAATCTGTAAAGATAGAAAAGGAAGACCGAAGAACTAGTAGAGCCTATGAGGCCGCCAGAAATCCGACATAGACACGCAATCGGTATTTGGAAATCGGATTTGCCCTCTATCTTCTGTATGAAAAGCTTCTTGAGATAGGAAATGTTGGTCATGACTGCGGTTCGAGTCATGGGTATTTAGAAACTTGTCCTCCATGCAATACCGTTCGGCTGGAAACAGCTGCGGTGATGTGTTCGCGTCGTCCCTGTACGTTGGGGCGGAAATTTCGGACTGGTCTAGATTGCTAGCGATGTCTTCCAGACAGTCATCACCAACAGGGCTAGAGCCGCTCTCCTGGATATCATCTAGAAAAAGACATGGTCCAGACTCAGTCCAGGTATTGCTCATATAGCGTAGATATCCGCGACGGGCAGAATCTCCCGTTTCAAGATCGCCTGGATTAAGAGCTGCATTGTGCTTGAAGGGTTCGATTTCCTGCGACTCTTCCAGGTCCGTGCCTACCACGGAAGGTCCTCTAATACCAGTGAGGAATGGTTTCTCATCACTGGGAGAATCACCTCTCAGAATTTCCTTTTCGGTAGACATGTCGAAGAAATTCCTCAGGACGTTCTTTCCGTCATTCCAGAGATTTGGTGCGATAGTTTGATCGCTGCTAATGATATGAGTGCTATAGGATGAGGGCAGCCACAATTGGCCTGCGGTGTGCCCATTCACGACTAATCCACGTTCAAAAATTCGAAGCTGCTTTCGTGCGTTATAGTCAGTCAATTCACCGAGGCTCATTCCATCAACATTTCCGGCTAAAGATGCATTGGTAGCTCTGTTAGACAACACAACCTTAGTTGGACCCAGCTTTTCGCCGTCAGACTGCACGCATGCGGCCATTTCGTACGTTCCCGCGTCAAAACCTGATTCAATTGGCAAACTACAACGTCCCACAGCCTTTGCTCGTGACTCCGCGCAATCCGCAAAGTGTGCAGCGCCCGCAGTCGATGTTGTCACGGTGGAGTCGGCAATGTTTCCGTAGGAAAAGACGCCAGGACTTGTACCACGATCATGCAGATATATGTATCTGCGTGGGGTTAATTGGTGTTTCGTAATGCCGGTGGTCCCGAGATTGCTACAACCTAAAAGGCGTTGCTCCTTATTGGCGCCCTCGTTCCCGCCAACTCTCGGCCCCGCAGATGTTGTTGGCCCCAACATGGCGCCATCGCCAGACATTGGCTGCTCGCCCTCCTTCCACAGCCCCTTTCCGCTCAAAGATTCGGCAACTTCCTCGTCGTGAATAAATCCGCGGAGACCTCTGACACGTGTGAGCTCTGTTCTCTTGCATGAGACACATTCTTGCTTCTGCCCTCCATTGCCGTGAATTGACCTTCCGGGATATGCAAGATAACCCGGAAACTGTCTAGTATCTGGCTGATCAGCTCTCTTTGTAGCTTCGGAAGGAGAACCATTCGACGATTCTCTTGATCTAGAGCTGAGTCCTTTGGGGGACGCATCTAACACTGCAGGAGATCGGGCGCTTATTGACCAACTCAGTTTACTAGCTGTCTCGTTTCTTGTGTCTGTGTTTGGTCTTATCGCACCCTCTGACCTGTTCTCCAGCGGTGTAGATGCAACCGCAAGGTGGGCTCCTAATTCTGTCGGTAGTGAAGCACACCCAGCACGCCCATGCGCTCGATAGCAATCACTCGATCTGTCGTATGACCTGCACATATCCCGATCGTTCGGGTCTAGCGTCAGGATCCGATCCTCTGCCTCATACGTGCATGAACCGCGAATCGCGTTGCCCGCCGTCAGAGCACCTTGAGCAGAATGGAAATAAGAAGATATATTCTCGTGGAACTCCATATCCTTGTCTCTTTTGCAGTGTTTTCCCCCATCTGATCTCTCCCTGGGCCTATCATTGGCACGCCTTTTCCAATTGTGCAAAAACTGCATTTCAGAGAACGCAAGGTCTGGTACTTCGGGATGTCAACATGATACCGCAGGAGAGAAAAAATCAGGAATCAGACGTAGGGAGGAGAACTGCTTACAGCCGCGTTTCTCCGCTGGTGAAGATGCATACCCTTTCTTGAATAGACCCACACGACTTGAGGGGTTTAACTACGTCCACATTGATTTGCACGTTAGGGCATGTTATGAATAAGTCTGAATCACAATGAATGAGATCGCGTACCGTTAGTCGCCCTCTGGTGATGTTTTCTGAGGTGAAACTCCAATGAAGTGCATCACCTGACTTCTCCCTTGTTCGTCCAGTCAAGCCTTGTGTTGCTTTGCCACTTGGTCCCTTTTTTACCCTCTGCTTTGGAGGTTTGGGGTCATAGAGATCGTGCCGGGTTCTACGTCTGGCCCTCTTTTCGAACATTGCCTGCTGCAATCTCGGCTGCAAATATTTCTCGCGTGGAAACCTCTGTCCATCATTGGAGATGTCTCTCTTTAGCACGCCACCCAATGTGACTGTCCCTGCAGGATCAACACGTTCCCCTTGTGGAGTCCCACCCGGTAACTCGCAGCTTTTCGAGCCGATCTCTAATAGCGAGCTATCTGAGCCACCACTTCGTTTTTGGATCTGCTGCGGCGGAAGAGGAGCCGAAGCCGCATCTCTGCGACCTTTGAGTGCACGAGGAGGTTGCAATCCAATACGGCTGGCCCGAGTGAGCTTCTTTTTGTCTGGTTGGCAATGAGACTACCCGTCAGACCGGATAAAGCATTCCAAGACATTCGACCCAAACGGCAACTTGTTGCCAAAACATTCATGTAACAAAGAACAAAGAACACTTACCGGCACCACTGAGGTAACCTTCACCTGTCTCCAGCGGGCGCCGCTTCTTACTCGGCAGTTCTTCAGTGTATGGCTTTTCATTAGCGCACCGCCGCCACCGAGCCCTATTCACAGACTGGAACCCAGCCGGCCCACTCAAACCCGGGTCGCTTGTTCGCTCGTGTAGCCCGGTTAGCCATTTTTGAATATAGACATCCTGTGATGATTGGCGCGACCAGTGATGAGCATTTGGCATTGAACCAGATTGTCCAGTTAGATCAACATAGTCTCATTTGGCGGCTCTAGAGGCAGAACATAGGTGATAGCGTCCTAAATGATTTGGGGATCGTTATGGGTAAATAAGAGCAGCGGCTAGTCCGCCTAGCACCACATGGAGCAGAAGGGGCCTTTTTGGGGAGTCGGAACGTCGCAACGAACGTTCCTTCCTTTCAAGGAGATCGATCGTTCCCATTTCCGGGGTGGGGGTACCACTCAAGCGCCAACATTGATTTTTTTTTCTATTTCAGACTGCAGTTGGCTGTGCAACGGCTATTGGATCTATACTGTCTCGGCGGGCACGTTTAGAATTGACCGCCCTCCTGAGTGGACACATTACGGAGTACGTTCAGGGTTGTGTTGAAGGCAGTCAGGCACATTCGGGATACAAATGGGGTCATCCCAGCACGAGCGAGGCTTCTTCCACGTGACACAAATGCCTGCACCGATCATTGCCTGTGCAAGAAATGCAGAACTGGGCGATGATGCTCAGTGCGACCCGTCTCTGCGCGGCTGCCCAGGCCCCCCAGGGCTGCCTGGGATGACGTCTGGCGGTCTTGCGGGGGCTGGCCCGATCGATCTCTTTCTCGAGAATCGGGATATGGAATGGTCATGGCAACGGAGGACAGCGGCATTGGACAATCGCCGCACGATGTGGCAATTAGGCCTCACGGAGCATAGCCGAGCCAGGATCGCGATCTGGAGCAGGATCATGTTTTTGGAGCAGCGCCTGTATCGTGCGAACCTTATGACGGTGTCGTAGTGCACATCGGGGCAAGCAATGGCGTATTTGTCATTAATGTCGTCCACTCAGCTACGGTGCCAGACCGTATGCTTGCTTAGGGAGTATAGCAGAGCAAGTGCTATTACAGTAGTGACCAAAGGCCTGTCGTGCACATGCTCGGTTCCCCATGCGGACCTTGCACGATAATTGTTTGCGCGTGCATAGAGTTTACAGCAATGATTAAAGCGCATGACCCAGAATATGATGCTGCTGTGGAAGTTATCCAAGGGCCTCAGAAAGATAATAGCCAGCCCTAGATCATCCCCCCCCCAAGAGAATAACCCAAATCCACTGATTGACTGATTGATCTAAACCGCGAGCTGCACGGTCCGGGATTATGTGTGGGCGTCCGGCAGGAGAGCATGCATACGCTTATGCTAGCTGCACGGTCTAGAGTGCGCGCCGCACGTATGTAGGTGGCTCTCAGCCTCTAAGGGCAGCGCGGTTGTGATGGACAAAATAATATACTTCAACCGATGCAATGGCTTGGAACAGGGCGGCCCCAGTTGGGTGGGAAAACAGCGGTCGTAAACTTGCACTTACCATGTGCCTGGGACTCTCAAGCCAAAGAGATTTGGACACAGCCATACCTTGAAGAATTCGGACGAGTGGGCAACTCGCTCCGTGGCGCAGATGTGCGGCCAAACATCCCCGCTGACTGGCCCCTTTCGTTGTCAATTAGGGTTTATAAAAAATCGTACCTTCCCCTCTTAGATCTTACCTTGGAAATTTCTGCCGTAAAGAAATTCAAGGAAAAACGCGTAGCCCGTAGCAGTCGCTTAGCGCCAATATTTTCGTGTAGGCCTTCTACCTACGCGATTGACACCCCACACCCCGCTATCCTCTTCATCTCTTCTCCCACAGTCTGCCACACCCCCGAAGTTCTGTTCACCTCACTCTAAACAAGCTTCATCACTTTTTCTCACCCGAATTGGCGATTTTTAGTCGTTCAATTCACACCATCATCATCCTTGCGGCCAGCAAATCCTTCGTAAACCGACTCACCTCAGTCCAAGAAGTTCGTCCGTCCTCATCCTCAATCCTGCGCTGACATTCAACCCACTTCTGCCTCTCCTCCAACGTCTGCCAGTCATGTGTTGCCTCGCTGTATTTCATTTGTGTCCGTCGTCTTCGATCTGCTCGTTCTTGCCAGAGGTGGCTATTTTGTGTGATTCATTGGGTTGAGATCTTGCCAGACCGTTTTTCCGAATTATCACGCCAAGTCATTCCAAAATGGCTAAACTTTTCATCGGGTAAATCGTTCCAGTCTGTCTCTCGATATTAATACGTGCTGACTAATATCACTTCATCCTAGCGGTCTTGCCTGGCATACTGATGATACGACCCTTCGCACCAAGTTCGAGGAATTTGGCCAGGTTGAGGAAGCGGTATGCTAAACTCGTTTAGCCTAGGTGATCATTGAGGAGATCTAACACATTGCTAGGTCGTAGTCAAGGATCGCGATACTGGCAGGAGCCGTGGCTTTGGTTTCGTCAAGTTCGGCAATGAAGCCGATGCAGACGCTGCGATTGGCGCTATGAACAACGTTGAGTCAGTATTCCCACCTGAGATTTGCTGTAATGCATATTGATTCGCTTTAAGATTCGATGGTCGTACCATTCGTGTCGATAAGGCCACTGACCGCGCTGCTGGCGGTGGTGGCAATCGTGGTAGTTATAATCGTGGTGAGAGTTATGGTTCGCATGTCGGGTCGCACAATTGTGTAACGCTTATCTAATATTTGTAACACAGGCCAAGGCGGCTACGGCCAAGGTGGGGGCCAGGGCGGTGAGTGACAGATCGCCATTACCCTCTTATACGATTTCCTCAGCTAACATCCCATAGGCTATCAATCCGGCAGTGGCTATGGTGGCGGTGGCTACGGTCAAGGTGGTCAGGGTGGCGGCCAGCAGGGCTATAGCGGTGGTCAATCTTATCGCGGAGGTGGAAACTCTGGCTACTAAGTCATTTGCACGGAAATTGTTCCATCCTGACCTGGAATTGAGAACCTACCTGTTAAGAAGTGTGGCACTCAATCTTTTGCTTTTAGATGATGGTTGACGGAAGGGTTATGTGGTCGCGGAATGACTTGACGGTTGATCGAACCAGCATATAATTTAGCTGCTCGGCTAGACTTCTCTTCCCCTCTTCAGTTCCTGGATGTATTCTTTCTCCTAGCGAGCTTCACGCATGCTCTCGGTCATGGCGGATTTCTTTCTGTTGTTTTTGCTATCATCAGTTTTCTGTGGTCACTCATGTCTCTTGCTGTGGTGAATATCCCACATCTCGCTTCTATCCTCTAGGGGATATGCAGGCAATAACGAAAACGGGTTCCTTCTTCACTACTCGATCCGCTATGCTTTCTCCGCCTCTTCTTGCCCGTCTGTGCTCCCCGGACTGCGAAACCTCGTGATCTGTACCAACCCATCCGTACCAGCCATTTCTCCAGCTTCGCTTGCTACACGGCTAGTCCCACGTTCGAGTGCCCTAACTCTAACAAACAAGTCTTGTACATGTCTGTCTTCGCTTTCTGGGGATAGCTGATCCAGGCTCTCTGCTAGCTCAAACAGATATTCTTTGTTCTCTCCACTAGGGCCCCTACTGCGCCAGATGCGTTCTGCCAGCTTGTCAGGATCCTGGGGTCCTAAGAACTGTGGGTTATCTGGTGTGCCTATGTACACCATCGTATTGATAGCCTCTCTACCTGTCGAAGAGGAGGCCGGATAGAATGGGGTGTAGTGAATCGAGTAGCCATTGATCTCACGAATATCGAGATACACCTGCACTTCCGCTGCCTTCGACTGAGTAATTCGATAGGCCACGCCCCAGACTTTCTCCTCGGCAGAGGAGTGCTGGAGTGTCACTATCAGTGTATAGTCCTACCGGGGAGCTTTAAGTATCACACACACATAGTCTGTAAGTTTCTCCCAGAAGGGCCGCTCAATAAGTGTAACTACCCGTCCTGACGACTCAGGCGTGCCCCGGTGGTCCTCACTGTAGCCATCACCAGGTCAGGACTGCTGGTCTACAGTGATCAACACAGCTGAGCCCTTTTACTGACCTTGCCTACACCACTCCAAGAGAGTATCAGATACGATAGACCCGGGTATCCTTTGGTACACGATTTCAACATACCTGCCAGAAACGCCGTACATACCCCTTTATGTAGCCCGGCACTCTCCTATCTACTCACCAACTTCAGTAAGCACGACACCGATCAGGCCAAGGTCAACACGTAACAAGGCACGGGTACCACACTACCAAAGTGGGGTGGAGGTTTCCAGATGAGGCTTCTATTTCTGCGATCAGATGATGTTTCGGTGTTGTCTCGCCACAGTAGTCCGACTGATCAGCGCAGGAACCATCCCGGGGAGATCACACGAGCCTAAAACCTACCCGTATCCGAAAAGCCAAAACTCATCTTCCAGCATTCCGTAGAGTAGGAAGTCACAATGGAGTTCAGGGCGGGTGGAATTTCCTTAGGCTTATAGTGGGAGTGATGTGAGGCCAACCAGTTCACGTCGCAAAATTCCGGTAGCGAGATCGTTCGGAACGACGCCTGAGCTGCTTGGCATACGCCGTAGCCGCCCGATCGGGATAAAGGTATTTGTAGCACAGCGTCTAGCGGCGCACCGTCAGGACAACACCGAGTCCACTCCGTGCAGACGGATATTCCAGTCGCGAGTGATCAGGATCTCCAGCAGGGTCAAATGTCAGTACAATGTTGTGTCTCTGCGGTGCACCTACTCCTCGGAGGTCTTGCGTTGGCCAATCGATGCTTTTGTGAAACCGCAATCAAACTGACCGCTTTCGTCGGCTGACGCTGCATCCAAGTTTTTCAGCCTCACGACTGCCAGGTGGGGTGTTGCTAAGGCCCCCCTTCCCTGCTGCTCCAACCTCAGGAATCCTCAGTCTAAGCGTCCTACAAATTAACCCATGGCATATAATAGCTCCTACAATCCCGACGCGTTACCGGCGTAAGTCCCGTCCCTCCTTTGCGTGCGAGTTTTGGTGGGGCACGTCTGAGCCGTGTACCCCGCGGCGTCATCTATAACTCAAGATGGGATCTCACATATTTTTTGCTCGAGCGTTACATCATACCGAAACCCAACCAGACTTATCGCTGGCTTTTGTTGAGATATACCCCTTGCTAACGTCTCTGCCTAAAGACATGCCGAACCTGAACAGGTAATTCTACTCTTTTGACAATGTCCGCAAACCTGCTACATCTATAGTTACTGAAATCACTTCCCCGCAGGCAGCACAGATACTCTCTAGCTATCAGTCAGGAGCTGGTCGTGGCCAGCAAGGTGGCGCGCAATACAACAAACCACAGCCCGCTCCACCTCGCCCGCCCCAACAAGGCAATTTAGGACCAGGTGGCTACGGTCGTGGACAAGGCCAAGGTAGTGGCGGACAAGGAAGAGGATATGGCGCTCCACAGGGCGGAGGTGGAGCCAATTATGGTCAAATTTCACCAGGTGGGAGGTACAACTATGGCATGTCATCCCCGCCACCGGGAAACTATGGCTCCGGTCCTCCACCAATGACCCACGGCCGGACCGACCCCGTCTCTAGACCTCCCCCTACTCCTGCACCACCACAAGGGAGTGACCCAGCGCTCTGGCCGTTGTTCAAAGCTGTTGACAAGGATGGTTCGTATTACCCCTACTATCCAAGATTCCGAGGTTGAGGATCCCGACAAGGAGATGCAGTCTAATCCTAAAACAAATATCAGGCAGCGGTCAGTTGACAGAGAAGGAGCTCCGTGCAGCACTGGTGAATGGAGACTGGACAGCGTTTGACCCACACACAGTCCGCATGATGATCAGGTCTGCAAACTTCTTGATCCTTCACTGTACAGCTATTGACAGAAAATATAGGATGTTCGATACCGACCGTTCAGGCACGATTGGCTTTGACGAGTTCTGGTATGCCTTTAAGTCTGGCGGTATGTCTATTTGATTGCGAGATGCTGACTCAGACATTTTCTAGTGGTCTTTGGGGCTTCCTAGCAGCTTGGAGAACACTATTTGACCGTTTTGACGAAGATGGCAGTGGTAACATCAGCTATAATGAATATACGAACGCCCTAGTTGGTAAACTACCCATTTCTTCAATGACGATATCTACAAAAGAGATCGCACTGCATAAGCCTTGGTAAGGTTTTTTCCCAGCTTCAACGACTAATATCCTACTCGAGAACAGCATTTGGTTATCGCCTCTCGCCACAATTTGTGCAACTTCTCTTCAAGAGCTACGACAAAAGAGGTAAGGAAAACGCGTCGTCCCTTCTGGTGGGTGAGCACACAGTATGCGGTCCTACCGCCGCGGAAAGAAACTCCGCTTACATAGTTGTGATATGTTACGGATAGGAGAGAACGCCATATCATTCGATCTCTTTGTGCAAAGCTGTATCAGTTTGAAGCGCATGACCGACGTATTCAAGAAGTATGACGAGGACAGGGACGGGTACGTTGACAATCTACTAATTCCTACTAAATTCTATACGCTAATATCACATTCGAGCTGTATAGATATATCACTTTAAGCTTGTAAGATCTTTCTAACCCCTTCAACCCCTATTTCCTTCCAGCGGAGAAGTTTTTACACGACATATGCTAAAAATTCACATTTGTGACTCGTCAGCGAGGAGTTCTTAACGGGTATGCGAGGCACTCATTTCATGCTCTTTTTAATTCGCCCAAGATTGCGTAATACCTACTGATCCGTCGCCGCGCAGAAATCCTAAGACAGCGTTAACCCCGAGGTTTCGATCAAAGAAGAAATATCGCAAATGGAATGACAGATGTGGTCAGTTCCTACCATGTGAGCGCTGGTCTCTACGAGCTATGAGAAGGACTCGTTGGGCCGATACTCCGCAAATGAAAGCACAGGCGTTGCTGCAGCTACAACCTCCTATGCCAAGAGGCCTAGATCCTAGATAAATACCTATGCATTTCTATACTATACAACTAATCACTACCAAGAGAAGAGAGACGCGTGCTTTTGAAGAATATCCCGTCGAACTTTTGCGCCGAATATGCAGTATGGCCAACCCAAACATGCTCGCCGAAGAAACCCAACAGTAGAATGTCGTGATCAAGGCTCTATGCATGCATGCCGATCACTCATGACACATAAGACCTATACCTCCTCCACAACACCATTACCAATCAAGCCATGATTCGTGGGAGATCCTGCGTCAGCGGCGTCTTGACCCTTCTCATCGTTTCCATTGCGCTGAGGTAGTCCTGTCTTGTACTCCTGATGCTCCTTACTCAGGGCCTGTCTTCCTGTAGTCGGAAACAATTAATTAGTTAGCCATGCCCACCATTCAAACCCACCGGCGATGGCCGCACCGCGGACCACTTTAATAACCTCAAACAAGAAAAAGATAAAAAACTCACGAATAAATGCACTAGCCACCAACCCCACCACACTCGCAACCAAAAACAAAATCCACATCTCCCTCAACGCCAATCTGAACGCCTCCCGGGCAACTTCCCTCTCTCCCGGCGGCAAGGCGTTCACAATCCTCACATTGGCCCCGGCCGTCCCACCAGATAGCAGTCCCGCTGTCTTTGGTCCCAATGTAGCTTGTAGCTTCCCAACCTGGGCTTGCATCCCATTCTGGAACACTACACCGCCAATCACGACGCCGATGCTTGTAGCCATATTCCGCGTGAACCCGAATGTTGCCGTTGCAGTCGCGATGTCCTTGGGTGCGATCATGCTCTGTAGAGCGATTAGGGGGCTCTGGAAGTTCGGCCCCGCCCCAAATCCAGCGACAACTTGATACAGGATGACTTTCGCCCAACCGGGGACCAGAGGCAGATCGAGGAATAAGCCCAGGCCAATGCTGACGACAAACATGCCTATCCAAATGGGCTCTAGGTAATTGCCAGTCTTGCGGATGAAGATGCCTACCACAGCAGAGCCGATGGAGAGGGTGAGTGCAAACGGTAGGAGGAGGACGCCGGACATTAGGGGGGCGAAGCCGAGTACGGCTTGGAAGTAAAGTGGGAGGTAGTATGAGCCCCCAATGAATACCTATTCGAAATATTTTGGTTAGGTCTTTGAAAAGCTCGAAGAGGGCGTTAGTTCAGCAAGTATCTTACCATGCCATGGAAGAAGCAGACAGCCAAGGCCGCGATGTTGGAGCTGCGTTTAAACAGTCGCATAGGCATAACTGGATATTCTGCAATCTTCCACTCGACCCATACGAACACGCAAAGGAGTAGGATCCCAAACACGATCAAACAAATAACCTCTTTGGAGTCCCAAGGGAATATCACACCGCCGAATTCCAGTCCTAGTAGGAACATGACAACCCCTCCGATAATGGTAATGCAGCCTAGTAGAATACATGTTTAGCACAAAACGATCCAAGGTGAAAGCTGCTCTGAGTAGTGACTATACCTAGCCAGTCAATGGCTTTCAATCCCTCCACGAGCGGCGTTTTTGGGGTGTGTAGCTTTAGGAAGAAGAACAGAACGATCATGGCAAGGCCGCTTGCGGGTACTATATACACGACGTAAGCATATAAGATGAGGGGAAAGGCTTGCGAAATTCTCTTACAATTAATATAGAAGCACCAGCGCCAGGATGCCTGACACGATCAGTAGGCGAACTCTCGACAACAAACAAGAATCTCAAACTTACTTTTTGCGTAAAGACTCCGCCCAGCACAGGACCAATTGAGCTCGCCAAAGCCCATACACCTCCAACGAAGCCTCGGGGAGAGTTAGTATAGCCCTTACGTTTCGTTCATTACAAGACACATACCATAATAAGTAGCTCGATTCCTGTCACTGGTTAGGATACTACTCTCGACGTAAAAATGGAGAAGTGGGAACTAACCTCATAGAGAACAAGTCCCCAATACAAATATTAACCAGAATGATACAGCCGCCTCCGCCCATTCCCTGGATGGCCCGGCCAATAATCAACATACGAATGCTAGTAGAGACACCGCAGAGCAAGCTGCCAATGAAGAAAATCCCAGCAGCTGTCAAAATAACGGGTTTGCGTCCCCATATATCACTATTTACGTTTTAGTCAGGATTCTTTGAATTTCTATACTTTCAAGGTGGATGTGCATATACAAACCTGAACTTTCCCCAGGACGGGACGGTTGCCGCACACCCTAGGAGATATCTGGCATGTGGAAATGTCAGTACGTCTATGTTACAGCACTCTGACACCAGTGGGATACTGACGCAGCACCAATCCATGTGTACCCGGCAGAGGATTGAAAGTGGTCTGAAATCACAGGTAGCGCAGTAGTAATAATAGTCTGAGATAAGGAACGAACGTAATCAACGTCTAAAGTCACAATATAAATTTCACAGCGAAATGAATATTCATATACCTGATCGAGTGCAGATAGAGCGACGGCCATCTATCCATTCCAAAACGTTTTGTTAACAAAGTCCTATGTCCTTGAACTCAGGGATTCCATGCCATTAATGCCCCCATGATAATTGCCGTTTCGAGCTTCGTCCGTTTCGCCGCTTGCTTCTCCACATCTGTAGCTGGCAGACCATCAGATGCTGCAGGTGACGAAACACCAGTTTTGTCGTCCAGACCATTTTCTGCTGATGGTGCTGTCGCTGGCCCCGCTCGAGCATCCGCCGCGGCCTCCACTTCGCTCTTTGGGATGTCGCCCACCCCAAATTCTTTCTCCGTCATATTTGTTGTCATAGCTCCAAGCGAAGGCGTAAGGCAGATTCGCAGGTGCTAGTTTCTCAGAATATGCTTCCACAACAGCAGAAAGAGCAATTCTTGTAGGTTGCAGAAGCGCACAACATGTATGTAGGACGAAAGATGACTCTTGACGACATGACAAGAAGCAGCCATTGCCGCCCCAGGCAATTTTTTTACGTTTGCGCAGATGGTGTGCCGCATTGGGGATTACGCAGTAGTCCTACGATAGCGCACTGACCTTATTCCCTCATGTCGAGCGGGACACTTCCGCAGGAACGGCTCTGTGTGTCGGCATATTTGACCGACACACCGACGTCCGAACACCGCTGAGCAATATCAAAACCCAACAATCCAGCACAAAGCCTGCCCAATGGAGTCAAATCCGGAAGACGAGGAGCGTAAGCTTCAAGCTGTGCGTTCTAGACATCCCTTTCATGCTTACCTATGGGACTGAACGCCGACGTGTTCTCCGCAGGAACTCCAAGCTCTCAAAACCGTCCGCGCCGAGCTGGAAATGATTAGTCGTCTCACCGGCACAATAGCTCAGGACCTCGAGACCAGCCGGCACAATTACTCTGCCATAAGTGGTTCGTCATCTACTTCACATTTCAAAGCCACCACGGGTAGCGATGACTGACTGGCATGGTGATTAGTAGGCTCCACCAAACGTCTTGAAGAAGCCATTAAAGTAGTGAGGATGGACGCAATAAGAAAGAAAAAAGAGAGCTCGCGATAGAATTAGAAGTAGCACTGCTCCCTCCTGATTTGGTGGGTGTCATGAGATTCCATAGTGTCGTTCACCACGCTACCACAAAGTTAAGTCCATTCATTGATAGGAGACCACCATGTAAAATCCCATTAAGGAATCAACGACTATAAATTTAAGTAGTTCATCGTTGAGACGGATCACTGTACCATAGAAGCCAGAACTACTCAGTCCGGGCTGTTTTGCAGTCCTGACTGACTCCTGTATACAAATACCTTCTAGCTCTCCGCACCCATGATAGTGCTCTTTGCTTATGTCTATTTTGCGATATCTCCACGGAGGGCTCCTAGGTCTGTGTACACCCAAACCTATACGCTCACAGGCAGACTTCATACCTATATATCAATTTCAAAGTATTGTCATAGAGAGCTTCCGTCCCTGTATGCATTCGCGAGTGTTGCTTTCACGAGGCTACCTTGCGACTGAACGGAAGAGAAAGCTGGATTTACACAGCCGAGGAGGTAATGGTTTATTCGCGTACATACTGTAATACAGTTGTAGAGAGAGTCGCGATCTAGAGATGCGGCAGCTACGGCAGCCAAAGGGCTCCGTCTAGACGCAAGACAAATGCATGTGTTGACCACATCTATCTTTGCAAGCAAGTCTTGCTTGCCGTGAAGGATACAAAAAAGCTGTGTAAGAAGAATGCTTCAACGAGGTCTACAAACAGAATATACCAGGCTGTCTGCAGGCCGTTCCTTGATGCAAGCTTCTGAATCAACTGGAGTAGAAAAGTGCATTGCAAATGCAGGAACGCCTGCTAAAATACGCCAAGAAATGAAGCCCATATGACCCAGAACAACCGCCTTGCAGTGCACTGAAAGAGTTGTACCGTCAAATTGCAAGGAAAATTCTGTCTGAATATGCACCAAGCTTCATTTTCAATACCTAGATAACATATGAAGGAGGGAATCAGCCTCTGCTACCTCGCCCCTGTTGGAAATTGCCCTGGTAAGAACCAAACTGCTGCTGCTGTTGTGGATGTTGAGCCTCGGCTTGATGGTTTAGAACAGGTTTACTCCAGCCTCCACCCTGTGCAAAAACCCGCGCCGCCGGTGAGCCCCAGTTTGATGCTTGCTGCTGCGGGTATTGTTGGCCGGCTGGATACTGATGTTGCGCGTACTGCTGCTGCGCATACTGTTGTTGCGGGATCGAAGCCGCCGGTAACATGCCGCCAAGCTGTGGGTTGGGGCTTATACGACCATAAGAGCTATTCTGGGCTTGCTGTTGGCGTTGAGCGACTGCATGTTGAACCATCTGCCCGCTTAAGCCCTCCTTGATTTCTTTCTTTTCCCTTTCGCGAGCTGCGATGGCGCCTACTAACCCAGATGGCTGGATTTGTTGTGTAGAATTACCACCAGACATATTAATTAGAGGACCGCCGGTCACTTGGGCCACATACTCTTGTTCACGAGCCGACAAGCGGGTGGAATAGTCTCCTGTGCCACCTGCAGATCCTTGAGGGACGAAGGCACTACGGGACTGAGGTCTAGATGGATTCTCTCCATTGGCTTTGCGCGCCTTAGGAAGTACAGCGCCTTCTGCGGATGAGTTACGACTTAATTCCGGGGTCATTCGACCTAGAGAATTAGATGACTGGTTACGATGATGGGCATAGACAGGTACTCCTCGAGGCTGAGCAGCAGCAACGGCACGTTGCTGCACAAACTGTTCCGCCGTGAGTTTCTCTCCCGGTCTCCCGGGACTAGCTGTTCCCGGCTGCCAGATCATGTTTCTACGTCCATCAGAGTCGGCTCCCGGGGGTGTCCGGAAAGGCTCAGGCGTAGTGAGGTTACGGCTTGGAGGCCGTGAGTGCTCACGGGATTGATTTCCAGAGCCGGACTTCCCTGTGATGACGTAAGAGGTTCGGTTTCTCTCATCAACACCGGCGGTGCTTCCTGACTGAGGACTATGATTGCCACTACCTGCTGAGTTGAATTCCCTCGACCCGGACGACCTGCTTCTATCATGTTCAGATTGAGTCAGGGTTCCGCTAGTACCAGGTCGACCTGGGCCTCCAGCAGCGAGGTTGTAGGTGGGGCCAAAATCAATGTTTGGCATCCAAGAGTTATCCGACTGTTGTTGGGAGTTTAGTTGATAATGGGCATCGCCCACTTTAACTCCTTCGGTTTGGGGTTCCGTGGTTCCCACAGTACGCATTACTCCAGTACGAGGTTTTTCGACGGAGGCAACAGATCCCCTTGTATCTGTACTTTTGCGGGTGCTAGCATAATCCGGAGATACCGTTGTGTCGTTGTCGTAATTGCTACTAGTCGAACTAGCATGACGTTGTAAATCAATGCTATTTTGGTGATGAGACGATTCGGTAAGAGTCATGACTTGGTCCAAAGCGCTCGGATCAAATACATGCCGGCGTAGACTGCTAGAATCGGAGGCAGTCGCGGGTGTTTCAACTATCGCGCTCTGAGTGGTTGACGTCCTAACCGGGACAGGTTTCCTCGAGATGCTAGGTTCTGTTTTCAGCGGTGGCACTTCACGGGAAGTTTCAGTAAGAGAAATCTTTTCAAGTCTAGACGGTCCTGAATCATCACTGCTTCTTCCTGCGTAGCCAGGGGTTTCGTAATAGTCCGTGTCATATGTTGATGTTAGAGGGCCGACTTGTTGTCTGGTTGGGTTCTGTGAAGAATACTGGTGTAGAGGTACGGGAGGGGATGCGTTAGGATTGTAGTAGGATGGTTCTTGAGAAAATTGATGGGAATCTGAGGAAGGAGGCGGAGGTAGAGGACGGTCAGTTGAACTCCGATTGCTTGATGTTACCATCCCTTCATAACCAGTACCATAGTTAGCAGACATCCGATTTCCGCTGACTTCGTTATGTCCCGCTCTCTGCCCATCGGGTGGTGCACCCCGGGAATCACGCTGTCCTTCAGCATTACTATTATTTTCCCCCTGATTCGACCTCCAAGCAGCAGTAACACCAGCTGTCGCTACAGCTGTTGCACCGGAGATTTGGGCGAGTGTGCCGGCCGACATACGGTTTGCTCTCCTTAGCTCATGAACAGGTTGAGGTGGATTTAATGGTTTAGCTCCTGGAGCGTGCGCAAAAGCAGGCGGAGCAGCCACGGGAACAGGACTAGACAGCGGCTGCATTTCACGGATGGGGAACTCTGTCGATTGGTTGGGGTTCGATTCCCCTTCAGAACTAGTCCTCTCGTTCGTAGGCGCATTGGAGTTATTCACATTCTTTGATTGTGCATACTGGTATGGGGGGCTGACGCCTGAGGCGTGCGGAGGAGGAGCTGGTGGCTCACCCTGATACGTATTGTCTTGGCCTCGGTATCGGTCGTATCCTTGGGATTCCGACACGGATCGTCTATGAGTAAGACCATACTTGTTCGGAGCGGGAGGTGCGTAGCCCGGTTGCGATTGGTAGGGGTTGTTAGCATTTTGAGGAGACGTAAATTCCTGTGCAAGTGACGGATTCGATCTGACGGATGCACCATCATCAAACGTGATAGCGCTACGGGAGGGCAAGCTATTCCTCAGTCCCTTCCTACTGCCAGTCCTGCTACTAGCCTGACCGTCACTAGTCGACAGTGCAATCATGCGGCGAGATGTGAGCTCCTTTAGATTTTTTCTCCACTCTCCTTCTGTCCAATTTTGACTGCCTTCAGTGAGGATCAGTGATACGACATCCATAGTTTCCAGGTAGCCGTAACGCTTCTCCTGAGGCATCGCAAACATAAGTCCTCGAGTATCGCGGATATCTGCTATGAGTCCATGGGGTCGTCCATACAAGGCGAAGGTGTCAAAAACGGGAAAGAGCCACCTGAGCATCATTTCGAAACCCGGGACAGCGGCATGCGCCTCGGGCATGACGAACACAAAGCCTTCTGATGTGGTAGCGGGCTCCGAGTGAATGGTAATTGTGCCCTCAACTTTCACCAGTGTTGACTGATCGATCAATGGCTTCGACTGAGGATAAATCGCGTAAGCCGAGTACGCGTTAGTAATAGTCGCAATTGGCTTCGTTTTCTTCGTCTTCTTCGTGTCGTAAAGCTTGATATCTCCCTTCAACATTGGTAAGGAGTGTACGCTTGTGTATGCAGATTTCTTTTTGAGTTGCTTTTGTTGTTTTTGAACCAACTTCTCATCTGGCGGGGTTATTACGCACCAACACCGACGCCAAGGCGTACCGGCGCCAAAGCGGACTCGCGCCCAGTCCTCTGCTTTAAACCTTGTACGCTCCATGATTCCTTTAATGTTAGGAAGAGCTTTACCTTTGCCTGCTATTAAAGATCCAGTATACGCTTCTTGTAGAGTCGCGTGCTCATACATAGCTAGTCTGATACTGGCGGTCCACTGTGTTAATGAATGGTGTGAATTGAAATGAAGCAGGTAGCGATTTCTGCCAGCCGTCGAAATGCTGAGCACATTCTGAAGAGGAAGTCCGTTTTCAGGTCGTGTAGGGAATTGCTCAATCTGAAAACGTTAGGCTCCGTTTGTGCCCATGAAAGCTGGATCTCATACCATCTTTATGGAAGCATCCGTCAAATTCATGAACGTTGGAATAACTTCTCCATCCTGACCCGCTTTGTCAAGGGCTGCAGCGTCCCATAGTGATAATATCGTCCCAACGAGTTGAGCGAAGCATTCGACCCATGTGCGATCAGCGCTAGGTTTCCCAGCTATTCCTATAATCAGCAAAAACAGGTACAACGAGCGTTACAGGGTGATAATGGAAACTTCTCACTCGGGTCGAGGTCATTCAACTTGAGGAAGTATCCTTCCTGGTAGAGTTTATTCGAGTGGCTGTTAAGGAAGGTGAATATAGGTTGCAGCTCCGGCAGTGTGTCCTGAGCGACTTCCATGAGAGGAGGTTGGTAGGTCTGCAGCATGGACATTGGTCTCGAAAGGGCACGCTCATGTCGCGCTCGAGGCGGTGGTGGAGAGTCCCGGGACGCACCTTCGGGGCGTTGTAGGCTCGGGGTAGAGCTGCTGGCTTCTTGCAGCGGGACTGGCTGTTGCGTGGGAGCTGGCGAGGGTGATGCGGAAGTCGACGAGCGAGGAGACCCGCTAAACTGGGACATGAACGACATGACTGAACGTAGAGTATTAGTGGTGAGGAACGAAATGACTGCTGCCGGGCCATCACGTACCCCGATTGCGACCCATCATGACAGATTCTGCGTCGACTTTGCACCGGTCAATTCACAGTATTCAGCCTAGATATTCGTTTGGTCGGTGTTTCCGTGCGCAAAATTCACCGTAGGCGGTCAAAAACTCAAAGTGACGGTTACAGCGTCTTCCGCCGTCCCTTGATATTTAGTGTCACAGATGTTTTTTACTGGTGGTGTATGCAGCAGTAAAGACTGAACAAGGGTCACTAAAACTTGACGTTTTCGAGACCGGAATGTGGTTGATATGATGTATGTATGTGGACACAGGCAGCGAAAAAAAGTTGGGGCGCTCTATTGTCTTTTCTATTTCGGTGACGCGTTTCTTGGCGACTCGCCTCTTTTGGTTCTCTCTTAGTCTAGATCAAGGCAGGGATGTCATTAGCACGGCAACGGAGCACTTCAGTTCTGGGCTCGCTGGTCCTTTCGCCAGAGGATATGGACGACACACGATTTGTAAATCTGCGAGAAGCTGACAACAGCCAGCCTGAGCCGGGATATGTACCAGCAAACTTTCCATCATAGCGCTTTTGCACCCTGCCACTGCAGCGTTCAGTGCACATCCCATCACGATACGATATATTGTGGTAGCACAGCCTGTGCCACAGATTGTGTTCCAAGTAAACTAACAAAAGCAAGCAACGATCCAACGGTGTGTTCGTCCCTGCCGCATAGCGAGGCTACATGTTACCACAAAGCACGAATCCTATCAATTCAATTCGATCAGAACATCAAATCAGTGGAGTACAGAGGAGTATACACTACTAGTGAGAGGGGAGTTGATATCCTAGCGAAAATACGCCTATACTCCATACAGCACGCTTAAGCCGCGCGGTGCTCCATACCGCAGAAAATGTCTTACTCGAACCAGCCGAGACGGAAATAGCACTGCCACCACCTTCCCAGTGGGCGGACGGAGCACATTCGTTCCGGTTCCATATCCTCCTGGATAGGCCAGATTATTTCCTATGACCTGGTGCGAATAATAAGGCCGAGCCAAGTTCATGACGAGTACATATACATACACTTGTGGCTCTAAAAGGGTTTTGAGTGCTCAGTACTCAGTACTCCGTGCAGAGGGAGTAAAAAGGTCGTGGGAGTTTGCTAAGCGATAGCGGAATCGGACCCTGCCCGAAGGAAAGAAGCGGTTTTTCGGATCGTCCGGGCCTCAGGTGCCCCAACTTTAAAAATGCAGGGGGCCTTGCTGAAGTTGACGAAATGGAGGAAATCGCACTGCAATAGGGAGATTAGTTCAGCTAAAAAACAATCAGGACTTCATTGGCCGAGAAAGCGAAACGCTTGAGGCCAAGAGTTGTACTGGAATGGCGCCTTTTGTGGACTACGCTTACATGCAAAATGAAGTTACATTGCCGCGGAAGGGTACAGATTCGAATTCGGGGACCCCTTCCAGAAGCTCCGTCTTGCATGCTTAGCCCAAATCTAACGGAAACCTTACTTCTGCACTTCTATCACGTGATTGGCATCAGCAAGCAACGTAATTGTTGAGAAATCGAATCACTCAGATATCTACCAAGGATCTCAACATAGCGATTGCTTCTATTTGCAGCTGGAATGCGCAGGTCGAGAGTCATACCGATATTGTGCGCTCCCCGATCGCCGAGCTGCCGCATCTCCCCAGTCAGTTTCCAAAGATGTCTGTACTCAGTGACTGCGTCTGAGCCGGTTACTGCAACATTCACAGAAGCTCCGATTCAAGATAAACGGTACCAGCTACCATTCTATCTGGATACGGGCTATGCATTGTTTGCAAAGCGGCCATCGCGGCCATTCCCTCCGCCATTCCTATCACCACCATCTGGTTCTTTCTCTGATCCGCTCAGCACACATGATAGAAGTAGAGACCGAAGGCCAACTGTGAATGGCGAGGTCATTCGAGGCGTCACAAATGGAGATGATGCCGTTCTTGCTAGTGAGAATTTTATAGGGGCAAATGATGGAGTTGGGGCCTGGGCTACTAGGCCCAAGGGGCATGCTGCGTAAGATTTTCGATCACGTCTTATTTAATAGCAAACTAACAATCTTCACTGTAGTCTATGGTCAAGGTTAATACTCCATTTCTGGTCTCTAGAGGCCGAGCGTGATACCAAATGGTTATCGTGTGCCGATGGCGGCGCTGAGCCGGATCCTGTTGAATATCTCCAACGAGCCTACGAACAGACTATTGCTGCAACCTCTAGCCCCAATGAATGGCACGGCACCACAACTGCTTGCGCAGCGATTCTCAGCTGCTCCCCAGCAAACAAAGATTCTTCTGTCTCAACCCATCCAGTCCTTTATGTTACGAACTTAGGCGACTCGCAGATACTCGTCCTTCGGCCGCGACAAAATGAAATCCTCTACAAAACAGCTGAGCAATGGCACTGGTTTGATTGCCCCCGACAGCTCGGTACTAACAGCCCGGATACGCCTCGTCAGAACGCAGTGATGGATAAGGTCACAATTCAGGAGGAGGATGTCGTAATTGCCATGACTGACGGGGTTATGGATAACCTCTGGGAGCACGAAGTCGTGGAGAATGTTGTGGAGAGCATACGGAAGTGGGAGTCTGGGGAGGTTGGTGAAGGTTCAGGAGACAGGAAAGGCGGTGGTGGTGGCGGGATGCAGTATGTCGCTGCAGAGCTTATGAAGGCCGCAAGGGTCATTGCCCAGGATCCATATGCAGAAAGCCCTTTCATGGAAAGGGCGATTGATGAAGGCTTGGCAATGGAAGGAGGTAAGAGGTCTTCCTTGACATAGTGCCACTGAAGGAGAAAATATTCTGCCTCGAGCATAGGACTAATGCTTACACTCCACAGGTAAGCTCGACGATATCAGCGTTGTTGCTGCGTTATGCAAGCGAAGAAATGGATGAACAAGGTAATCTGTTGAGTAGGATATTGCAAAACGGGGGCCAGCACGCCCCCGATACACTCGGTCCGACACAAGATGAAATGAGCAACCTGGCACAACATATTGGGAAGCAGTGCGAAAGAAGATTCGCCTCTATTTGGCAACCTCTGCGCTACTGCTTTGCTATTGATGAAAACACGGGAACCAGCCTTGCCCATTCTGCTGCACGACTCACGCGCCAGGGAAGTGGACTCGCCAATACGGAATACAGGACGGTCCTACATCGGACCAAGATAGTGGGCAATGTTTAGAGAACTCCGCCATAGAAGAAAACATAGAGTTCCACGGAACTTTAGAGTGTTCACTGGAAGTAGAGGACATTAGATTGAGTTAAGCTCTTCGACTCAAAGAAACACCAGAAGTATAAAATATATTTGCTCTGCTGTTCTGTGCTTGGAGCTTGGCAGTACATATATGGCTTTGTTACCCTACTTTCGTAAAAGTGACCATGAGCTGTATTATTCCCAGCAACGGGAGAGATACTTTTCGGCAGGTGCGTATTTTTGACCCACCCATAAAGTTCCTAGAGCATGGTTTTAATGTTTTGGACTTCAATCCCATTAAAGACTCTGAAAGTTCCGCAAAACTTTTCGGGTCTAGTGACACTCCACTGAGCACTCCATAGACGGAAAAGAAACGGATTTTTTGTTTTCCTCCACAATCTCGGCGAGCGTATCTGGAACTCCCAAATTACAAAATAATATCCTATAACTTCATTGAATTTTATACGCCAGATTCATGGATCTTACATTTTCAGGATCACGTTACACGATGCTTGGTGGAGAGGATAGGTACGCCAAGCCCGCACAGACCACAGCTTATTTATTTCGCTTTTTGCAGCCCACGAAAGTTCCTTCGGAAAACGGGTCAGGACATATATGACCTGGATTCAAGATTGGCCAGGTCCAGTAATCCCGCCCATTGGGACCTTCAAGATGCGCGGTAAACGGTCAAAGCAGTATCGGAAGTTAATGCAGCAATATGGGATGACTTTTGGATTCCGGGAACCCTACCAAGTCCTCTGTATGTTATCCGAAGTTTCGAGAGTACATAGAACTAACCATGCGGATATCTACAGAAAGTGCTAATTTGATGGTAGTGGACGCAGGGATAATACAAGATGCTGCACGATTTAAAATGGACCTCGTTGCTGGGCTGGAGAGGACTCTGCACGGCAATGTCAAGCCTAGTATATTCCACTATCCCGTCAACAGAGCTTTCTTGCTTATACAAAACTCACAGTGATAACTCAATGCTCCATGCGTCATCTATACGCACTCTTCCCGCCTGCCCCAGCTCTAGTCGATCAAGCGAAAACATATGAGCGCCGGCGTTGTAACCATCACGAGCTGGAGAAACCTCTTTCCACTTTAGAATGTCTTTCTAGTGTTGTAGATCCCAAGGATAGTCATACGAATAAGCACCGCTACGTTGTAGCTAGTCGGGATATGGAGACGCGAGCTTTCATGCGGGGCGTGGCTGGTGTACCCTTGGTTTACATCAATCGAAGCGTTATGATTATGGAGCCGATGGCAGGGGCTACGGAGCAGGTGCGGGAACGGGAGGAGAGGGGGAAGCTAAGGGCAGGGCTTAAGAGCAGGGGAAAGGATGCAGTTGGCGAAAAAAGGAAGAGGGGAGTAGATGAGGACGACGCAGGCCTGGATTCGGGCAGTGAAAATGGTGAAATGCGACAAGCACCTAAGAAAAAGAAACGAGGCCCAAAGGGTCCGAATCCTTTGAGTACGAAGAAGCCCAAGAAAACGCCTCCTACACAACGGGAACCAAAAAAGTCAATCACCGGAAACATACAAGAAACTGGCTCGAAGGACGGGGAGATGAGCCGGCAAGGAAAGGCGGACAGGCTATCAGAAACACAGCCCAAGAAAAAACGGAGACGAAAGCATAAATCTGGCGCAGCTGATAGAGATACCGCAGATTCTACTAGCAACATAATGGCTGAGGAAGGCCCACGGAGCGGTTAGTGTATATTTAATTGGGCAAGGCCTTTACTAGAGTGAAATTCGATATGGACTCATGAGGGGTTAAATTAAACAGAGCATCGGCTGCTGACGACAGCATATTTGGCCACATCTTTTAATGACACGCAGAACTATGATGAGACGCATAAACTGCCCTTTCACTCTACGGCGGTAAAGAATTAACTGTAAGGAAGAATTGTTTCCATTAAGGCAAGTATTCAAGGATTTAGGCACTGCTGCAGGCCACCTCGTGAGTGGGAACATACGGCCGTTTTATGTGGAGTTCGCTAGAGTGCCAAGCATCGCTCAATAATAATTCCACTCCTTTACGGACTATTTTTCAATTCCGAACACGGGGCGAGCTGAAATCTTAATGCCTTCGTGATTGTCGGATACCCTGCCTCTGCTAACGAGGCTCTGAGGCAGCCCTAAACAAATTCAAGACACAACTTCTTTGAGCGGACGCTGCAGAGGCGCACAACAATGCCCCACAACGCGGTGGTGGACAATACCGCTTCGAACGAAGAGTCGCCGACACCGGGAAAGCTGACACCAGGGGTGGTGGCAGATGAGCGAGATGCGAGTCCAACCACACGAGGACGCCGTGTGAGTGAATCGCCGGCGGCCAAAAAAGTGGAGCTAGACGAATTTGGTCTACCCATGAGGAAGTTCAAGAAGCCAGTGCTTGAAGAGGACAGCTCTGAAGAGGAGACGGACTACCGGAGAACATGGAAGTACGTTAGAAAGCGCGGGGAGTCTCGTAGTACAAGTCGGGATATGCTCGGAAGCGGGGCGCCGACAGGGCAAACGCCCGAGAAAAAATCGGCAACCCTTGCTACAGATACTCCGATTTCGTCTACATCCTCGAGAAACTCGATATACCTAGAAGCTCAAGAAACGGTAGAGCCGGGGGTCGAGCAGGAAGAGAGTACGGACGCTCCGAAGTCAGTACAACTAGAGATCAAGCAGGAGGAAAGTACGGACGCCCCGAAACCAGTACAACCGGAGGTCAAGCAGGAGGATGATAAGGATGTTCCAAAGTCAACAGAGCCCGAAGTGAAGCAAAAGGATGGTACGGACGTCCCGGTCGATCCTGCGACTACTGCTCCGGCCACCAGCGGCCCAGTCGACGAGCGTCCCCTAGCTGAACGCCTATTGTTCCCCCGAAGTCCTGACCCTACCAACACTACGGGCTTCGCCTCTGAATGGTCTCACCAGCAAGTCGTCCCTCAAAAGCACAATGACCAGCGCGACAGCAAGACGGAAGATGAGTGGCAGACGATGCCCGCATATGCACCCTACGATATCTACGATGATGACAATAAACTTATAGCTCGCGAAGCAGTAGAGTCTGATGATGAGGCGGCGGCTTACGACGGCCTAGGAGGGGCAGGGAAGGGATACACTCGTGTGAATGTGGACGATGATGCACAGTCTGCTACAAGCATGGACGAGAACACCAAATACCTGTTCAAGGAACCTGGTACGAATGTTGCGGATGAGGACGATGAGCAAAGGAATCCATTATCACAAATGCAAGCAACCAAAGATCTCCTTACTGAAGGTCAAAGGATAGCATATGTGGGTGTTTGCAGACTGGCCATGGTAACAATGTTGAAGGAAGTGGAAGATATAAAGTCGGCAAAGAACACGAAAAAGGAGATTGGTTTTGCAGTGGAAGCGATGAAGATGTGGAGTCAGAAGATGATGGTTAGGCTCTATACGCATATGGACATAAGCCCTGCAGGTAAGTGACGGATGCACATCTGAGAGCTTAGTTCGTGAGTTAACGCGGCGGATAGAACAAATCATGATCGAGCAGCTGGCTGAGCACGGCGTCGAACCCAGCGACCTTACCTCTGCACTCATGCATAACTCCCGTGTCAATAATCCCATGGCCGAGGTGTCTACTTCAAAACCTTCGTCATTGGCATCGCCTCGCCCAGAGTCGGTCATCTCAAGGAGCCCCAGGGCTTCGCCAATGCCACAAGGCGAAGATGGCTTTGGTGCTCAACCGCCGCCACCATATCAAGAGCATGAAGGGGATGATTTACCGGCAGTACGTACACCCTCTCAGCTTCCGGATACGAAAAAGATTGATATTGACCTTCGGTGGACTGTGCTCTGTGATCTCTTTCTTGTCCTTATTGCGGATTCTATTTACGATTCACGCTCAAGAGTACTCCTTGAAAAGGTTGGAGGCTTCTTGAACATTTCTTGGCTAGAGATCTGTAAATTTGAAAAACGTGTCACTGATGCCTTGGAGATGCAAGAGGCTGCCGCTAAGGAGAATTGGAACGAAGACGAACATATGGAAAATCGGCGAAAGAGAGCTGTAAAGAGGAAAATTATTGTAATGGGATTAGCTACGGTCGGAGGCAGCCTCGTCATTGGATTGTCGGCAGGCTTGCTTGCACCGGTTATAGGCGCCGGCCTTGCTGCTGGTTTTACAACGATCGGAGTTGCAGGGACCAGTGGTTTTCTCGCTGGTGCCGGAGGTGCTGCATTGATCACATCCGTCGCCGCTACATCTGGGGGCGTCATAGCCGTCAGGGCATCCGCGAGGAGAATGGGGAGTGTGAAGACCTTTGAATACAGACCACTTCACAACAATAAGCGGGTGAACCTGATTATTACTATATCTGGATGGATGAACGGGAAGGTCGATGATGTTCGGTTACCGTATAGTACGGTGGATCCGATCATGGGCGACATTTATTCAGTGCTCTGGGAACCAGAGATGCTTCAGAGTATGGGGCAGACTATCAACATTCTAGCAACTGAGGTATGTGCCAGAGCCTTTACATAAATTCGAATGTTACATTTTCTAACATGCTGTGCAGGCACTTACCCAAGGTCTGCAACAAGTGTTAGGTAGCACCGTTCTAGTTGCTCTGATGGCTTCGTTGCAGCTCCCTATCGTCTTAACAAAACTGTCTTATCTAATTGACAATCCTTGGACAGTCTCACTTGATAGGGCTAATTCAGCAGGGCTCATTCTGGCCGATTCCCTAATTGATCGCAACTTGGGCTCCAGGCCAATTACCCTTGTTGGCTACTCATTGGGAGCCCGCGTGATATTTTCTTGCCTACGCGAACTCGGAAGCAAAGGGGCCTTAGGCATTATACAGAATGTGTATCTATTCGGAGCTCCTATTGTAGCGAAGAAGGATGAGTTTCTTCGTGCGAGAACTGTGATTTCTGGAAGATTCGTTAATGGCTACGCAACGAATGATTGGATATTGGGTTAGTATATTTGCCTATTGTCTTAGAGCTCATCTGACCGTTGCTAGGTTATCTTTTCCGAGCGACCAGCGGAGGTATAATGCGTGTGGCTGGTCTTGCGCCAGTCGAGAATATACCAGGCCTAGAGAATATAGATGTCACCGCCTTGGTGGCCGGCCATATGGCTTATCGAGCGGCAATGCCGCGGCTATTACGAGAGGTTGGTTGGGCTGTTGATAGCGATGAGTTTGCAGAGATCGAGGATCCAGTAAGATTACTAATTCCCTATCAGAGGCACTTAGAGGCTTATGGACTGACAATTTCAAGGATCCGGACAACCACCAGGCTCGCCAGCGAGAACTGATCAACGAGATCGAGGAGGCACGGAAGGAACTTGAAAAGGAACCTAAGAAAAAGAAGTTCGGTTTCTTTGGGCGGAACAAAAAGCTGGTGGAGAAAAAGGAGTGGGAAACCTATGACGACAATGTAAAAGAAGGCAACTTCGAGGAAAATAGGAGGAACAGTGGAGTCCTCTTTGATATTGAAGCTATAAGAGCCGAGCTGGCCAATCAAGAGATTGAGGTCAAAGAAATCAAGTCGACGCTCCCGCCGATGAAGCTTGACTTGAACGCGCCCTATGCTACAGGGCAACTTCACACGCCTTATTCGAACCCGAGAATGTCGAAGAGCTATGACGGTAGCTTGCTTTCTCAAGCTTCGAACGGCGCTGTAACCTCCTCGCCCTCACTTAGAAAGGGAGGGCCAAGTTACGCTCTTGATGACAATCATGACGAATATACGTACTCGTATACTCGGAACGAAGAACAGATACGGATGGAATTTGAGGAACCAAGACGCTCACTCTCTCCTCCGGCTAGTGTTCCGAGGGCCCCATCCCTGAATGATTCCCCTCAAGTTGGTTCGACATCTACCTTTGCGCGACCCGAGCTAAAGTCTTCAGTTACCATGCCAGCATCTTTAAGCCAGGCTGTAGAGCATAATGCCTGGTTGGATGACGAGGACTACGAGCTTGGGGGCGAGAAGGAGGTAACAATGAGTTTTGAATAGGAGGTTTCAGAATGCAGGTCATACTCCTAGCCTTTGACTTTCTCGCACTTGTCCCATGGGTCGGACGTTTCGTTATATTTAGTTGCTTTTATTGTTTCTCAAAAGACGACTTTGACGATGCGACCATGAGCGATTGAAGCATGCATGGTTATGGAGTCACGTGATAGTGGGTTCCATTAGTGTATTGGGGGTCTATTCCCTGGGGTTTGGGTAGGTGTTTACCTGTCCTGGGGCTTGAAGGACTCTCTCACCACTATATATCAGATTGGTTGTGCGATACTATATTTTCTATCTCGTGGAGTATATCTACCTAGCCATGAACAGCCAAGAAAGAAGAGGAAGAACCTCTTAATGAGTAGCCTCGCTACTTTCGGGTAGACACACGTAGTATGTAGTGTTATCAGGGGATAAACGTGATGTGTAGCAAATACAGTGAACGTGGACTCCCGCTACCATCGCGTACTAGGGCCGGGAATGCAAATTGTTTGCTCATATAAGTCCGGCTTGCTAGCGTGCTAGGCTAAGCACGATATGCTGTATGCCGGGATCTTATTAAGCGAGACGCCCACTTGCAACCGCGCTAAGATTAAGCTCCTTGAGCTTAAGCTCTCTTGCACCCATCTCGTCTTAGAACCCACTCACAACATACTTCCCCCCCCACCAACGCCATCATTGTGCATGCAGCAACACGTACAGTTCCTAACAAGATGGCATCTCGTGGAGGAATCGGGTCAAATTTCCTGACTCGCACAAACGGTCCTACAAATAGATTGTTAAAAACCATTGGCGGTGTTAACAAAGACGACAGTCACGCATCGAGAGATGCACCTGCGCGTCCAACACCTTGCCCCACCGATGACAAATCTCGAGGCTCCACCAGCAAACCTAATGGCAGGAATCAATTGCCTACGCCTGCGCCATCGCGTAACGGCGTCCGCGAATCCGCGGTCCTTAATACTAGCAACTCACGCGCTCCGACTTCGGCCACGACAGGCAAGACGCCAACGATATCAGAGGAGCACACGACTCACAGGCGACTCGTAAAAAAGTCAGAGATAACGACACCGAATGATTCACATACTATTCCCAAAGGTACAGTGCAGAAATCCGGCAATAATCAGCCGACTATAATACAAGCTAAGCAAATAGCAACAGCGACCACATCGAAAGCGAGCACATTGTCAAACGAGCGAGCTGTTCGAGAGGAGTTTGCCAAACAGAACCAGATGCTTTTCAAAGAGGACAAAGGTACCATTAAAAAACGTGCTTTAGAAGAGTTGCGTGCCAGAAGGCAAGCTAAAACACAGCAAGCAGCCAATCACTCAAAGAAGCCAACCACGTCCAACTCGATGCGCGGACCTACTCTCGAAGTTTCCAACGAGATGGCTAGAGCTCCGCTGGGTGGTGTGGAAGGACGACGAAAAGGTATCAACAGAAAAATCGGAGCAGCTGGTGAGAATCTTCAGGATCAAAAAGATATTAAGAATGCAACAGCCGGACGCGACGACGACTCCGCCTCCTCTCCTCGAACCGGCCAACTACCTTGGAAGACGGCTCAGCTTTCGAACAGTCCGAAGCGGTCTCATGAAGAGATGAGTGGTGGTCCAGAGAACCATCTGACAGACGAGCATGGATTTGTTGTTGGGTCATCGCAGGATAAGGTGAAATTTAAGAAGGCAAAGACGTATGGAGGACGACAGCAATCTAGCCAGCAGTCTTTGTCATCATCACAGAAACAACCTTCGCCGAAGGACTTGAAACTAGCAATAAAGAATGAAGATAGCACAGGTTGGTGGCTGGTTGAATGGTGTGGCTTGGAGACTGGGTAGCAGCTTACAGATGGTTTCCTTAGACTTCCAAAATCCGCTGGGCAAATTTAAGCTTGATGCATGTAAGTTAGCATATCTAACCCTATATTGGAAGCACAAGATACTCACCCATTCTCTAGTGGACAAAGTGAAACGCCTAGTGGCAAACGATAAGTTCGAGGATCCCTCAAAGAAAGTTGCAGCAGCGCTAGCTGCTTGTCCTGCTAAAGAAGAAGGTGTTGGATTCAAGCGGCCTCGCCAACTGCCACTGGATTCCTTGTCACCCTCACAAGACAACCAGGAGAGAGACTTTAAAAAGCCAAGAACTATAACATCAAGCCCTCCCACTTCCGCGTTTGTGAAGCCAAAGAGCGCGCCTTTAAGCCCTAGTCTTGGACGCAAGGGCTCCAAAAACCTACCCAGGAGTCCCGTGTCTAAATTCAAAATGCCTCCGCGTTTGCCTCTTGAAGCTCGTAAGTCATTAGCCCTTCCTAAAACTGAACGCTGGCTCACATCAAACTATAGTCTCGGCACAGGGGCAAACAAACAGGCGGTCTTTGCGCAGCAATACCGCCGTGGCTGAGGTTGGTCTAAAGGAAGTTGGTGTCGACACCACTAAATTAGCAGACTACATCTTGAACTCGAAGGTAGCGCCAAAGGATCTCCAGAAGCTTCTTGGCGCCGCTCTAGAGCCGACTGAGTCCAATGGCTTCTCCATCAAGCCCTCCTTGGGAACCGAATCAATCCATTCTACCGACTCCTCCCCACTCAGCTCGCCGCCAAGTTCACCACCCTTGACTTCTTCTCAGGGCTCTCAAGTGGATGCACCTCGCAAACCTCATGAGCGTCTCGCGCCAAGTACCGATAGATGCCCGTTATGCAGAGAACTCGTTGATCCAGAGTTCTTGAAAAGTTTTGCGAGCGGAAAGAACATGGTTATGCGAAACCAAAGCAAATTTTGTCGAGCTCATAAGAAGAAGACCGCGGAAGTCGAATGGGTAACTCGAGGTTATCCGCATGTCAAATGGGACGGTCTACAGGCTCGCATTCATAAACTACATTCGCATCTCGAAGATCTCCTTGATGGGAAAGTAGAGTCTCACTATAGAAATAACCTAGAGGCAAACGTTAAATCTGGGAAGAACCGTACGCTAGCCTCAAGCATCATGTCAGCAGACTTCCAAACTCTTACACCTGGTTATTATGGGTCTAAGGGTGCACGTATTATGTGAGTTCCATCTTGCCTCAACTGTCATTGATCCCAAAGAAGCTAACTGTTTCGTTGGGCTAGGTTTGAGACTATTATGTCTAAATACTCTACTAAGATCCACGACCTTGCAGTCAACGACAAACTTATCTCCACCGGTGGAGCTCTGAACTATATCCAGGTTGTCTTGGTCCCGGAGGTAGCAGTGCGACTCATCCAGGAGGACATGAAATTAGACAGCAGCGCCACAGCCAGACAGGTACTGGCGGATAGCGTCGACATCGGCAACTTGTTGCACGAAGACAACCAGGCCTAAATAAACATGGCCCTTTTTTTCATTTGGGGTCGGTTGTTCTAAAATTACTTTTGCGCTTTCCAAAGGCACGAGATACCGACGACCAAGTTTTAGATGAGCAGGACTTCAAATTAATTTGTGCCGACTGTCCTAAGATCTTTTTTTCTTTCCCTTTGGCGTTTTCAGATGGCATGCGATGTCCTGGATGAAGACAAAGAACTGATGACTGGAACTCTCTACATTGAGGTTGAGTTTCTTTCGGATTTTTGTCATACTCTTGTTCCACAATTCGTGATATCTTGACTGTCTCGGACTCGGTGGTTCGCCTATTCAGCCAGGAAGTGATGACAAAGGTAGATAGTTGGCTTAGCGAGCCGTTTGCCTTTCGTTGTTATGTCACTCTGTCGTTCCCGGGTACAGAACTACGGATTGTTGTTTCTTCATATCACCGGGGGTAGCGATCGAATTTGAGGGTTGGGCTTTTTATCTGGGTCGTGTTAAGTCGCGAAGGTGATATAGCCTGGCGAGCTTTTCACTTCATGTCGACGTATTTACTGTCGATATGCTCACTCTGGGTATGTTCCACTGTCGATATATTTACTTTGTCGATCCTGGAGTGCAGAATTTCGCACTACCGTTTCGTTTCACACTTGCTCTATCATTGTTCTATCATCGCTCCACCGCTTGCTTTTGCTTTTGATTGTACTATTCCGGGTTATTCCCGATGTCAGGTGTCTCTCGATTCAGTGGAGAAATGAGCTAGATGAGCTGCACGTTTTCTCAAGCGTGTTTTAAACTCTCTGATCGGTTCCAGAAGCTAGATGAGCCACATGTTTTCTCATAGCATGTTCCTGACTCAATCGATTTCGGAAGCCAGATGAGCTACATGTTTTTCTCAGAGCGTATTTTAGACTCGGCGGTTTCATTTCCCAATGGCGTACACATTAGATTGGCATATCAAGGAATGTTCCTGGCGTTTTTTTCATGCATCATGCCGGCGCATCATAGAGAGGCTTTGAATAGAAAGGCGGCTAGAATGTCCGTTCTAACACGATTTGTATGCCTAATGTGGGCGGAGGTGTAGCTGTTTACTCTATATCGAGACTTGTCGTACTTGGACTCAAATCAAAAAGACTCTAGATTATCTTTGAAGGATTGGCGTCACTTTGCAGATGAGACGCCGAGATATATAAGGCTGGACGGCAGTAAATCTAGACAGAGTCACAGGTGCCCGTTTAAATGAATGTAATGGGGGGTCCACTAGTTCTAACAATAGTTGACAATGTGTTTAGATTGTTGTGGAAATTCGGCTAGTTCCGACAAAAACTGGTAATAATTACCAGAGACCACAGACTGTCAAAGGTTATTGTAGACTTTTGTAGACTTCTACAGACTACTGGAGACCCTTGCCAATGATTGTAGAATGTCGAGAGTTTTTGAAAACAGTTTCAAAGTCCCAATGAAGCTCTAATGCCGATTTCAAGATTTCGGCACTCGACTTCTGCCACCGAAGTTATAAAGGGGCATTGTGAATAATTGTCGATATCCGAACATTATTGAAGGAAGCCTGTTAGTTTTGTGAAAAGTTGATGAGGTTTGTCGACTTTTGCAGAAACCTGGAGCAAGTTATAGATATCAATCTTCACTTTCCACAGATATACCATGGAAACAGGTGTACTGATTTGGGAATGCTGTCGACCACGGACGAACGAAAAGGCGCAGTATTATCGATTTCCTAAATCTCACATACTGCTCCAATCCTTCAACTTGGACCTATATTACACACGACTCCCTCTCCCCAAGTTCCACTACCACGTCCCCAGTCACCACCCTCTCTGAGTCGCATAAAACCCCAAAACGAGCGTCCCCTTACAGAGCCCGTCTATATGCCTGCCCAAAGGTATAAAGCCCAATAAGCGCCAAAATACTCAACCCAATCGGCAACGGTTTGTGAGTCCTCAATGCCTTGGGTACACTCGAACCTGCCAACACAAGTGAGGCCAGGATGGCGAATTCGGGGCCATAAGGTTGACGGTTCTGGATACGTAGGCCGCCGAAGCCGTACTGTGTGTAAAGCGTTAGAATCTCAGCCTTGTTTATGAAAGATACAGGAGAGAGGAGAGGGGAGGGCTTTTACCAATGCGCCAACGCTACAACCTGCGATGACGGAGGCGATGGAGCCCGCGCGGACGTAGCCTGTTATTCCTCCGCCGGCAGTGAGGGCTGCGAGGATGTAGGCTACGGTTTCGACGCCCTGGTGGGGACGTTAGTATATGCACCGGGTGCTTTTAAATATATTGTCAAGTTAATCATTGAGGAAAGAGCTGACCATTTTGAATTTACTAGGTCGGATTGGCGGCTACAAATTCTATTGTAGATCGACGTTCAAATGAAGGATGTTTGTTGAACCTCGTGCGAGGAGGGGAGCCCAGCTCAGGTCTATAAACCGTGCGCGCGAATCCCTTGGCGCGCCTAAATTTCCCTTGCGAAAGCATCAACGTTGCCTTTGCGGCTCTGCTCGACACCAAACCACCTCCTTCACCAACATCTCCAACTCCATTCACCACCAACCCACCAACCGAGCAATGGCAAAGAAATCCGCTGCCACAGGCGGGGCCCCCCGCTCCAGCGCCCCACAAACCCAATCCCAACTCTCCACCTCCGCCAGCAGCGCCCGCCAACCCTCACCCTCCCGCAAAACCTCCCAGCCTTCAACCGTCTCCCCCGTGGCCCCAAGCAGCCCTTCAAAACCCGTCCCGGCTGCCTCCTTCTCAGTCCCCAATGGCCCGCAAGCAATCCTCTGGAACCTCTGGAACGAGTACCTCAAGAAGACGCCGCAGCGGGTGAAACTGATCGACGCCTTCCTCGGGTTCCTGGTCGCGGTGGGGGTGATTCAGTTTGTGTATTGCGTCGTGGCAGGGAATTATCCCTTCAATGCGTTTTTGGCGGGTTTTGGGGCTACGGTCGGGGAGTTTGTTTTGACTGGTAAGATCTATGATTTGATGATTTGTATTGGGGGAAGTTGGTTCGGTGGCTGATGCGGGTGGTTTTTAGCGTCGTTGAGGATCCAGATTAATCCGGAGAATAAGGCGGAGTTTGAGAGCATATCGCATGAAAGGTGAGGGATCTCGTACAGTGTTTTTTCGTTTTTGGTATTAGTTGAAGGTATTAACTGACATCATTGCAGGGCTTTCGCGGATTACGTCTTCGGGAGCTTGCTACTGCAATTCTTCTGCGTGAACTTCATTAATTGAGTGGAACGAGGGAGGAAGAAATACGATTCACCGGCAGTGGCAGGAAGATCTCTCGTAGGGTTAAAAGAAAAGTTTTATTCTTAGCCTAGTTCTGTTCTCCTTTAGAATCGGTCTCGGGAAAGGGAAAAGGCTTAGTTATGTATGTACAACAGCCATATGCTCATATTTCGCCCAATATAAAAGAGACTGAGAAACGGCATGCTCATCTACAACAACACCTAAAGAGAGGCTGTGCCAAACGCATGTACACAAAGAGTTCTAAACCTCTACGCCATTAACGCTCACTTTTTCTAATTGAATCCCAAAAACTTGCCTCACAGCGTCTCCAAATCTTCGAATTGCTTCCTTCATTTGCTCGTTTTCGGCTGCGGCGAACGTAGCTCGGAAGAACATGTCTTCGTGCTCGACGTCCTCCTCGGCGCAGAACCAACTCCCAGGAGTAAGGAGAACACCCTTCTCGATGCAAGACTTGAAGATCTCGTCTTCAATGGCATCGTGGGACTTCTTCTGCGGGTGAGATTTCCAGTCGACCTGTATCCACAACTATATAGTCGTAAGTGGGGTTAATTATCAGACTTTCAAAAACTCAAGTGAGCGCAAAGGGATAGTCTTACAAACATGCCCGCAGCCGGGGGAGTCCACCTCACTACCCCCCCTGGCAAGAACTTCTCACAGGCACCCAAAATAACATCTCTCCTCTGCGTATACTCTCTCCTCAGATTCACCAGCCAATCCAAATACCCTCCATGTCCCCAACTCTCGTCCAAAAGCTTATACAGCACAATTTGGCTTAGTCCGCTGGGATTCTGCACAGAGACCTCGTGGTGTCGGACGAACCGTTCGACGACCTGTTCGGATGCTGTGATCCAACCCACGCGAGAGCCGGGGGAAATCACTTTGGAGAAAGAATCCATGCGCATAACACGGCCGTCAACATCCATGCTCAGCAGCGAAGGGACGAGGGCCTGGAGGAACTCCTCGTGGGTTTTGGGCAGGGGAGTGGGTGGGGCACCGGCGCTAGTATAAGGCTGCATTTGGAGGAAGTAGTAGGGTTCGTCTTCGAGGATGTAGACGTCGTGTTTCTGGGCAACGCGGTAGAGTTCTTGCCTGCGCTCTAGGCCCTGGGTCGCCCCTGTTGGGTTCTGACCTGAGGGGACGGTGTAGAGGAGGAATGGTTTGCGGGCTCCCCGGGCCTCTTCGTCCCAGTTGGATAGAATGGAGTCCATGTCCGAGGGGAGGAGGCCTTGGTCGTCCATCTTGATGCCGACTACTTTTACGCCCATGGGTGCGGCGGTCTCGACGGCAGAGCAGAAGGTGTATTCTTCCGAGAGGATGTAGTCACCGCGCTCGACGAACATCCGGTAGGCAATGTCCAGTGCAGAGGTGCTGCCGACCGTCAAGGTGCAGTGCCAGTCTTGGTACGGAGGCTTATGTACGATTTCTGTATGTTCCGTCACGAAACGCAGCAGTTGCGCTGACCCAGTACCTTGTCCATAGTTCAACGCTATCGAGAGGTCGTAGATCCCCTTTCCCTCGCTGACATCATACTTGCCAACCTTCAGCGTCACCCCAGACTCCCTCGTCTCCGCTTCCGAGAACTTGCCCACAGAGGGGACCTTGACTTCAAGATGCTCGATGGGGAAATAGTCACTCGACGGTAAGCCACCGCCGAGCGAGATCAATCCTGGATTTTTCAGATATTCCGCAGCGCCCTTGAGGGATGAAGGTTTCCTCGATGCGCTCTCCTCGTTTATGTAATGGTCCCACCGTTTCGCCTTGGGTTTTCCGTAGAAGGCGTGGCCCTTGAACATGTCACTGCTCGTCTTGGCTGCCACGCCTCCGTTGAGCTTCCCGGCCGCGATACGCCTCTTTGCGACGCCATTGACGGTGAATGGGTCCGGGAGAACGACGGCGGTGGTGTCGGTGACGGCGCGGACGTCTACTGCGGTGGGAGGAGCCATGTTGGGAGAGGGACGACGATTGGAGGAGAGGGAGAGAGGGGCACTAGCTTTGTTTACCTTTAGCGCGGGAGCGAGAGGATGGCGTGGTACGTGGATCTGTGGAAATCACGCCGTTGCGCAGTGTGGAAGGTGGGACGCACGACGACGGGCGTCGTCTTCGCAATTCTTATACCAATTTGCCAGACGGCCAATGAATGAGTCAGGGGTGGCACGGCAGGGGCTGTTGGGCAGTTTGATGCGAAATCATGGGTCACCGGCCTGCAGGTTTTTATACGGGCGAGATCGGGGGCTGATAGTCGACGATGTGCCGTCCTTTATCTGATCGGTCCACTCCCGCTTAGAAGCGGAATGGCCGTCCTCCGTCCTCTACACTGACACGAGTGGCGACGCCCTTCGACCGGCGATCGCATCTCTCTCCTCCTGTCAGGTGTCATCCCTGTGTTCGTGTACCTTATGCTTCGCAGCAGGCGTCATGCGCCCCGAGTATGTACGTACGTAAGAAATTTGGCGAGGAGTACGCCATCCACGCCTCGCGCTCGGGTTGCTTCGTTATTATCGAATCCACCATCTGTTACGCCCGACCTTGCCTGCCGGAGCACCGAGTATGATACGGGAGCATGTACTGCGTATGCTCCGTAGGGTCTAAGAAGTATGTATGTGCTATGCGGCACTGTGGCACGCTTCCTGGGTTGCCTATGGCTGGACGCGGTTTGCCGTGCACACCATACACCCCATTCACCCCATTATCACCAATTGGCGAATCGGGTTGTTTTCTGCACGAGAAGGGGTGCCAAACACCCCTGTGCTTCTAGAAGCAACAACAATGAAAATCGGATTGGGCTGCAACAAAAAAAGGTATAATAAGAGTCTATCACTCCCGATATCCTACAAGTGAATGCCGGCCCTTTTTTTCCCCAGTCCGTCCGTCGAAAAGAATACAAAGAGAGACACTCGATTATTTCCCCGTCCACAACCACTCATCACATCCCCGTGCTTGCGCATTGAAAATCTAATGGGTAATGATCTCTCGTCCCTTGGCATCTACCGAAAAAAAGAATGTCTGTTTTTTGGCCAAGCCCCTGTTTTTTCTGCGTGCTGCAATCTGATAAAGCGCTGAAGTTCGAACAACTGCCCGTGAACAGCCGATGAAGAAATCCTCCTGAAGAACGTAGTGAAGGTATTACAGGTGAAGGATCTTTCGTGGCTTGTTCGGCGGTTCTGCTGGGTAGCTAGCTCATGCCTGTCGAAAGCCCCATTCACGCGCCCATTTCATAATCCAACGCTGAAAATGCCCATCATTAATCCCACCCTGGTAATACAAGTCCTGGAAAATTGGGTTTGCCTTTTGGATCCATCTCCTGTCACACACACCACCGAGGAGCAATTGTTATCGACACCTAGCACGACGCCGAACAAGATGCAACAGGGAGACAGATTTCCAGCGCTTGAATGCCTCTTCCGAGCTATGCCTCCCTAAAGGGGCTAATACGGCTCGCCCCCAGCTCCGTTGTGTCCTGTTCCGACGACGCCGGGATAGACGTGGCCGTAACCACTGTTGTCGTGTTCTGTTCCCTCGACGCCTTGCGGGCTCAAAATGTTGTTGGTGCTCTCGGACCTCCCGTGGTAGGACGTTGTGGAGGTGGCATTTGGGGCGCTGCTGGACCCGCCGACTGGCCCGCCGGTCCCGAATCCGCCGGCTGGCCGATTCTGGTTCTCCCCCCTTGCGGATTGGGTCTCATACCACCAATCAATTTCGTTGTTCAGAATAATGTCTTTGCCAAGTACAGGCGACAAAGGAGCGAGAGAGGAAGGGAGGGAGTCTTATCAACTTACTTCGCGATATTTCGACAGATAGATCTTCAACGCCTCGGCATAATTCTCGAAGCCCAAGGAAGTCATTGCGAACAGTATATCCTCGCCGTTCACAGTCTTCCGCTTCTCCTGTTGACATTTCTCTGAAGCTGTTTGTTGGAGGTGTGAGTACTAGACAGCAGGGAGTGACAAAGTTACAAACAAACCTTCGCTTGTGATGAACGAGATGAACTCGCTCACACATTCTTGCATACACTCTTTGGCTTCCTTCGCGATCTTCGCGTTTTCTGGAAGGGCCGTCTTCATAATTCGAGCAACTGGTGCAAAATTACGGATATTAGCATCAGAGGTAAGACTGTGGCTAGACGCACGCCCTCCATGTGGTGAAGGTGATGATTGTGGGGACGCGCGGGGCATATTCAAATGTGACTGGCTATGGAAACGTATCCAATGGTCAAGCGACCGTAACGGATGGATGGAGCTCTTGATTGATGGAAGAGACGAATAAAGCGCGCGTGTGTGAAAATGAGTGATGTCTCAAAATGAAGCGATGCCAGTCAAGGCTCTCGTGTGTATGCAGGGAGAAGCGGCGCAAGTCAAGGTTCAGAATGGATCAACCAGATAGTAAAGAAAGACCAACCATTTGCAATTGGCAGCCATCGGTCTTGTTCTTTCACCTCGAATTCGTAGCCGATTCCTTGGGCTTGAGGATCTTGAGCTTCCTTATCCATGGGCGCGTCCGTATCGTCAGGCGACTGCGCTCCTTGTTCCACCTCCAGGTCTTTCGGGGGGGATGGCGACATCATGTATTCGGCGAGTTGCAGCACACCTTCGGATTCCAACCTAGACCTATTCGTTGGCCTATCCGCTGGCGTTTGATGCGAGGACGACCACGTCAGCGTTAGGCTGCTCTTTGCAAGCGTATGCAGGCGTGCGTAGTCGTGCGTCGATGATAGACAGTAAAACCTTTAATTGTGCAAGCCCAAAACGATGCACCGGCCAGGTTACAGATTGTGGAGCGGGTATGGCGGTGGGTGGGTGGTGTTACGAGGGGACTGACGCAGAATTCCAGGCTATGTGTAAATGTGCAGAAGTGAGCGAGGGTGCGATAGGCGAGGGTGCATGTAGCGCCTGGACGAGTCGAGAAGAAGTCAATTGAAAGGAGTGATGATTGAAGGAGCGGATGCAGGCTTCCAGCTGCAGGATCGCGTCTGCTGGCGATGTGTGTGTGGTGGCTGGCAATGAATTAGGGTGTGGCTCGAAACAGTTAAGAGGAGGGATCTCGCACGCACTCGAACCTGAATTGAGTCTGTCCCGACGTGTTGCTCTTCTTGCCTCACTGTCTGTGACTTGTCCGACGCACACGACGGGGAATTATGCGTTCAATCTCGGGATGCGATTTGGTTGTGATGCTAGGAAACGCGGGGAGGGTTGTTCTCCCAAGTAGCGAAGCCCGGAGAAAAAAAAAGTTAGGCTGGACCTTGATTTACAAAGTGATGGGCTCTGGTCGATGCAAGACGAGGCTGAAAACAACACTCTACACTCTTCCGTGCATCAATCAGGCAATTAGCAGGCAAGCAGACAACGACGGTCGTCCAGAGCGTACTTCGCATCTGACGCACCGAAGCAGCGCACGGCGGCGGAGGTCAGCCCAGCACGAGCGGCAATGGCGTGTAGGCTCTGGCCGTCGTGCAAGGGCTTTGCTTGTTATGATCGTCGTCCACCAAAGTCTCTCGCTAGCACTAACGTTGAGCGGGAGACGGCTCGTCCAGTCAGCATAGCCCTACGGGATGTTTCAATCTAGAAATCGAGCCTTTGCTCTGCTCTGGTTGGCGCGGTGCACCATCATTCGACTGGTCGCTTGCTGGAAGGGTTTCAAGGACCAGCGCCCATCGGTGCCATTGGTCTCGGGTGTCACCTAACTGACGAATCTGAACTGTCTGTTTGAGATCCAGCGGTTGATTCGGCAGCCTGCAGTGATTGCTGCAATCCGGCACGGGCTGCTCTCTACGAGTCGTGTGTCCAGCCCCCACGGCGTCCGCACAGCGTTTATCCTCAGAGCGCGGTCAATTCACAGCCAAAACAACACCCCAAGGTCTTGTTGACTTATTGACGTGTACTAGGTGATGAACGCGGCCTTGGCTTGATTCCTTACGACCGGCGACACCGTAGCCGGGCGAGTATGCGTATCAAACAGAGCCATGCTGGTTCGTTGGACCGCATTTACTGCACTGATACCGTGGCATGGTTCCCGAAGTATTACCCCAAGCGCGTACAGCTAACTAAGTGTGTCAATTAGGCGTTAATGCTTCGTGGTGCAGGTAGAATTCTGCAACCCTGCGATCGCGAGTTGGCCATGTTGACAGCAAGATCCCTGGAATGGTTCTTGACCACCAACGGCCACATTATGTTATGCGTAGTCCGTCTTGCCAATGTCATTCGTACAAAATCGTGCCAGCAAATCTATCCTGTTTCTTACTCATCCGAAGGAAAAAGCATTTCCCCATTTTAATAGAGTTCAAGTGTTGAGCGTCTGGTTCCGACGACGTCTAGTCAACCATTCACGACACAGAGCGAAGCCTTTGGTACCTGACGTTGGCGATTGTAGCACATCCTATGAGCATTATGCCCACTATTGTGGGTGTGTGATATATCACATCGATCCGTCGATCAAACATGTTGTCATCGATGGCGGACATGAAGGTTTGCATACGCAGTAGTCTTTCTGGTGAAGGTATGCCAACTCATCGCGCCTGACGCCCACACCACAACATCAGCCTTGCCAGCCCCCAATTTTCTTCTCTGCGATCCTAACTATGACCTGAAAGGTTGAATATAGCTTGCATAAGATTACCTCGAGCTTCGTAATGCCCAAAGGGTGCACAGTACCCTGCAAACGACTAAATTCCCGTACACTCAAAGCTAAAGAGATGTTAACTGTTATAGTTACCGTTCTTGGAGAACTTTTTCTTCAAGATAGGCGACTGGGAATGGCCAACACATAAAAGCATGCAAGCTGGGCTTAGCGCAGCTGCGTCGCTAGGTTTTTGGGCATTTGGAAAAATGCACCACGCAAATAAACTTGTGGTTCTCTTGGGTCTCATGACTTGAGACATTAAAAAAGATGGCCCAGCAAAGGCGAAGGATCTGAATCTAACACAGCCAAGGTAGATGCATATGCGCAATGACAACTTTTCGAGTCGAAGTAGGAGAAAGCCTGATATGTGGCTTGATCGTGTTGTGGGAGACCGCTTGGACACCCGTGGTCCGTAGTTTGGGTTCGTCATCTAGCATTAATCTTCGAGAAGTCAAGAATGCAACCGTATTTGTTCGTCTGGAGCTAACCATTGACATGATCCGGCGAACTTATCGCGGATACAGCGGTTGTCGAAGCCTATTATATAGTCTGAACACAGGACTGCAGAAAACCGAGACATTTACATCATGGATGCAGGGGGGCATAAAGTTTATTGCTGTACCACTTGGATGTTGTGCTTTTTCTATCCAGTTTAGAAGGGTTAGTAAGAAGTACCGGCGACTCATAAAAATAAGAATGTATTATAGATAAGCAAACAACTAGAATGACAACGGTGCACATAGGAAGAATAGCACAAACCTTCCACTTCTCCATGTCCTCCTGCTTTGTCTTGTACTGTTTTAGCAGATCATCCAGAACCTTTCTCAGCCCCTCTGAGTTCGTCTTCAAGGCAGGGATAACATCCGCCACCGTCCGTTCAACCAGGACACCATTAATCATTCGGAAACACTTTCTATCTTTCGGGAGGGGCTCCAACGTCTCGAGCACGAGTCTGTAAGCCCCAAAGCAGCGGTGAGCCAGAAGTAATGAAAGCCGGGTGCGCCCTGAAGACGACGGTGCACAGTAATCCCAAACATAGATTTCTCAACCCGATTCAAGGTAGAACGTACTTGTGCTCTTCTGTTTCTTGCTCTACGTCGCCAATCTTCTGTGCAATGCTCTGTAGGGTATTCTTGAAGTTCGAGTACTGTGCTTGCAGATCTAGACAGGGACCCTCAGCGATCTTTCCGGAGTTGAAAGTAGAATACTGCATATATAGTATACCTTGCTGCCGTTTGAGACTAACTTGTGATACCATATTGATGTCCTTCGAGGACCTTTGTCGTTAGGTACAATGTGAATGGATTTAATTTGTGTAAGTCATGATATACGGAGTTTTCCGTGCCAAGCATTCGATAATATTAATTTCTTGCCGTCTGAATATTGGGACCTCAGCCCAAGGACAAGATCAATTCGAGATGCATCCACATCTGCACACGAAGAACAATACGAGTTGGCAGCCCTGTCTCCTTTTCCCTACTAACACTACTAACGCGCGTTTAGACTGCGAGGGGGTCATGGCGGCCCTCGACGAGTGTCACGCGCGGGGCTTCCTCTGGAAGGCAGTCGGAATGTGCAACTCAGCGAAGAGAGACGTTAACCTCTGTCTGCGAGCCGAGCGATTAGAGCGGACAAAGAAGAACCGAGAAGCCGCGAAGATCCAACGGGAAAAGTTTCGGGCGAAGTGGGCTGAGATTGATGCGAACTCGTGACGGATCTGTATTCTCTGGAAGACACTGACGTTGGTTGGCTGTCTGAAATAAGAGACGAGTACGGCATAATCCTGGCGACAACTTGGAGAAGGAATATTTTTTGATCCTTGCACGTCGTTGGGCTATCTTTTTTTTCGGCAAATACCAGCGTTCCTGGTCTGGGATCTGCGAAGTGATTTTCTTGTTTATGAATGGTTGCCTGGTGAGGTGCCCCCTGAGGTAAACCCACCTTGCTACGCAGTTTCTGTTCGTCTTATCAGCATTATTCGTTTTGTGGGATCCAGCTCGATCGACAAGAGAATTTACATAATCGGTATGCTCAGAACGCCTCACGGCTTTCCCGCCACAATAGCTTTCGTGATTCAGTCAAGAGATAGATTCTGCAGTAGTCACTGTGCCTTCCATATCACAATTTCAACCTACCAGCTGGAGGTGTTCACGATGTCTACTGCCATTCCACAATCTACAAAGTCTCACTCACCAGGACTTATGAGTTTTTAAACTAGATCAGATATGAGCGCTCCACCTTTGCTTAAACAGTGGCATTCCTTTCTCTTACACCATAAATATCTGATATAAGTGACAATTCCATAACACGAAGGAGTTGGAAGCAGCAGTTTTCCATCTAACAACACGGGTATAGATGCAAAAGATTCGTTGAGTGATGCATAGTATTCTAGGTCGTTCATTAGTGAATTTTACCTTTGAAGCTGGGACTCGGCTAACTAGATCCCGATTTACCTTATCTGAATAGGCTAGTTCGTCACCCCGCGCAACCCCACCTTACTCGTTGCAAATCAAGAGCTCCATCAACTTAGAGCACTGCCCAACCCTTGACGACCTCCGCGAAGCCTGCTTCGCACCCACCACTCCTTTCTTCCCGACTTGTGTCTTACTTCTACAGTCTCTTTTGCCGCACATGGTCCTTTGCGTCGTCGCTCATTCAAAAAACGTTGGTTATAACACTTCTATTACATATCAAGCTCTCGCAAAGATGAATGTAAAGCTCGCACTAAGCTCTACCACAGACCCCAGACTCGCTTTCAGCCCTAACCCGAATTTCTCTGCGGCACTGCACCTAAGCGATTCGGGTAAGCGGACTGCCTTCTCGACTTTCGCATCATAAGTCGACCTCGCATTACACCTACCACGGATCTTCAGATTCTATCACGTCGCAGTACTCGAAGAAGTCTCGGCCTTGTCCTTCGGCCCTTTGAAGGCTGAGAAACATCTTATCCTTCTTCGGAGTTTCGGCGCCAGTAAAGTGATAGGTGCTGCGCCAGGCCTGAGGTATGTGCACCAGTCATATCAGCCGTAGACCATAAGCAGATCTTAGTCTTGTTTCCTAACGTAGAACATAGATCGTACAGTTTCCCGGCTTTCACATATTTCAACTGCTCGGCAGCTGTATGCATTAATGATGTATGAAATCCGATTTCTTCAAGACTCTCTCGATGATGTCAAAGGAGTGCTGAATTAACGTCTTCCCCAGAAGCTGAAGTAACGCCTTTTTTAAGTAGACGGCAAAGCCGTTAGCATAATGGATTCCATGGACTTTGAAATGGAGTCTTCTGGTACCTTGCAATACGGTAGATTATCCAATACACAGCAGCATGTGCAGCCGCCGCCACCGCCACCACAACCTCATCCTCCTCAAATGCAACACATCTACAGAACCGGGGCTTTTTCGCCATACCATATGGGCGCGACCCCGAATGGAGCAGTAATTACTCGTTCCTTTGACGGCCAACTTAACCGGCAGCCATATCCCATGACCTCGACACACCAGCCTTTCACGCAAATCTCGGAATATAACTCTTCAACAAGTTATGAGAATCATGGAGCTGTCGCCTATGCTGCGAGTAATACGGGGTTCTCACAGACAACATATCAACAGGGAGATTCACGCCATCCAATTTCTCATCAGCCACCACCTCACCAGCAGCATGTATCTGCAGCTCCACCGTCCTATCCTAACTCACAATTCTTCACAAATGGCTTGAATCAGCAGCGACGTACGCAGCAAGTGCCATCGGCCCCCATCATGCCACCTTCGGCAACATATGGCATAGACACCGCTCTACCGGATTCATTTCACGTGCAGGAGAATCCGAGCCACCCTAATGCTTACTCATACCCGGTCAATCCCAACCAGCGGCCAAGTTCGTTTCCAGCTTCTTATTCGAATGCCAGAGCCAATAGTATTCCAGGGCCGAGCGGTATCGCAAGTTCCCACCTGCGGTCAAATTCAACGTCGTACGCATCTGTTGCAGACAACTTGGGTTTGGGAAATGATGCAAATAGCGATATTGCACGCTTTTGTGATACAGTCTTCCCTGTTGGCCGCAACGCAGGAAATCCGCTGTACACGTTCCTCGGTACAGGTGCGCATTCAGATGCCGATATTGCGCGGTACCTCGGTCACTATTTCAGAAGCGGAGAGTTTCGTCGGATACTGGATGAGCGTATGAATTCTAATCGAGCTCACGACGAGGGCCTGCCACTGCAGGACTTTATGACGTTTATGAGGAACCTATCTGAATCGTCTCCCCAAAATCAATCGGTGCACCGACTTTGGGTTGAACCCCGAAACTTATCCCAGGAAAATACAGCGCTAGAAATGCCTCGTGAAAACCAACACCATACACATCGGCCACAACCAAGAAGTGTTCCACATGTCGAATCTTACGAACCGCCCCATTTGCATGACGTGCACCGGAGAGTCCTACCGCAATACGACTTCTATGTTGCACCATCACCGGAGATTAGGCATTACGAGCGTGTTACAGCTGAGGCAATTAAGTTATTGAAAGAAGTTCCAATTAGCTCTTTGCCTGAAGAAGATCGCAGTTGTAGTATTTGCATGGAGCTGTTTGGAGAGGTAGATCCGAAGACTAAATCGAGAGAGGCCCCAGTAAAACTTCCTTGTGGACATATATTTGGGTGTGTCTGCATCAAAAAGTGGTTCGAGGAGAACTGCACCTGTCCTATCTGTCGACGGAAGCTAGAGTCTGAATTTGTTGGCACGAGTTACCACACTCCACGGCTTGTACAGCAGCTTCAACCACAGATGTCAGGGCATGCACGTACTACAGAACAAGGAGGGAGAGGTACTCGACATCCAAATACTCACTCACGGAGACGGTCTACGGGACGCAATCGGTATGAAGCGGCCCCACCAATTACTTATAGTCCTACCGAACTACGCCATTACGTGGGAGAAAATGAGGTCCCACCTACTATTCACCCCCGACTTAGCACTAACCGTCCCCGATCCAATGCTCTTAGTACTCGCAGTAGTCCGTCCGCTGCTCGGTCTCTCTTTATTGAGGATGCATATGCCAATAGGCGTCGCGGAACCGAAGCTACCACCCCGCCAAGGTCTCGAAACCGCCAGCGGGATTCCTTAGCCATCAACGGGAGCTCCTCCAGAGTTTCTTCTGCTATCGAAATTCCTCGCCAACCTGCAAGTATCCTTCCAATTCCGGTGGGAGGGATTGCAGGCACACAGTCTCGACAAACACAAACGGGTGACCACTGGCGACCATTTAACGGTGGTGCGCGAAGGTCGCAGGGCGAATTTATGGCTGATACCCCAAGGCCTGCCGGATCTCCTAGGCATGGTCCAGTTTGCTGATTACCTCTGCTTCTAACCAGTCACTCCTAAAACAACTCACTCTCTGTTTATACCTCCAGGTGGAATACACTTCAAACATGCTCGAGATGCTTGAACATATCAAATGGGTTCTTGACGGAATTCCATATCCAGAATTTCAAATGTTTGTGGTGGAGACTTCAGATCGTCCATAAATCAAGGGCTTTGTTTTTGTTTTCTCAGATAGGATATTTCTCCAATGCAAAAAATGGTAAGCAATTCAGCTTCATTTTCGCGTCTTGAGAATCTATCACCACCTCTCCTAAAGGTTCAGTCGTTCCAATAGTCGTTCGTAATGCACATAACATGGATTTTCATCGTATGGGCGGCGTCGGGCAGGCCTTGGGCATATTCCCTACAGATACTTCCCCATTTTTCCCCAACTTCACTCCCCCTCCACTAAAGCCTCCCTGAAAGCTGCATAGAGCATCCGTCAAGCATACCTGACGTAGTTTTTGTTGGTCAATATCAGGGGATGACGGATAATCTCCTAGTTGCGTCAGTGCGTGTCGTGTGTAACGGCGAGGGGCTTCTGACGGCATGGAAGGGGCCAGTATCTCCTTTTCCTACCTTTCAAATGCTTAAACCTAATATGCGTAGCATCAGCGGCAAGTCCTGTAGCAGGAACGTGTAACTCACGACTCTACACATAGAAAACTTAATAAATGTAGCGTTTTGCGCCGAAGTGGTTACTGATATGGAAGCGTAGGGTGCAAGAAAACAAAGGGGGCTAGGATAATAAACTGGTTGGAAATAAAGGCTGTCTCTGTGGAAGCCAAATTCCGGTTGCGTTGAGTTGGAATGAAATTGCAGTCAGTGCGGAGTTGAGTTTCCACCCATGGTAAAGCGAAACCTAAGTAAAGTTAGAACTGATAGAAAATAAGATTTAAGTCAAGATGTAAATTCTGCAGTTGACGCTTTAGATAGAGCATAAAACAATTCATCATTGTTTTTGTTACTTGCAAGAAAGTCTCAAAGATTCAAATGGGCACGAGCTTATTTTGAACTTTGAACAACCGACCCGTCCCGGAGGGGCAGCGTACATGGTGAATGATAACTCGCGGCTCAAAGTAAGAGTTAGGGATATCTAGATCAGTAAACCTCCAGGAGGAAGCCTCTTCCGAATTTGGCAGCAAGGATTTCTTTTAGACTTTCCCCTCTCTCTATCCCCACTCTCTCACTTCTTACATATTTATTAATCGCCCATGGTTCCTTAAATATAAATCTCTGGCCACCCTTTCTTTTAAAAAGGAACGACTTATCATCCCTTCCTCATATGGTAATCGTCAATTGTCCTTTCTGTATATCTGGATTTAAGGAATTAGGAAACCTTGCTCACACGTTTGCACCAGCGAGAACTTATACAATGCTGCTTGAGGAACGAAGCTCTTGCTAGATGCTACAGTTCCGATCAACGAAATTGGATTTCTCACCGAGTGAAATCCACACACCAGATGATTCAGTGCTAAGGCAAGACAAAGAACGGCTTTCAACTTCCGTCTCTGTCCGCCACAAAGTATCCACGAGGCAGACTATTAAGGAAAGTACAAAGGTAAGGTCTTCAGCCTCAATCATTATAATTCCCATGCCTTTTCCACCAAACTCACTCCTGAATCCTGCACCTAACTTCTTACCTACAAGCAGCCTAATAATCCACCTAAGCGGAAAGGATGCTACAGTTCCACCCACCATTGTAAAATGCCTCAGAAATCAGCTCAGGTTTCTCGTCAGACTGGAACCCCACGCGTGGATCACCGCCTGCCTCCGTGCAAATGGCATAGAGGAAGCCGCTGTTGGTAACAATGCGGTACCTCTTACCATCAAACGAACCTGCGGTCCAGCTGTTGCCATCCCAGCAGAGCTCGTGGAGGTAGTTTTCGGGATCGGCATCTTTTAAAAGAGAGTTATATTTAGTATACAGCAAACACTGGTAATTCAATATCTATGTTCGAATCCGCAAAAGCTTTTTGGGGACTGGACGCAACATACAGTAAAGGCGGATCTAGGTTGAATACGTTAGTCAATTGGGTTACGCCTTCAAATGAAACGGTGAGGCGAGCGCAGGAAAAGAAGAGGAATGGGACACTCACATGGGCAAAACCGGGGCCCCAACTTACAACAGCCAAGGGGGTGTTGCTTCGAACCCTGTTGGCCGGAACACGGATGCTTGTTGAATATTTACTCCCGGAAGTTGCTGCTCCCTTGCCGACTAGCTCGTAGATGGCACCATCATAGCCCTATAAGGTGGTTCCCTCATTAGCTGATAGTAGCTGTTATCCTGGTCTTCAAGCTCTCTTACCTGATAGTAGATACGGGTATCCATATCTCCCATTTGAATTGCACAGGCGGCCGAGCCACAGAAGCTTGCGGAGAGCGCAGTTGCCATTCTGAAAATTCAGGCATTAGTAGCCCTCTTGTTTTTATTCAAGACAAGTCATTGAAGAGCTGAGCTAACATTGAAATCGAATATGTTTTTGTTCTGTTGCTAAGGGTTTGGATCGCACGGTGTCTCGAGGATAGAGAGATGGAGGATGGAAACGGGCGAAGGCTCTTTTATAGGCATATTGCTGTGTCATTTAGAAAGGTATGGAGAAGCGGGACATCCAATCCCCCTTTCCCACAGCTCTCATGTCCTCTGAGGATTGAATTGTGGATGTAATTCGTAACGCATACCCCACACACTGAGGTCTAAAACATGTAATGCTCAATTGAGAAACATGCATAACGGTAACACATGTATAACGGCAGAGGCAACGGGGTATACCCTCCACACTTGCAGTCCCCTAGAATTGCCGCTCATGAGCAAACGAAGGAAGGATAAACAACCGTTCCCGAAAGTATAGGCTTAGCTTCTCCTTGTCATGAGGTAGGACAAGGGGAAAAGGGCTATTCTCAGATATATGCTAGATCCCGCATCTGCAGCCGACGGTATCGAGTATGAACTTTGACAAAGCCTGAATTTAAAGCGCAAAACTTCAGAGATCTTTGTTACATGTAGCCGGAATTCAACTCTGTGTAAGACCGGAAACCCTCAGGATTCGACGCCACATATGTAAGGCGGTCATACAAGGCGTTGTCTACATATTAAGTGGCAAGTCACCCGTCAGTGTAGTCAACTCTCATCCTACGGTTGATCTGTGCCTCTCCCGATTCAACTGGCTTAGGTAGCCACGCTTTGCTTGGGGTAATGATTCGTGCAACGTTGGCCGCGCGGACACATGCCATTGCAGAAATATTCACTGTGGAGCTTTTGGGACCAACAGGATCCTACGCGCGAAAGCTGAAAGTGTTTTCAACTGCGTTTGAAGTGTCGCACAACGGGAACTATTGTAAATGTGACTAGCGAGCAACTGACCATCGATGTCTCAGCGGAAGCGGTTGTATCGATCTATAGATGCGCCACACAAGCCCATTGGAAAATGCCCTAGGCCGCCATCACCAGGCTCGGGAGCAGCAGCTATAGATCAAGCCTAACTTCCGCGGCGACGGCATTGCACAGCTCGACCCTGACGCCTGCTCCAGTAAGTACATGGATCCATAGTCTTTGCGTGTCGCTCAGCCTGTCATTCTCTGACTTAACTTCCACGAACATGACTTCTCTCTTCTCGGGATGCCATAGGAAGAGATCAGGGATACCTCCACCACGCTGACGATACTCTTGAGCCATCTTCTCAAGTCAGCTAGGCTATAACAGAATCGTGTAACAGAAAACAAATGCCTGGAGAAAGTGACGCTAATTTCTAAAGTTAGGTAGGACTTACCACTTTACAAATAGCAGCCAATGCCTCGTTATTAAAGCACTATAATAAGATTAGTTAGGGCAGCAATTTGCAGAATCTCATGGGGTAGACTACCTTCACAATCTCCAATAAGTCCACCAATTCAAACTCCCAATCCAACCCAACGACACAGAGCTTCAATTCCCTCCCCTTCTCGTCTAATTGTCTTATAAGACTTTCTGCTGCGCCATTGTCAATCTCTATCAAACGGCGATTTATCTCAGAAACCCGTGAAGAGAAGAAGGCATCAGTGTGTAAATCAAGCGGGCATGTCTGATAAGCTGTCTGGAAGACATTCGGGATGTAGAGGAAGAGTATATCGTAAAAAAGATACGCAAACTGCGTAAATCATATTTTTTAGTTTTAATCCGTTGGACAGGGGAGAGATGGTGCCAATGCGTACTAGTGTTCTCACAATTCCGCCCTCAGAATGGTAGCCTTTCCAACCCTGTTCCCTGTACCAGCTCAGGCACATTGCTTCAACCCTACATTCCCCCCCTCCTTCTCGTTCGTCAAGCCACACTGCTTGTGCACCTCTTGGGGACCCCAAGCTTTCGTTACCCTTCTGGGTCCCACTGGTGCCACCTTTCACAATTTTTACTCCTTTCACCACCCTTTCAGCTGGTTTGGCAAGTAGGACATGGCTGAAATCATGCTGCTCTCTTTTGGCAAGTCTGAGAGCCTTTTCAAGTTTGGCTATTCGTTTTTGCAAGTCGTAGTGATAGATGACGTGACAGTCTCTATCCTGTAGTCCGCATTCGCAGGTCTCCAGTGCTCTTCTCTTCCACTTCTTCTTGTCTATTTCTGCGCCTCCCTCACTCGGGAAGATAGCCACCAAGTAGTGTTCTTCAATGAGTGCTTTCCGCTGGTACCACGCTCCTCTCCTTGAAGCATGGAAGAGCTGTTGCTGAAGAAGCTCCGATAAAAGCTCATATTCACGCTTATACATTTTCAATCGACCTAAGACATATGCTCCTTTGTGCATAATGCGTGTGTAGACCCAGGCCGGAGAGAATCGGCGTAAATATGCGCCTTCGCCGCTCTCGTAGACCCGCTCTTCCTTGCACTGCTCTTCCTCAAGTAGAGCTTTCCAACGTGGGTAAATGGCCTCGAAAATCTCTAGCACTTTCTGAAACCCATCCTGCTTGGGAGTGCCATTGAATTCCAGAATATTGTCCACGGCGGACTGTGTGCGTATTGCGGCTTCGAACTCTAACAGCGTTGATCGGGAAGGAAATATATCCGCAGAACGAGAGACAACGTACTCCGGAAAATTCCTGCGGGAAATTCTAGCAAGAATAACTGTTGTAAGAGATTTCTCGGTCCATTCAGTCGATCGGTAAAAAACCAAATGTACGCGCTCGAACAGTTTCAGGGGGGCAACGGAAAGACGAATACAAGGACCGATTTGAGAGAGAATTTTCTGGACAAAATGCTCGTCCCGGTTGGCACCTGCACGGTTTCTTCTGTTTGGCACGAGTTTATTGCTCTCATCTGAATTCTCATTGTCACAAGACCCACCGAAAACTGTAGAATGATTACTATCCTCGGTTTTGACGTTTTCCCAAGCAAGACCGGCTTGCTTCTTACTCGCACTTCTTAAGGCCTGCAATAGTTCTCGCTTGTTTTTCCCGGTAGCCTTAGCCTCTCTGGCGATTGCTTTCAGCTCCTCCAGGTTCAGTAGAGACGAAGCTTCCTCCAGTGTTCTAATCTGTTTTTCTGATCCATCGGCAAAGGTGAAATCAGATCCTAGCGTAACATCTTCTGGTGGCTCGACTTCACCGGGGTTTTGTTGTGTTGGGACAGAAGATTTTGGCAGGTCAATTACTTCTTGCAAATCCCGGACTGCAGCTGGGAGATCTGCTATGTCACTATAATATCCAAGACGATCGATTCGATGCCAGGCGGACGTTTTTCGTAGAAACAGTCGAACATACCTAACAGACGTGATGAGCTAGAACGAAGACAATTGCATTCCACTTCATCATCAGAACAATTTATAAGTGGCTACAAGACGTACAGATACTGGGCCTCATAGCTTAAGCATCTCCATCTTCGGAAGACCGCTTGTTCCGCCTCATCAAACAAATGTGCTTCTTCGCGTAATACCGTCTCTAATGCCAGGTTAAAAGCGTCAACGTATATAGACGTCCTGCCTTTGACCCATTTACGCTGTCCTAGCCGCTCATGCAGATCTAACTGAGTAGCCGCCTGTGATGACTCGTATTCCTCGATGGCTTCTTTGTCTGTCTTGACCGGAGGTAAAGCAGTCTCAAGATTAGTTTGGGCTGGGTTGGGTTTCAATAAGTCATCTTCGGCGTCGGTGCTCCCGGTATCCTGTATGGGAGCTCCAGGGGAACCGGGACTCCTTGGAATATCGTCGTCAGATGGAGCGGTGCTCGAATAAGTACTTTCTCTACTTTCGGCTCTCTTCAACCTCTTTGCTCGAGGAAGAGAATATTCCTCCTCATCGAAGTTTGTTGATTGGGGGTGTTTAATCTGTTGTCCAGGCATCGAGATATTGGTTGGTCTAGTCTTCGAAGTTGGAATTGACCTCAACGAAGTAAAGTTAGGGAAACGCGCCGAGCATGAATCTCGCGCCGCGTAAATCGTGAAAATCACGTGCAGCACTTTTAGCGGGAAATTGCTGCGAGATGCGAACATTCATCACAGCAACGACCATTCAAACCGTGCAACAAGGTGAAAATGGCAGACGCTTCGCCGACGAGCATGTCTGCTGCTGCACAGCAGTACCAAGAGTCAATCCAGAAATACCAGCCGCGCAGCGAATTGATCAACCACCCGTCTACGCAATCGTCTCCACAGTCGCAGTTCTCACTCCATACAGCAGGACATGATACTGTTATGAGAGATGTCGGATATGAGCAGTCGCCCCAACAGGTGAACTACATTTATGCAAACACAATTTCTGCAAACTTTCCTAATACAAGAATCTGATGTTAGCGTTAGCAACTACCGCCTCTTACCATTTCTCAGCCGTCAGCAAGCGCACCGTCACCGCTAATATCAACGTCGGCACCAGCAATGGCACCAAGACAAAACCCCCGTGTGGGGACTCCCGGAATCAATGGTCATGAGCCAGTGTCTCGTCCTGGTTCTACGGTACCTGATGCACACTCGTCAACTCCTACAGTAGCTGTTCCTCACGGCGCTTCAGCACGGAGATATCTCAATGAGAAAGTAACAGGTGTGCTGCTGGAAGGTATGAAGAATTTGGCACGAGAGCAGTAAGTCCTTGAGCTGATTCCGTCTGTGAGTTGCGCTTGGTAAAACCTGACGGTATGTCAATGGACAGGCCAAAAGATCCATTAAAAGCCCTTGGCGAATACCTTCTGCAACGAAGTAGAGAACTGGAGGGCACATAAACAGCCCCCAAGTTAACATAGTGGTGGTTTCATTTCCCTATCCAATCAAATGAAGTCCGAAGATAGGAATTTCGAATACCCTGTTCGTACTTCTGCTGCACATACGAGAAAATGGTATGTTCACACAGCGATAGTGTCACTAGTTATCTCATGGTAACTACTTTTGGCTATCCATCTTCTTGTTTGCCAAATTCCTGGAAAAAGCATTATCTCTACAGTTCAAAGATAGGGAGCCTTTGCTGGTATTAGAGACGGAAGCACGGGATAGCTATGCTTCACGAGAAAGGTATTGGGGTGAAGTTCGCAAGTGCACGTGTAATTTTAGTATCCACAATGAAAATCAGTGATTCTTCGTTGTAGCTGAGATATTGCTTAACTTCCATGCAACACAAATCTCTACCCTTTCTACCTATGCCACCAACGCACTAGCTGTTGCGCTCTCGTACTTCCAGGTCGGAGGGAGAGCACCAACTGTTTTGTAGTACCTCGACAGACGGTGGATACGCGATTCGATGAGAATGAGACGGAACTTGGAGTCCTTGTCTTTGCGGTTGCGTTCAAGGTGCTTGCGGACAGCAACGGCCTATCCAAAACAATATTGTCAGTATACATAACGGCAGATAAGGGGCTTCAGACAGGACTCCCTGATGAAGGGGTCGGATGTCATCCGGGATGGTAGCCAGATCCGTACCTTCTTGATCAACATGTATAGATCCTCGGGAATCTCGGGGGCGAGGCCTATTTAATGAAAATCACTCCGTCAGTCATAAGACCAAGCAGAGGCAATGTCGTTGGTGGTGCCAAAGGACACCATTATAAAGGGCGCGGCCAAATTAAGCAGGGTAATTTCAGGCCTGTTCTATCGTACCATTGGACTTGAGAATCCGGAGAATCTTGTTACCTAGAGTCGCAATGAATTAGCGTTGGAGGACAAGATTAACCCACTCAATTGTAGCAGTTTATACATACCAGTGACAACCTTGACTTGGGCAACACCGTGAGAATCTCTGAGGACAACACCGATCTGCGATGGAGTTACGCCCTTCTTCGCGAGCTTGCAAATTTGATCGACGACCTGCTCAGGCGTAGTCTTGAGCCATGCCGGAGAAGTTCGAGAGTAAGGGATAGCGCTGGCCGATATACCCTTTCCGTTGCTGTGCATTCGACCCATCTTTGCGGTTTTTGGTGAAAGTTTTTCTGCGGGGGGTAGAAGTCTTCATTTCATAGAGTCGGCTGAAATTGACGAAAGGTTGTGCGTCAGGTGACTTCATTTAGCTAAGGGCGGGAACCCTTTACCCGCCAAGACTATTTCCAAAAAGGTTCACCTCGAAATCTTCCTCACAGAACCGAACCTTTCAGCACGTCCAACAGAGAAACACTTTACAGATGCCAACCACCCGACCAGACACAATATTACGAGCAGGAATTTGCCAGATTTTTGTAACTCTCGTGATACAATCTAGAGCGGTCTAATGCATCGAGTGACGCTTGGCCGTCTCAGTTTCCGCGAAGACATCCACTGCCAGGTATCAGTGATACTCGTTGTATCTTGGGAGGGCCTTAGTATCCCCAGTGAGTACAGCTTATTCCATAGTGTACTCAATCAACCCCACGCCGAGCAAATTACTATGATGAAATACTCCTTAATATACTTTTTCTGGTACCTCTTATGTCAGAAACCTTTTACCCGGTTTCGATGATCTAAATGGACTTCTGATCTCGCTCTGTATCTTCAACTTCTTACGCCTCATGTGCACCCGCAAGTTCCGTAGCGAGTATACGAAGGCTGACATTCAAGATAGGTCATAGGATAAAGCAAATGCTTTGAAAAAAAAAATACGGAGATGGAGGCGCAGCGTGTCGGCTGCGACCGAAATGCTCCGGCTTACGAGTTCTCATGACTGAGAAAGCCGCGTTGGTGTATCCATCGGAATTGACGGTTTAGGAGGTAGCAGACAGCTGAAAAGTTGGACCCCCTAGTCTGCTGCCTAGATCGTACTTGAGTAGCATATGGGATACCCTTTTACTCTCAATCCTGCTTCACACAAATTCGGGTCCATAAGCCAGAAACCTGAGCATCTGAATTTGTTGAGATTCTCGTTGCTTTTTCCGTCACCTGGGTATCACAGGCTCTTGAGCGAGGGGAAGATCATCTCCCCATGGATAGATTGCGATAAAACAACTGAAGGACTGGGGAATTTTTCACTCTTCTCGGAAATTTGTTTCCCAAGCCATCGGCAGAGCGGATAAACATATGTTCATCTTTCATGTGCTGGAAATTTAATGTCATTGTCAGACGATATCATGGCAATTAATATCTCTTGGCCGTCGATTGATCTATCGAGATCTCTCTAGGTTACTAAACATTGGTTCGTTCATGCAACGATCCATGAAGTCCCTGTTGAGGTCTCTTACACCCAACGTCTTGAAAGCCCGCCTCGTGGTCGCCAGCCGAAAATTGGGTTCGGTTAAGATTTACCAGGACCATGGTACGCATGAGGAGTAATGAAATGACGAATACTCCCTACAATGCGTTTGAAGGCGGATGTCGCAGCATTAGTGTACATTTATGCGCACAAGCCATCTGAAAACAATGTCTCACGCGAACCGCGTGCCGAAAAGGCGCGATCTGGACTGCATGTTTTCTGTACCTGCTTGAAGCAGGCTACTAAGGGAATTTGCCTGCAGATGGCCGATATCCGGAGGAAAACACAAGAAGCGGTACACGGGAAGGTAGGCTGGAGATCGAGATCCATCAACGGCCGTGACACAAGGTACTCCGTAGTGTACCATGTTTAACCAAACCGACTCCGGCATCAGCGTTACCAAAGCCGTTTCTGGCTGGAGGGCTGGATTCTTTACCCCTAATAGAGTTATAGTGTAATCTAAAAACCCGCCAATCTAGCACCACACCCGTGGATAAGGGTCGCACGTAAGCAAAAGCACTTTAGCAATTTCACTGACTCGTGCAGCCGTCGAGCGTTGCCATCCAAGAGACAGTGTCTTACCTTTCACACGCCAGGCGCCGGCTAGGGCATGGGAAATTTGGGTTGACAAGTATTGACAGGCGTTGCTGACAGGTCGTCTAACGCATCGTATTCTTGGAACCCATATAGATTCACATCAGGCAAGATAACGACGGGGGAGATGCTGCGTGGCCAATTCTGGGGTTCATCAACAGAAATGAGAGCCCCACGGCGCGATTGGATTTTCCGCCTGTCTCGATACGGCAATGCTTTGTGGACAAGGTTTAATCGAGCAGCCAATGGTTGGTGACGGTGCCTGAGGGAGCACGGGTGAGCGTCATGGTAAGCGACCAGCATTTCTATGATGATTCGCAGGAAATTCTTGGACTTGGACGGTTGGATGCAAATCATCGTGGCAAAGCTGGAAGGGCTGCCCGGATAGGCACGTCGTAGCGAACATTGGTATATTGTACCTGAACTCTGCTGAAGTGAGCTCCTGGACCAGATACTCCAGCCTCCCAAGAGCTTCAGGCGCCGGAGCCAATGCAATCCGTTCAATAAGCAAATATTCGCACGACGGATGATCGCTGAGCGAGGCACGGGGACACGCTGCACAGTCGAATCAGCGCACGGCATCGCCGCTCTGTCTGGCAAAGTTTCTGTGTCGTCCCCAATTCGCCAATCCGAGGCGTGCAATTGCTCTGCCCAGGAGAGAGCATTGCACGGAGGTAGCTGATTTCAAGGTACGCGCCCTAGCAACGCGTCGGATGCTGTGGATGCTGTGCCGCCTGCAAATTGTTGGGTGATGTCACTTTGATTAACGGCTGGGGCGTTGTGAGGCAGTCAAGGCCAGTCTCAGCTTGCGGGAAATGGCTGGCCGTTGTGTATGGAGTATGGCGATGGGTCGCGACCGTTTCGACGTGGAGTATCACCGTCAACACGGAGCTAGTTAAGGCAGGATACTTTATTGGGGGTTTCGCACCGAGTTGCGTCTCATTCGAGGGGTGCTATCGTCTTTTCCGCCAAAAGGCCGGCCCTAGACGGCGTACAGTTTAGCTGGACGAGGTATATGCGAATCAGGCAAGACGTTCGACGACTTTTCTCGTCGCCGCATCCTAGTCCCTTGTCTGTGACACTACGACTAACCGGCCGACCTCCTGGCCCGAGTGCGCCGTACTCTATGCTCGTTCGTTTCCGACAGCCCAGCCCCGCCTTCACGGCGACTGCGAACAACGAGCGGCGGGCTGGGATAGGCAGGGACACGGGTTTGCGATGGATGGGGGCGAGTGGACGGGGAAGCGTGGATAGCTGTGGGTACCTCGTAGTTAGCGTGTTCTTCAGTTCTCCGTAATCCATACGTCAAGAGTAAATAGAATACTCTAGGCACATAACGGACTTTAGCATGGGGCTAGCATCTGCGCCGTTCGCGCACTAGCAAGTGACGGGGAGACAGATGGCGAAGTGCGTTGCATGTTTGGCTCGAACCGAAGCATGGGTCCCTGGCGCACCCTGGTCCCTTCCGCCTGTGCATATTCTGGACCCACACCACTCCCACTCACACACACCCACACATCCACCACAATCCCTCCAACCCACCACGGCCTGTCCCTGTCCCTAGTGTGCTTGCCTGTTACCGGTCCCATCGCTGCAAATCGCTGGCCGGGGTGCCGATACTCCTGCGAGAGCGCCATACCCACCTAGAGCAAAGGTATGGATCAAGTTTCGTCAGCTATATATCACCTAGGCCACCCCCCTAAATATGGCTCTCATTAGAAAAAAATGGGCCTACGATGCGAATGTGCGTTGCTATGACATACGGCAGAACCTTACAGTAAAAAGTGCTCGATGTCTTTAGCTCACTTTTTACTTTGACATCGTGTGTATTGCTCGCAACACCGGTAGTCAGTCGTGTCTACATCAAACCACCAGCGATTGGGAACCCACACAGACAGCAGAGCTGCCTAACGATATACAATTAATAATTCTTGGACGTCGACATGGCGTGCCCGCATCCTTTCCTGGATGCTGCGAACTTTCCGTCGAAGGGTGGCAGTATGTTTACCTCTAACCTAAGTCATCCTTAACGTGCTGGAGTTGACGCGTCCCAGATCTTCCCGGACGGTTATGTGCGCCTGTGCCGCTAGGAGGGAAAATAATAGACTGCTGTTTACCATGTCCAAAGACGGATTGGGTGTACCCAGATAGTATGCATTACTCGTTCCTACACGGTGTTGTCGGACGCTTTGCTTACAGCAATTGCAGGCTTCAAAAGCCTCTACCGCATTGGCAACTATGTGAATGTGGCGGGTGTCGTCTTTTGCGTTTTCCTATTAGTCTCCTTCGCCATTCTACCTATCGAAAAGACACATCGACATTACCTTAGTGTCTCTCTTACCGTGGCCGTGATCATAATGGAGGTTGGTTCTGGACGGAGCTCCGCGCCTTGATATGGAAAGGCTGACCATTCCGCGTTTAGGTGGCATTTATAATACCACTCGGGACAAGGCCACAACAATGTCTTAACGCCATTACTCCCAACGATATGCAATCTGATCTTAGTTGCGCCTTGTCTGGAGCTTTCGTGTTAGGAGGAGGCTGGTGTGCGGTCATATGGAGTAAGGATGACCTTGACAACGGATAATCGCGCTAGTGTGCTAACGTACATCACAGTATTCCTTCGGTCTCTATCTCTCCACCTACAAATTTGTTGGCAGGTTGTTACCGGAAGAAAATTTTTCATCGGAGCACAACTATTCGGCTGGTCGGTTCCTGCTGTGTTCCTCGCCTTAGCTCTCAGTATTACCGGTGTCTCGTACAGATTTGGTGACACCTGCCACATTAATCATGCCAATGGGCTACTAGTGTTCTGGGGTCCCATCATCGCGTTTGCCGGAGCCTCTATCATTATTCAGTTTTCTACGTACGCATTCCCTACCCCTAAATAGCGGTTCTTTCTAACCCTTCCAGATTCGCGTACTGCATTCGGGTGTACGTCAAGTCACTCCTAGACGACGGGGCAACGACAGACAGCTCCGGTCTACCATCGTATTCCGGCAGCGTCCGAACCCTGTCAGCGCGTCAGGCATATCGAAGGATTCAGAGGGTCTTCGTGCTGCAATGGCGCGGTATGCTTGTTGTTATGCTCATCGTTGCGGACGTGATATTCTTCGCCATTGTCTTCTTAAGATTCGATGAGTCAACGGTGGTCAGCAAGAGCACCATTGATAGGGCAAAGCCATGGTTGACATGTCTAGCCCTCACCAACGGTGAGAAGGACCCGTGCTTGTACCTGGCCAAGAAGTTGGTTGTTAAGGAAGCAACCGTGTTTGCTGTTCTGCTCCTTTTATCTGTAAGTTGTTCCTTCAGTCGCGTCTCGACAACATTTTGCCTGAAGCATTAGCTGATACTCCTATTTAGATGAACGGCATATGGTGTTTGTTCTTCCTCGGTAGATGGGGCATGGTTACGGGTTGGGTTCAGCTCATCAAGCAGAAGTTAAGGAGAGGACCTAGCGAATTCGTCAGTGTCGACGCTCGCCGCTTCTCACAAGATCTACGTACGTACGAGATGCTCTCGTCAAGGGGTGGTATTAAGTCTCCGGAACCTGCAGTCACCCCGAACCCCACCGAACCTCTCGCTGTGCGTTTTTCACCTACCAAGGGGCGAGATACTCCCGATTACTTTGGCAGAGAGGCCAAATACACTTCACCAACACTCTCTTTCTCAGCACCCAAGTCTCCAGCCAATCAGGCACGGGAATGGGACCCCAACGCCACACACGCCCGCGGCAACAGCTACATGGGATCGAACAAGATCTAAATAAATCTCCTACATATACATACAGACACGCGATTCTACATTTTTTTGTATTTTTTCTACAATTTCACTAGGTTAGCGATTTGGCGGGCATCCGTGCGGCTTTTTCCCTTTCAATGCTCTGGAGCATTACGGCGTCCAACGGAATATTACTTGCTTTTGCGTGTTTGGAGTAGTGACTTATTGGTTCCTACGGCTCTGGAGAGAAAGGCGGCGTGGGGGGATGTCCTCGGTGAAACGTCGGCCGCACGCCTTCACAGATATACGGTGGAAGAAAAAAAAAGTAAGAAAAGGAGAAGAAGCCTTCTAAGAGGCTTTCCAAAACTTTCCTTCTTCGTTTATCACGGAAAATCGGGCATTTTGGAACAGAGGGTCTATGGCGAAATTTCAGAGATGGAAAAAAGATTTAGGATATTTCCTCTTTCGTCTTATCTACTTTGTTCTATCCGCCTGTCTATCCGGCACTCGGTGGGAGTGGGCGTTTCCCAGAAGAGTACCGCGTAAAGAGGCCACCTTCCTTTTCCCGAGGGTGCCCTCTGTAATTAATCTGTAGCACTAGCTTATTCACCCCGCCCACAAGAATACTTTCAAGACAGTTAGACAGCGCTCTCTAAGGTGATCCACTATACTCAGCTCTCTTTCTGATGCCTCGCTGAAGGGATAGATTCGCATCTCGCTAGCTGACACCTCGGAAATCCCAGGATCATTAATAGAAGCAATGTCTATTGAGCTGCGAAGCGCAAACCACTATATTTTACTTTTGTCGCCTTACGCAACGACTCGGAGAAAATCATTTCGTACATCAGCCGCTTAAAAGCAACAGAACCCTTCACGTCAGCTCTCGCCCAATTAATGCCTTCCTTCCTCCCTCCCTCGTCCCTGTCCACAGCCCATCCCGCACCGCCATCACTCGCTGTCGCACCATGGTGTGAAGGGAGCGCGTGGGCGAGGGGAAGCAAAAGTACCTCAACTTCACACTGTTGGTCCTTGGAAGTTGCAGAAATTTCTGAAACAGTTCCGTAACCGAGGGTGATCAATTGCAAAGTATGCCGTTGCGTACACTAGAGTAGAGAGTATTGTACATGCCTATGGGAAAGTTGATCAAAGCGTCCAGATGCGGTGTGGTGTTCGTGGTGTTGGGGCTTGCGTGAAAAAGCAATAGCGCCATCGACGACAATGGGGGGATGTGGAGGGAAGGTGCACACGGTGGTCTGAGACATTGCGCCTGTTTGGCGTCACGGGCGCGGCGGGAAAACTTAACGTTCCCGACAAGACTTTTGACAGGAAACGTATTTCATTTCCACCCGTTTTCGACGGCAGTTGTACGTGATACTCTAACCGATGTACTTGTACACTACTTAGGGTACAAGGGTAAGTCTGTGCCTAGCAACGCGCAAGCGAGTATGTGGTTGCTGGGCAGAGACTTACCCACACACCCTAAGTACATACATACTCCGTATGTGGTATGTACACTTATGTGGGATGTACTCCATATTGCTTCTACTCTACTTGGGACGAGCACTGCCTGTCTATCTATTACATACCATACAATCACGACTCAGGCATACGCGAGGAACCACATACTCTCCATGGCAGAGCTACTCAGCGTTACTAATTACTGCGTACTGCGTAGGTGTGCGCGTAGCGGGGAGCGCAGAGTAGCACAAGGAACGGCCCGATACCGGCGGGTACCTGGGTACCTAGGTACATGACTAAAAGGTATTCCAATCCCAGCCCGCAATCGCTCGTTGGGCTCGATAGCCGGCCGCCAAAAGCAATGGAGCCGCAGAATGAACCGACTCTATGCGCTCCATGCGTGCATGGCATCGCATTCGCGTCGTATGCATGCGCAGGCAATGCAAAACGCACGTCGGTTGGATGCTCTGGATAGAGTACCTATTGGTCCTTCGGATGCATGGAGAGAATAGCCCTGGCTCGACCAAAAAAGCGAAGGAGGTACGCAAATCATATTGCTTGTAAGTCAGAATAGCGTGGTTCAGAAGTGGTTGTTGACATGGGCACCGTCCCTCGAAAGGATTTCTTCCTTGGTGGGCCCTATTCGCCGGAAACGGCTTCGCCGTTCTGGAAGGAGAATGGACTCACTGCATAAGACGCAGAACGATATTCCGCCAAGGACAATATGAATATTCCCAGGATTATATCCCCCGTGACTCGCCTCTTTAGTCAACAAGGCTAACTTTTACGAAATGAGTGCCATTTCTCAGCTCGTATCTGTCAGGCACCAAAGTGTAATATTTGGCTTTTCCAGAGGGACTTAAGTCACACCCGAGGTTATAGAGACGATGCTCTCTATCAAAACACCAATTCCATGTGAGAGTGAGTTGTATCCTTCGAGAGAAAAAGGCTCAAGATGAGGGGAGAAGGTTTAGAGATACGAAAATATGCTGCACCTGTTGCTCGTTGCGCCGGAAGTGCTATATACCAGGGTGGGATCGAGTATACGTCGACTTCGCCAAGTTCAAATTTTGTTACACAATCGTTTGCTCTCTGCGTCCAGGCTCGGCTCGCGGGCGGGTATATGAGTATCTTGCAGTTTTATCCTATCGCAGGAGGACGTCGAGCGGAAGAAGGAAGTATAGAGCATGTATCGACAGGAAGTGGAACAGATGCGATTGCGAACTGTGCGCACGCAAGGCAGCCCTCGTCTCGCTTGGGTACCCTGCCGCCTTCGAAACAATGCTGGCGTGGTCGTAGTGGATACCTCTGCTGCTCTCTCGTCAATGAGGGCTTTGTATTTTTTTCTTTTTGCCTTCTCGTTCCACACCCTCCATAATTTTCATGGCCAGACCACGGTACAGCTAGCGTTGTACCCGAAAATCGAGGCATCTCATACATGATGTGAAATGATGCGCCTTGCCCCGAGGTCCCTGGGTGGGTTTGTTCAAACTGTCACTTGTAGGCTGTAGGTGTACTCCACATTCATGTATAGCGGGGTTCCGTTATTGCGTTGAATGAGGAATCCAGGCGTCCAGATCCGACTGCCCTGCTGGTTCTCGTCCCCCGATTGTCTCTCATGGGGCTGATTGTCCAATTTCTGAGGATTGGTGGGTTGAGATTTCGGCCTCCCTATCCAGCTTCACCTTGTCATTTTCCCTTGCCGCGTCGCTCGAGGCGGCCGGGCCATCCTAGAGGACTGCAGAAGGCAGCACAAAACAAGGCGAAAGATGCTGGTCTTTCAACAGTCGGAACTCCTGTGTCTCGGTTTCACAAGCCCGGGGAACATGTACTGCCTGGCCTAACAGTTTTCTTTGACGGACGGTTAATACTGGCGGAACCGTTGCCATTGCAGCGGCTGCGGTGTACCGACAACTCTACAGTGACTTGCACGAGGATGCCGCCTAGAAAAGCTGGGGTAGCGCGTGTCTGTGGTTGCGCATGTCGTTGACCCATGGCTTTGGCTTTGTGATCATGCACTGTATGCAGAGTGTACGGGGCACTCTATAAGTGTATTTGCAGAGGCACAGTTCGCAATCCAAACGTGTCCGGGTCTTTTTCTGGAAGCCTCCCCTTCACTGAGGCCTCGTTCGCCTCACGAACGCCTGCGCACGAGGTTCTTGCTGCCTGTGCAATGTCTTGCTTTGGACTTCCCCCTGTCCCTGCTAAAACACTATCCGATACGCGAACTTCTCAACAACTCTTTCGCCACGCCGTTCGCACGGACTTGTATCCATCCCTATGCGACGGTATGCCATTGCTGCTCGATGTTTGATGATGCCGTTTTGCATCTCCGGCTAGGCATCAGGAGGACAGCGTGACGACGAAACAATAGCCCCGCAATGTGAAGGCGAACGAAACATAGCGCAGAAACATTTTCGCCAAAGGGATGATGGTACACGTCGCTCACACAGGGGACAGTGGCCCTTGCCCAACCCTGACGGTTGGGGCGACGATCTTCTCAAACAATGATTATGGCCATACAAAAGGCTGAGGGTTTACGAGGGTATGTAGGTGGTACTACACTTACATGCTATGATCTTGATTGGTATTACATACGCCTGCGCAACGGCGAGGGCCGAGTTCACCAAGAAAATTGATAGGCACATGGATATGGACTGTGTTTTCTGCCCAGAATCGGACTTGAGAACCGTGAATCCTTTTCCGGTTTATTTTGGGATCTGCCGACAGGGGAGAGGGGTTTTAGGGTAGGGCAAGGGCCAGGGCAGGCTCTCTGCTGGGAACAAGGAACCTGAACGTACGGCATATTTTGCTGCATGCGTAGATGTAGAGTAGAGAACAACGGCGCCATGCTGGCAAAACCATGATCATGGTATGTTGCGGAGTCGGATGACAAAGCAAGGGATTCCCTTTCGCTCCGCTGCTTCTAACTTATTATTGCATTATGGTGCGAATAATACTCTAGCACATTGCAGTGAAGCTATACCGTACCCATACCGGCAACTATACTCCACTCGGTATTATGGGGCTGGCGATGTCCGTCTCCGTCGCCACGCACAAGGGGCCTCGGATGAGGCGCAGTCTTAATCGAAATTCTTTTATTCCACTTGGACCCCAACTCCTAGATCTGAACAAACGGCGATAGTAGGCGAGAACAGGCATCATTGTCCTTCTTGCCATCGCCATCGAAGCGCCGTGCTGGTAATCTTTTTCCCTTTGCGAGCAACAAACCGGAGATCAAAACATTTAAATTCCAGCCGGGCAATTTGAGTCGAGTGGCTGTGGCAATTGCCTTCGTATGCCACTTATTACTTTGCACGACCGAAAAAAAAGGGGTGTAATTGCTGTGGAGAAAGAAGGAGATTTGAATGCGCATGAGAAAGAGCACGTCCACAGGTCATCACCTCGGGTCTACGGTTTTCTGATTTAGATATCTCAAATGCCTTTGATTCGCTATGAGTTGCTTTTGTATCTTTCGTCTGATATGCGGAGGATAAACTTGGTTCCTTACGTTGAAGTATGACAACTTCACTTGACTTCCTTTTTCAAATTCTGAATGGACTTTCCCGCCCATGTCCTCTCTTCCCACCAGTTGTGTCGCGCAGGGTTCGAAAGCCGGTTTGTCTTGTCCCTATCCTTCGATGCGGAAATTCTCTCCTGTCACTTGTTCCTCTATTCGCCACTCCTAGTTGGTGCCGAGTACTAAGTACCAAGTGTATAATTGATGCAGAACAATATGGGAAGACTGAACACCAATGCTCTTCTCTTTTGAATTTTTCTGGAACTTTAACACTGCTTGGTTTAGTCCTTCCTTTTCTATCTAGGGTGCAATAAATAGTACTTGGAGTTTACCCTACCGCCTTTTCGTCTATCTTACATTCTCGCTGCTGCAGTCTCTTTCTGTACTTTTCAGGCAACAGCCAGAGCAAACAACAACGGGTACTTCTACATCAAAATCTCTTCGTCGTCTCCCGCTCTTTCCGTACGTACATATGGCAGCGGTTCATCTCATGTTAGATACCTGCATGCATAACTCTAAGAAACATCAGCGAATACAAAATGCCGTCACAGCACATGGCATCTCTAACGGTATATCACTTCCATCACAGGGGCACCGTGTCTTGTATTGCATCGGACCATTGCCCCTTCCACGCCCAGGAAGAGAAAAGTGAAGTGTTTTGCATCTACCAACATTCAGTAAACGTAGTTGCCACATCACGTATCAGAGAGTGACGAATTTCTCAATATCACTTACCAACCGGCTGTCCGATCTGGCCAGCTCTCTACACTCACGGGAGTGCCCCCTGCTCATACGACAGTTTGGTGAAATGTCCACAGGGGGCTGTTGGGTGTATATACACCAAAAACCTATACGCTCGCAGGAGGACTTCAAAACTATATATGTCAATTTCAAGGTATGATCATAGAGAGCTCGTGCGTGTATGCGTTCGCGAATGTGGCTTTCATGGGCGAGTGGGAATGTAGGCTCTAGCAATTGTACGGCTTGCTGAAGAGCATTAATACCAGTTGGGAGTTGTTTCCATTCTCGCGAAAGCATGCCGAAGGATTGGAATTCACATGACCTCGTTTCTAGAGCGAGGTTGTTTGAAATTATCTTCGTAATTGATTTCTATTCTATAGGGAGGGTTCTAAGAAGTCCTCAAGTTCAGTCAGTTCGGGAGGACACAAGCCGAAAGACTCATCGAATCTAAGTTACACAAGAAAGTACGTTGCACTGCGTGCGTCCCCATATCCCGCTATTCCCTCCTCCGCGGGCTATGGATACAAAAGAAAGGGAGGTGGGTAGTGATTTTAGTGAAAAGTTGCGGAGAAAATTTCCCAGTGATGTTAGTTACACATTAGCAGGCCGAGGTACAGAATTATGTCAGTATGGGGAGACAACCTCGAAGTACGACGGACGATTGTGACGAGGGATCGGAAGAACCGGGGATTTGCACTTCCTGAAAGTATGGGAACAGCTTCGTGGTAGGAAGAGAGAATTGAAAAAGAGGCCTTGAATGGATTGCGAGTTCTGGCGGGGCGATCCTTTTGTACTCTGGAATTGTCGCTATGACAAGCCATGAGCGCCCACCAGAGCAAACATATGAAAAAGGGGGTATGATTTGCCGTAGTCGCCGTTGAACTCCTAGACCGATGCAATCGTGAATACACAGAAACCGTAAAACCCTAAGACATCAAGAGAATGAACAAGAAGCGAATAATGCAAGATCGCAGACCCAAGATCATGAAAATTGGCATCTTTCCTCATATCCTCGGACCACGGCCTCCGGCCTGCCCGATGCTTGAGAAGAGAAACTGAGGTGGCACTCTCTGTTGCATAACGTCCGGTGCGTAGTTCTCAGTAGGAGCAAGCGTGTAGCCCTCAGACTTGCGGTGTTGGTTCACGTAGACACCAACAACAACAATTAGGAAGACAAGGACGAGAGATATGCCAAGTGCTATTAGAATAACGAAGCCGAGCGCTAAGTGGTGTCCTACAGTGTTCCGTGATTAGTAAAAGAGTGCTTATACTACGAGGAACTGGTTGATGAACTTACTATTTGGGGAGAAGAAGTTTGCCTTCTCTGAAAATATGTGAGACAAACTGCCCGCTTCACCACCTACTGTTGAGAGGATGAATGGCGTAAAGGTGGTTCCGTTGAATAAGGCAGCAGAGGCGTTTCCGAAGTTCGGAAGATTAAGCTGTCCAGTGATGAGAAGAGCCTGATCTTGATCTAGAAGGCTACTTTTGGCATGGCCAGATAATAAAGAAAGTACTTGAAGGCCGCGAATCCGCGTTGTTTTTCCGAAAGAGTCGCCGAGCGATTGCCAACCCGTACCATTGTACTTTATCAAAAAAGCCGAGCCATTAGTACTGGCTCCGGCCATCCAGAACTGAGTCGATTGTTTATCCGCAGCCGTAAGCGCGGTGACCGGACCTGGGATATCGCTCGCTCCCTGGAATGGGGTCCAGATTTGAGTGGTGGCATCGTACGTGACAACTGACGTGCTAGAACCGTTCAGTGTTAAATTCCCACCAGCTACAAGCTTATTGTTTCCAGCCCATGTAAGAGCCTGAACAGTCCCAGATAGTCCAGATCCAGGCCTATTCCACTGGGATGCAGTGGTACTATAAACACAGACGCTAGGACAACCAAGCGACCCTGCAGAGTCGAACCTGCCAGCAACGTAAACATCACCAGTATTTGGACGAGCTGCAATGGCGTTGACTGTGACATCTTGACCAACAAGAGCTGGAGGCTGTGTTGCAAATTTGGCCGCGACGAGGTCGTACGCAACCAAGCCATTCACAGTAGCATTATTTGCTGCCGTACCCGTGACTGCTCCGCCTGCGTAGAGGATGTCGTTTTGCACAGCCAAGGCTAGAAATACCGAGTCGGAGTTTATACTGTTTCCAATGCCAGTAACGGCATCATTATTCGAGCCATCGATGAAGGCAAGGTTCTCAATATTTGAGCCGTTGCTGTCCTGAGCAGTGAAATGACCCGCAAGGATAGTTAAGTTCCTGCTGGCGGCTTCATAGAAAAAGCCCGTGACAATCCCGGTGACGTTTTGTGTGGTCAAGTCTCGTTTCATTTTCGAGGATTGCCCTATGCTCTTCGCTTGGATGGTAAGCGGTAGTTGATTCAGGCCGAGCGGATCTGTGGCTGATAGAGTAACAGCATCACTGGCACTTAATCCTCCGGAAGCTAACGTGCCAGCCAAAAGGGAGCCACCGCCAGGAAGACCAAGGGAAGCAGTCAATTGGCCACTGACGGTAGGTGACTGTACCTTCAAGTTCTGCAACCAATTGGCCCTGGAAGGAACCCAAACCGCCAAGCCCTGGGCTGGAGAGGACCGATTGGCACCAAATCCTAAGACCTGGTCAAAGTCTCCAGTCACCGCAATGACTGTTTCCGGCTTGTTGGTAGTGATATTGAGAGTAATCAGCACTATGGCATTGACACGACCGTTGACACCAGCACCAAGAGGCTGCCAAGTCTGCTTGTCTGTTACATATGCAGCAACGCAGCTAAGACCCTTTGTTCCACCTTCTTTAGTATCTGTGAAATTCCCGCCTACGTAGAGCAACGTGCCATTAAGGAACATCGCTGTTATAGGAGCATTGAGCCCACCGCCAGGCAGGGCTGTTGGCGCATCGTCATCGATGGCGAAGATGTTGCTGATATTAGACGATGTGAAGCTACCTGCAACGAATGTCGTTGTATCCTGTACAGCTACATCATGTACAACCGCATTGCTTTCAAGTATGGTTCCTGCTCGATCAATTGCTGATTGGGAGAAGTCTGTTTGAGCAGTGGCCAGATTGGGATCGAACTCATAGAGGCCATTCAAGCCACCAGTGGACGAGATAAGTTCGAAGCGAACCTTCTGAGCAACAACATTCAATGTTCCGTCCTGGCCCAAGCTTGGCGTAAGAGTAACAGATGGGCGAAATGAATCGCTGCTTGCATCGACATAGCCGTCGTAAATAGGGTCGTATTTATTGAAGTTGTTGGTCTGGAAGAGCTCTGTCTGGAAAGGCGGAATAGACCGAGTTCTAGAGGCCATAGTTCCGGTGATATTGACTTTTCCGCGGGTTTCGCAGTCGTTATCCTGGAGACACCCTGGAGTGTAGATGGTCACCGAGTAATTACCTGATTGCTTGATATCTGGTAGGAATACCACAGAGTCAAGATTACTGACGGCCGTAGCATTGAAAGTAGCCTTAAGATATTCAGAATCAGTCTGCTGAGATGGACTCACAGACCAGGGTCCTGTAGCAGTGGCTACTGAAGAGAAACTCAGGTTGGCGCAGGTGGGCTCGTTGAAGTCGTTGACGGCAAAGGCGTAGATATCTAGAAGTTTAGGTATTAGTGAGTCATGGCAATCAAGGACCCCGGACCGTAAAACATACCGTCTTGAAACAGTTCAATTCCATCCAGGCCCCCACCGTTTCCATACCAATCAGATATATCAATTCGGAATGCACTCATTCCAATCACGTTTACAAAGTGGAAATCCTGGAATGGAACGCTCGGATCGCTAGAAAGTAGGCACCTAGAGTCACACGTGGCGTTCTGTTTCGTTTCGGGATCAGTGAAGGTGAAGTTCATGATACCATTGATAGGGATCGCTGTGAAACGGAAGGTCTTTGTTCCTCTACCATCCTGATGCGTGTTCCAGATCCTCAGCTTGGTTGGTCTAAAGCCAAATTTGAAGTCCGCTCTCCAGAAGCCAGGCTGGTTATCTGCAAGAAGCCATGTGTTGCCCGGCCCATCTTGTCCACTAGTCTTGCAAACTATGTTCTGAGGATTACTGAATCCGGCAGTACCGGTACTTGAGCTAGCAGATATAGTAGCAGCGGAGATATTAATAACCTGCTGATCTTTCTTTTGAGGACTCGTCGTATTTCCCAATCCATCAAAAGCGCCCCCAAAGATGATGTTACCATTTGCGGCCCGCGCAATTGACCTGACAGGTCCATTGAATCCAGCGAAAGGTAGGTTCGCCCATCCCGTTCCCCCAACCCAGACAATGGCGTTAGTTGAATTTGCTCCTTTGAAGTCACCACCCACATACACGGTGCTCGTGTTCATATCACAGAGTAACGCCGCTACTCTTCCGGTGAGACCTGGTAGAGCCGTGACCTGTGAATTGTTGGGGTTAAACAAGGCAATACCTTGCGTTTCTAGACCGCCGAGACTTGTGAAATTGCCTCCGACCACGACTCCAGCAAATGTGTTATCTTTCAGCACGAAAGAGCACATCGCGCAAATAGAGGCATCTGTCGAGGCGAGATTGGCAAAAGCACCATTGGGAAACTGCGTGATGATCGACTGGCTGCCATTAGTTGAGAAACCGTTTTCGTTCTGTTGTTGGTATTGGTAAAGAGAGATCGAGTCGAAGTCTCCAGCCAGGCCGACTCGACCCAGGTTGCTAAGATCAAGGTGCGGCGATGGAACCGGGTTGAAATTGACGCCATGGGACGACGATGCAAATAATGCGACAACAGACCATAATTGAACGATTGACGGGAATTCAGCCGCCGCCGGGGTCAACAACAAGGAGAACCTCATCGCTTGAGCCTGACGACGGTTGGTGATGTAACTGGGTGGCTCCCTCCGATCTGCCCTATTTGCAGATTCAGCCCCAAGGTGCCAACGTCGCTCACGAGTCGACACTACGGATCATCCAGGCGACGCGAATGTCTGTACGATGGGGATGTCGAGCGCAATGTTGAGGAGTAGGGACCGTGAGGACGAGAGATAAACAGGATTTCGATGTTTCGATTAAGGGAAATGAAAGACCCTGCGGAAGCGGGAGATTGATTTGGTGGTTGGCCTGGGCCGTCGTTGGCTGAGAACAAGGACGCTAGCTAATTTGGATCTGCTGAACAGGTACGAGGGCGCCGTTAGTGGCACGGCCAGGTCGGTCGAAAATTAACGTGGCGCGATCGTTTGTCGTAATAAGGAGCGTTGAGGGCGATGAGTGAGATCGCAAAATAGGACATAGAGAGAATGAGTGTGCGGCAGCTGGAGGAGTTGGAGATTGAGATAGGGCGAGGCACTCGAGGTTTCGTTCTGGATGGAAGACTCCGCTTGACGTTGGTATTAAAAGAGTGAAAGGTGAGGAGTGGCTAGTCTCCACTCTCCCTGTTCGGAACACGAAGTGAGGCCAAACGCTTGACCGCAACAGGCACAATTTATGCAAGCATTCGGCAACAAAGAGTGTCCGACCGTCGCAATCGAAATCTCGGTACTGCAGAGTATTTTGCTTAGCTCAATATACAGCGTGATTAAGGAGTGACTTGGCCCGGGTCGCACGCGGCAAACGTGTTTCCACCAGGATGAGAGCGAAGAGGCAAGAAAACAAAGAGAGCTTGCCAGCGCTTCGCGATCGAAGTCCACATGTACGTACTTGGACCTGCGTATTGTTATACCTCAGCGCGATGACTGTGTACGCCTATGCGTACGTGCACCCGGTTTTAAATTCCAGTCTCCGCTACGCAACAGTTTGCATTTTTCGCCTACCGACCACTCACAGTGCTTGTTTCCCGTCCCGTGCCGAAAATTTAACTTATGAATGCAGGCTTACGGAGTACATTAAATTGTTTAATTCTGCCGCTGCCCGGATAGCACTCTCGACAAACCAAGGTGCTCGATAAGTCGCCGTGTGTTCTCCTGTACACTACAGTATTTGACATATAGTTACACCATACAATCTAAGCGCCAATCCTCAATGCGTCCTACCTTGCAGTTTTTCTTTTCGTTCGTTTATGTGATACACTCTTAACATCCAATGTTACTTTCTCATCATCCTCTGGTTTCCGCTTCACTCTACTAGTTGTGACTACCTCGGCTTTGACCGACTGCTCAATTTCGACCTCTCCGGCTTCTTTTTTCACCGTCGTCTCTTCCTCGACTCCCACCTTGGAAGCAAGTTGTTCTGAAAACGCCCTAAGATCTGCAGTGAATAAAACAGAATGCGCCCATCCGGCCTCTTTGCCCCATAGGCCACGGAAGTGGCTGCCAATGGCATCGTACGTGGCCTTGGTAAGGCTCTTATGCTTCCCCTTGCCGAATTTGTAGTCTCTCTGAGCGATTTGCCAGACTATATACTAGTCAGTAAGATATATCAGGCACCAGGTACACAATACTGTTTACCATGAGTATCCACTGGCACTGCTTCTCCCCAGCCAAGACCGAACAAGCATATGCAGTCTGCAACCTTAGGGCCGACCCCTTGCAGTGCTAGTAACTGCTCATGAGCCTCTCGGTATCCGTCCCTCCCCTCTACCTTCAAGTCTCCAGCGGATCCAGCTTTACGGCCCAGGCTAGGATTCTCTGGATTTCTTAGTCTGTCTAACCATCCCATTGGCTTATCTTCAGCAATCATGAGAGCCGTCTGATGCAGATATTTTGCCCTATACCCAAATCCAAGTTGCCTCAGATGGGACTCGACAGTTGGAGCAGTGAGTGCTGAGGCAGAAGGGAAGTCGTGGTACGGAACCGAATTAATATGTCCTATCAATGGCCCGTAATGCTTACAGAGTTTCTCGACCTTAAGTCATTTCGTCAGCGGTTAGTGCCCTAGATCAGTCACCACGAGGAACATACCATTTGTGATATTCTAATGATGTTGTTATTACTACTGCAGATAAATCCAACAAGTGCTTCCCAAGGATCCTGGTTTAATATACGGACACCAGTAAACTTTCGTGCCTTCTTTTTAAAATTCAAGTCTGCGGAAGACCATTGTTCATAGAGTTCCGCCAGGTTAGTATTGAGGTTGAAATAGTGATGGATAAGCTCTTCGGTATTATCTCCTTCGGCTACCGGCGTATGAAGTCCAGATGAGGGCGGAGTTGGAGGAGCTGTAGACAGGGCAGGGAATATTGCGCGGTAGTAAAGATGTGTAGTATCTTGACGAAGGGAAAGGATGCGACCGTGAAGCGCACAGGTCCTAGAAACATGTCAACATTCATGGTATACTCTACTGCATTTCTGTTTAGGGGTGTGGTGCACTACCATTCATCGTTTTCGTCTCGCCGCCATCTTAATTCAAAGTGATCAGCTAGTGCCACTACAGGGCTGCGCAGTTTTGTAGTATTTACCTGAAGGACTGGCCACAGCGCAGAGTGGTATTGATGCACAGCTCTTTCAAATTGACTGGCAGCTTCCGCCATTCCGTAGCACGAGCGGATGTCATTCGAATGAAAGCTTTTCAGAGCTCTTGAATTAGAGGAACAAGGTTGAACGGGGATTAGATATCGGTCAAGCTCGTCCTAGCGTGGTGCAAGCCTGCTTACGTAACATGCAGATGCTGCATTGAAGCTTTTTGCGAGCCTCCTGCAAATTGAACGTCCTCGTCCTTCCCACAACTACGCAAAACCCTCATATATTCCCGCTAGTTCTTTCATTTTCTACGAAGAGTCGCCGCTAACTCACTCGCTAGTAGCTTGTTGTGGTAGCATAACTTGAAAATCATCCGCAGGCCACCACGTAACCCGCCAAAATGAACGGCGATAGTTATTCGTCAAGAGGCATGGCATCAACACCAACCAGATCTACTGCTCGCGTGGAAGCTGCTACTAACCCGGCTGCAATTACAGATAGCGGACGGCACTCGTCATCTAGAGATCACTATGTATGTCTAGTACCTACGCAGCCCTAATATATTCCAGACTGTTTCGTACTGACTAGGCATCGTAGTCATCGCGGGGAGACCGAGATGATAGGCGTGAGCGAGACCGAGACCGACGTCGTTCCCGCTCTCCCGGCTATCGTGGTGGAGACCGGTCTTCCAAGTTCCGTCGAGAGGGCGAGATTGATACGTACTCCACCAGCCGGGACTATAGAGAACGGGAGCGCGAGGACCGCTATTCGGGTCGTGAGAGACGGGATGATAGAGCATGGGATCGGGATAGAGGCGCAACCAGGAGAGAGCCCAGACGGGATGAGGATAGGCCGCCACGAAGGGAAAGAGATCCGTTTGAAGATCGGGAACGAGTTCGCGGAGGGCGAGATCGGGATGCTCCACCGAGAGAGAAGAAGCGGAGCGCCAGCCCACCTGCCAAGAAGAGAGAGCCTACGCCAGATTTAACAGACGTTGTGCCAGTCCTAGACCGGAAGCGTAGATTGACCCAGTGGGATATCAAGCCACTAGGCTATGAGAACGTTACCGCAGAGCAGGCGAAGCTTTCTGGTTAGTCCTGACTTTTATTTCCTGATTGACTCCTTCGTTTGTCACTGCAGTATGGCGTTAACAATATATCTTTAATCTTTAGGAATGTTCCCACTACCAGGAGCTCCTCGGCAGCAACCAATGGACCCCAGCCGTCTCCAGGCCTTCATGTCTCAACCTAGCGGCTCCGTGAACAACGCTGCCCTCAAACCCTCAAATGCTAGACAATCAAAACGCCTTTTGGTATACAACGTTCCCCAATCCGTCTCAGAAGATTCTCTTGTTCAGTTTTTCAACTTGCAATTGAACGGTCTTAACGTTATTGAGGGCACGGATCCTGTTGTCTCAGCACAGTTTTCGCCCGACAAGTCTTTTGCTCTTGTTGAGCTCAAGACGGTTTCTGACGCTACTGTTCTTTTGGCATTCGACGGGATAACAATGGAAGATAATGACAATATGGAAACCAGTAACGGGACTAGCGATCGAGCTGGACTCTCCATTCGGCGACCGAAAGACTACATCGTACCCGCAGTGACGGACGATTCCCACTATGAAGAGGGCGTAGTATCAAATGTTGTCCCGGATACCCCAAACAAGATTAGTGTGTCCAACATACCACTTTATCTAACCGACGAGTTGGTCACGGAGCTTCTTGTATCTTTCGGTGAGCTGAAGGCGTTCGTCTTGATTAAAGACACTGGGACAGAGGAATCAAGGGTATGTTGCTACGCTTATTCCGGGTCAACCATTGAATGGATAAAACTCACTCATTATTCTAGGGGATTGCTTTTTGCGAATATGTCGACCCCTCTTCCACCGACATTGCGGTTGAGGGCTTAAATGGCATGGAGCTAGGCGACAAACACCTCAAGGTACAGCGGGCAAGCATAGGTATCAAGCAAGCCCCTGGGCTTGAGATGGGAGTTAACGCCATGTCAATGCTTGCCGCTACAGCGTCTCAGGACTTGGAGGAGGGTCGTGTATTGCAATTGCTCAACATGGTCACTGCTGAAGAGCTCGTTGACAACGATGAGTATGAAGGTGTGTAGCCCCTCACCATATTTTTTGCGCTTGCTATTGCTAAGGTATGCATATACTACAGAAATCCTCGAAGATGTGCGAGATGAGTGCGAAAAGTATGGAAAAGTGCTTGAGCTGAAGATTCCTAGGCCTACTGGTGGTAGTAGGCAGTCTGCTGGCGTGGGTAAAATATTTGTCAAGTTCGACATAAATGAGTCTGCCGGGAAAGCATTGCGTGCACTTGCAGGGAGGAAGTTTGCGGACAGAACCGTAGTTACAACATATTTCTCTGAGGTGAGTGAACTTTGCCAACCGTTTGTCTCCTTTGCAGCTGAAATCTGGCTGGCTAAACACACTCAACCCTCTTTAACAGGAAAACTTTGAGGTCAATGCTTGGTGAGAACTCAGAACTTGAATCTAACCAAGCCTCAAGATTTCTCGCTTTTCTTAGCTCATGGACACCATGCATGTTTCCTAAGCCATCGCGAGAGGCTAAAAGCTCCTCCCGTTATTAGCGGCATGGACCTGCTCTGTGCGCGCTCCAGTCCAAAAAAAAATATCAAGGTCTGTATGATAGCAAAGTTGGGGAAGAAGTCTTTCAAATACCTCCTGTGCGCGAAAAATAATCAAATAAAAGCAAGATTCCCGTGGCTAGTGCCGCTCCTTGTTTGCAGATATGGTGTTGCGTCATGGGTCTTGTTACTTGTGATCTTGCGTTGACTGTATTCGTGACCGTGTTAGTGACACGTCAAGTTGTATTTTGCGTTGCTTTAGTCCATTATGGGAAACTGTCTTTTGCTCAAAAGCGAATTGTACTTTGGTAATTTTGTGATATATGGTCTTGGCTCCTTGTGATGGTTCGTTTCGTTCGCAGGCAATGTTTCAGGGACCATTGACGTGAGAAGGTGGAGTTTCTGGCGGAAATTTGTGGTGAAAAGGGGAACTGTGAGTCTGTCATTCGGCCATTGGGTAGCTAAGTTGGGAAGGTAGGCTGTTGGAGTGCAAAGTTGAGAAACGTTAGGGCATTGACCAGTGTAGTGGGTGGAAGTTTGCGCAAAGCGGGCTGACAATGTTAGTCGCACTAATAATGACTCAAACGCCCCCCGCAAACAAGCCAAACAATGGACCACACAGTTCAATTACCCCCAACTCATCCAAGTTTCCCGCAGTCCGCCCAAATGAGAGCGTTAGAGTCAAATTAACCTAATGATTTGATATAAGCAACGTGGCGCAGCGGAAGCGCGCCGGGCTCATAACCCGGAGGACGCTCGATCGAAACGAGCCGTTGCTATAACATGGCCTCTTTTTTTCCCCTAATCTTAACTAGGAGGGTAATAGGTGGCTAGGATAGCAATTTAATGTGCATTCTCACCCACTTGATTTTCAATAAGGTTGCATGGGCGAACTGAGGCTTGACGCATACTTTCATCAATCAGATAATGATCATCTCCGCCTCTTGGACCACATCTACAGCAGGCAAAGGGTTATAATTCTAATTATGCCGTCTTTCGTAACGATGGGCGTTTCGCACAGTAATTACATCGTTTATCGAAGCTTTCCTTCCAGTTTGAGGATGAGAACGAAGCACAGACAGGTCCAGAACAGCCCCCCTAACATCCTAAACTCCAGATTTCCTTTCAGTCGCACGATATCTAAGAAGACTTTCCGGCAAGGTAGTCGCACACACCTGTGGTATAATACTTTTTAGGTAGGAGCCACACCCTCAGCTTCCATCTGTTTTAGGTACCTCTCCCACGTCTCAATAGAATGTCTATAAAAGTCGATATGCGCTTCGGCCAGACCACCAAGTGTATCCTTAAATTCAGCAGCCTTGATTCTCTCGAAATCAGCGACTTCGCGCACAACCTCTTCATCGAACGCCTCCGTCGTTGTCTTCGCCTCCTCGACTTCACGTGTCAGCTCCTCAATACGTAGCTCCAGCTTGCGGACACGCTCTCGGCGCGACTGTTCGTGATCCACCCCCCGGACGTCCTCGATCTTGCTGCGGAGAAAGCCGCCAGGCCCGCCGAGGCCGGAACTACCGTGCGCAGAGGCGAGGAAATCTCGGTCGGTAGCGGCCTTGTTCCGGTAGTCGGTCAGAGCTTCGAAGTCGAGCTGCTTCTGCTCGCGAGTCTTCAGGAGGGACTTGGTGGCCAAGACGTAGGCGTCCATGTCGCGGAGAGAGCCAAGGTAATTCTGATCCGTGTGTTCCTTGAGCCCCTTGATTCCTGCTGCGGTAGCCTCAACACTCGTGGCGAAAGCGTGAATCGGCATTTCAACTCCAGGCTCAAGTACGAGGAGCTTTTGGAATTGCGTGGCGAGTTCTGTGTAGTCTGCTTCTAAATCGCCTTCTCGACGAGCTACTCGAGCCACAATCTTCTCAACATGACCAAGATCCTCGGCCAACTTATCTGCTTTTTCTCGGACCTCAATGAAACGCTTGTCCGGTTTGTGGACCTTGCTGAAGGCGTTGAGGAAGGTGTCGGTGAAGCTGTCGAAAACCCCCCCACCCCCTTGGTCAGGTCCCGACGAGCCTCTCTGTGGTCTTAACCGCATGTGCGTGTTCCAATCTTGACTCTCCAGGAATACCATGAGTAAGGGAGTTCGTCGGAGTACAGGATGGAGGGACAGACGCTTGAGGAATCGGTGGAGAGAATGCGCCCGGCGAGAGGTGAAATCCTGGCCGAAGCGGTCTCCTCGAACATACTCCATTTTGTGCTTGTCGGGCAGCGGTGCCACGGCACATGCCGGGTACTCTGCTATGAGAGCCTTGTAGAGAAATACAAAGTCCGTAAACCGCCTACGGACCGTCACTGTCGGTTTCTGAAAGGTGGGGAAGTCGGTCTAGCAGCAAATTAGCCTTTTGCTACGCAATCAGCGGAGACATTTTCCGGGAGCTCACATGTGTGGTAACCAAATAAGATACAAAGGCGTCTTTCGAGCCATCATTCTCCTTCAAGGGAGAGTCAACTGTACACTCCAAGCGCCCACCACCAACTCCGGCGAGGTCAAGAGCATCCGCATTGCAACCAGCCTGTGGAGGAGGAGTTACGGCTCTTGCCCGTCTCTTCCCGTTGGTATCGCGACGCTGCCTTCCATCCTCATCTCCGCTCGAGCTAGCCACTACCGTTCTAGAGCCATCCCCTTCCGACCGCCACGAAACACTATCGAAATCGCCGTGATCCATGAATCTGGACAGCGTCGTCACCTCAATGGACGAGCAATGATGAAAGGCACGGAAAGTAGGTTTAAGGTGTAGGATACCCTATATCGTGAGATTTGATAACGGCGATGGCAGGGAGCGGGAGTGGTAAGCTAGCCCTAATTTATTAAGGGAGATGTGGGTTTGTTTGTGCCACAGCGGTTGATGTTGATAAAGCACTGCCGGCCGTTTGGGATGTCATCACGGCCTTGGCGTTCCTGGGTTAGATGCTTATCACCTGACAGAACCGCGGCCTATCGGCTTGCTTATGTAACTACCCATGCTGTATATGTGACCAGAAGTGTAAGCTAACCGTACTCCGATGTCTGCTAAGTTCATTTTTGTAATATCCATACTCTAATCTATGTATAGTTCTAGATATATAATACGCTCCACAACAAACTAGTAGAAAGCAGCATTCCCGGTTAACGCCCCTTTACATGCATGTGAACATGTAGCCCGGTTAACGCCACGGAAATCTAACGCATCGCCTCAAGTGGTTCATTTAGGAATCTTTGCAAAGGAAAGATCGAAGAGAAGAAGGGCAAGTGTACATCATTTCGGGTAACTTCGGGTTTCTTGGACGATTAGGCCTATGTCATCTTCCTCGTCACCATCCCCTTCGAAAAAATCGTCATCAGTAAAATTGTCCCTGTAGTTACTGGATTCGATACCGTCATCGAGGGAATCAAGGTCATCATCAGCTAACAATGTAGCGTCAAGAGCCTGCTCTTCCGGATCGTCGGAGAATGTACTGAGAGTGCCATCTGCAGCGGCCTCCCGGAGCCTGGCTATTTCTTCTGCCTCTAGTTGCCGTGCCCTAGTAACGGTTCTAACGCCCAGGAGTTAGCTTGGTTCATGCCGAGGTTAGATTAGACGGAAAAGTTACCTTTGATAGATGAAATAGCCTGTAGCAACACCTAGCACGCCACCGACTACAATACTAGTGTAATTGATGGCCTTTGTACGCGCGTCCATCTTTGCCCCTTTCTCTGCCAAATCGTATATTCGGGATCCAATAAAAACATGAATTAATAGTTTCGGTGTTGATATCGCGGTCGCCAACGCAAACATCAAGGGACTGACCGTGGGAAATGTCGACATGGCGCCATTCGAGAGCGAATAAGGCAACGGGCAGAACCTTATCATGACCAGCAGCTTCAAGCCATCGTGCTTGAGTGTCAAGGCAAAGGCAGCGAAGCGTTTGTCGTTAGCAACAAGCCGGTGAACGAATTCGGACAGCAAAGTTCGAGAGACGATAAACGAGCACAGTGATCCCAACACGGTTGCGGAAGCGGCAATAAACCAACTGTGGGCCACATTTGCGTTAGTGCAGCTCACATTGCGGTAAACGCAGCATAGGGCCTCATTCTCCGTTGGACCCTGGTCTGGTAGGAAACGCAATACCAACTCACCCGTTTGGAAATCCATAAATAAACCCAGCTATAGTAAGGGACGTAGAGAATCCAATAAGCGGTGGAAAGGCACATGCAAATATCAAAGCCCAAACAATCAGCCACCCAGCAGGCATGTTTCTCCATCTCTTTGAGAACGGCACAAGTGCGCCAAAAATTCTCTCATTGAAAACCAGAAGCAATATTCCTAAGGCGGCAGTAATGACTAGCACTAGCGCCGATGCAATCCTCTGCCACCAATTCATCCTCTTCACCGTCGAGTAGACCTTTCGCTGTATTTTTTCCGCATTTTTCAGCCATGTCTCCTTGAAGCCCCTGGCGCTTCGTGTAAAAGACTGACTTCGCCGATGAGTTGAGTTCGAATGTGAACGACGACTCCACGGTCGCACCGCAGCTTGTCGAGCCTCAATATTTGACTCCTGAGCGGGAACGGGTAAGGCTAGGGCCCGTGCTGTTGAGGTATAGTCGTCCTCCGCCATTTCGTGAGTTGGGTTACGGCGGTGAGCGGCCTGGTAAAGATCCACGGAAGCTCCGGATGTGCCAATTTCTCGCTGTTTGATCCAAGTGCATTAGCAGAGCCAATGAAAGGAAGATTAAAGCCGTCAAATGTGCGGGTTGTGTTGCAGCGTCGGGTCAAGAACTACGAGCGACAGGTTGGGAGGGCAAAATGTTGTTTTGGGTGGCAAGCGTATGCTGACGCACCCACAGACTTGGGGGAAGGAACCAAACCTAACCGAGAGCGGCTGTGCAGTGTATGCCAGAACACCGAACCAGCACTCCAGTTAATTAATGAAGGGACCCTTCTGAGGCCGCCGTTGAATCCACCCAGTCTCTGCAAGGAAATTCCAGCGGTTGTTCTCGTTGTACTTCATATATCACGTTTGCGTTGAAATTAATCTAGGTACGCCATTTGATCGCGGTTCCTGTTGGCGTCAAGGAATCGCCGGAGCCAGATCTAAGCGCAGGGCCAGTGTACATAAAACACGTGAAGAATCCGCAAAAAAAGGAGAGATATTGGGATGTGAGCGAAGTGAGGTATATCGCACCGCTCGATAATATAGGACACTAGTACCTCGTACAAAGTGCTCCATTGGACTAGTTAAGCCTGGCAAAACCAACATTAGCGGATTCTACTTTGTTATGGAGTGCGGTGCATGGGGCTTTCGCTCCAGGAGCGGCTATCTGCGCGTATGCAGCCTTACCAAAGCTGATCTTCAACCTGGACATGTAACCACCGGTATATACACACAGGCTCAGCATCTCAATCGTTCAATTAACTCCTACGGGGATACTGTAAGGGATTTCCTGTAGAGGATCTCAAGCTCAAGCCCCGGAAGTCTTCGAAATCGAGACCCCAGCATCACCTGACTTTACGCCTTAAACTGGAGCTTGCTCGTTAGCGGCCAATCATCGCATATTAGGGCGGATAAGTCTCTTATTTACAATCTCCCCCGTCATCTTCCCCACACAACCGACAGATACACAAGGCTGCTGGCCTGCCTCACTTTCCTTCAAGCCGTCAGCCTCTGGCATGTAATTCACGCATTCAATTCTTTTATCACTGCGTTGTTTTCTTTGCTACTGTCACCAGCGACGCATCGTTCGAACCCATAGTCTTGGCGCAATCACAAGGTACTACTTTATGAAGCTCTGATGGTAGAAGTCTCTTCTGACGGTCACTAAAAAAAACAGGCACTACAACAAGAGATCACTAGAGTTGCGCAAATGGCTTCAGATACGGTGTATGATCTCTGCCTCCCAACCCTGCAAGATACAGCGATAGAAGATGAAGATAAGACCGAGAAACTCGAAGAGCTTCTAAAGAAGGAGACCACCCTGACGGGGACTTCTCTCGAAAACGCTATACTTGATGCTCTATGGCGCTTTCGCGAGTCTGCTGCTCCTTCGAGCTCACCTTTACCTGTTCGTCATACTGTCGTTCGGAGACCTTCACCGGCACCATGGCAAATCGCTCGAGTTTCAACACCCTTAGCCTCACCGTCCCCCGGTCCAGGCGTGAGCCCAGCTCCTCCGCCTGGATTTGGGATCGCGCCTCCTGCATTTACACTCGCTAAGTCGTCTACTGCATCGCCTTTCACGTCCCCACGTCCTTCGCCACGGCTCGCTTTTTCAAGCCCGAGAATACCACACAGTCCCAGTCTGAATGCTTACGAGTTCCCTACCGAGACAAGCCCTGCTCCTGATATCTACGGGGACTATGGTAGCGATAATGTGGATTGGCTTGTGAATGATGATGCAACTAGTAATGCGTCATCCAGTTTGGATACAGGATATGGGGCAGCCTACATACAGCCTCAACAAGTTGACATGAGTCCCCACGATATGCTTCGCTCTGTACTTGGCGAGGGCATGTCGGACGAAGAGATTGAGATAGCCCTGGAAGTAAATGGTTATGATTTGAGTGCCACGATGATGGTTCTGATGGAGAACAAAGGACTCAATTCTGCTTCTGCACCAAATACCGTTTCGGAAAGCACAATACTTGTCGGCAAGTCAATGAATATGACCTCCCCAAGGCCGATGACACCATCTCTTCAATCCCAAGGACGTAGCGGTGTTGTATGCAGGTTTTGGCTCTCCACTGGCACTTGCCTCAGAGCAGATTGCAGATTCAGCCATGATTTGAGTAACCACGTCTGCAAGTATGTATTGTCGGGCATTCCCTGGACCTGCCCCTTAATTTGAAACTGACTGTTTAGGTACTGGGTAATGGGCAACTGTCTTGCCGGAGATACATGCATCTTCTCACACGATCCGTCAACTTTAATCAATCGTCTTGGCGTAGACGATGCATCTACCTCTCCGCCTGCACACCACGCTCAGCCAGGCTTTCAGCTTCAAGATTACAACTCTTTCCCATCCTTGCAGCCGGTAAGCTCTGATCAATATGCCAACCACTTGGCCTATTCCAACATGTATGGCGGCGGAGGACTTGTCGCACCATCGTCAAGTTTCAAAGGTCTTCAGAATTTTAACCCGGATGCACCGTCCTACCGCTCTCATTCTCGTCCTACTAGCCGTCATCATTCTCGACCTCCTACCCCTTCTGTCCCACCCGTAGACGATACCGAAGCGTTTCCATCTCTTGGGGCGGCGAGCGGGAAGGCTATGAAGAAACATCACGGCAAGAGAGGTGGTCACGGGCACGGACACAAAGATGGTAAAGAGAATGGCCCTAGTTCCTTGGCTGACATTGTACGGATGTCGCCTTCACCGAGTCCAGCAGTAAATCTCCGCAAAGCCCAAAAGCCGAGTAAACCTCCTGCAACTGGTAATCGCGCTGAAACAAACTCAGCTACCCAGGCAATCCCGCCACCTCAACACGTCCCTTGGCTTGAAACTGGAGAAAGGTCAAACAAGCAATACCTTAAGGCGCGTGCTGAGGCCATCAAACATGGAGGGCTGAGAAACAAGTTCTTACAAAGGTAGAGGGCTATGACTCTTCCGAAGCACGACGATATGCTAACGATTCGGGAATGGCAGTGCAGCACAGGCCTGGAACCGCAACGACGCCAGAGCGGCAAAAGCACTAAGCCTCCGAGGGCAGAGTGAAAACGATCTCATGCGCAAGGCTCACCGAGAGGCCGCCCGGGAACTCTATGAGGAGCGAAATAAGGACTCTAACAGCGGCGAACTCTACGTCGACCTACATGGTTTGCATCCTGAAGAAGCAGTTGAGTACCTTGAACGGGTCCTCCTCGAGCAGCAAGCCTCCACCCGTCCCGTCTATGCGATCACGGGCACAGGCCATCATTCCAAGAACGGGAAGGATAAAGTTGGTAAGGCGATTCGGGCTTTCTTGGCGGAGTGGCGCTATGCATTCCGCGAGTTCTCCGTCCCTGGTGACAGAAACAATGTCGGAGGGATTCTGGGGATCGATCCGAAGAGCTTCGATAGGGCTGCTGGGCCGGGAACGGCAACGAGTGGTACTGCAGAGGAGGAGACAGGAAAGGATAGTAATGGCGTTGTTGTGTCGACAGGCGAGGAGGGTGAAGAGAAGGGAGAGGTGGTAGTGAGTTCAGCACCAGTAGCACTGGCCGATGTCGTCAAGGCGGTAGTAAGGCAGCCGCCTAAGGGGCCGAGCAGGAAGTTGTGAATTATGTCACAGAACAAAGAAATAATAGAAGATATTAAAAAACTTGGGCTCGTGATGTGATACATGAGCCTTTTTCCGAAAGGTTTACGCTACTGCCCGGACACCGAAAGCAGAACTACAACGTTAGTAAGGGGGAGTTCTGGTACAAGTAACATGACGCAGTGTAAGCGCGCCGGGCTCGTAACCTGGGGGTCGCACCACTGAAATGTGCTGCTGCGAGCAGGGTTATCAATTGTATTTTCTAATCGTCCACAATTCGCCGTGCAGAGTACTTCAAGACAGGTCTCGCCAGCAGTTGAAGAAGATACACCTATAGCTTGTTAGAGTGAAGGCATCTATGTTAGCACAGTGACTAGTTCAGGAAAGCGCTAGTCATGATCCTCCTCTGTAACGCCAGGACAGCCACCCATGCTCTCATCCGGGTATTGGTATTTGCACCAAAAGCAGTAATGGTACTTCTCCCTGAGATAACCCACCAGCCTCCTGAGTTTTTCTGCAGGCTCTAAAGCTTTGAATTCCTCCAGCTCTGGGTCCTCCTCCTCAGCGTCTTCTTCAAGAACATCCTTGCCTAACGCCCGCTTGTCGTCGTTGTCTTCATCTGAATCGTTGTATGCAGGCAATCGCGAGAGACTCTGATGTAGATCGTACCGTATCCGTCGCTCCCTCTCAACTTCTTCCCGGTGTCGAACTAGGCCACGCCAGAGCAAATTGATCTGTTTTGTGGGTCTGACTGTCTTCGCCCTTTTTTCAGCTTCCTGGGCCCTGCCGTCTGCATCGTCTCCCACCTCCACAGCCGTCTCCTCAGCTTCAGTATCTAACTTTTCGAGCACCTTCTGCGCTGCACGCACCAAACCCTCCAACCTCCTCTCTTCCCTCTCCTTCCTGACCCTTTCCCTATACTCTCCCTCCTCCGCTCTAACTCTCTTAGCCTCGCTCTCCACCTCGTCCCTAAACTTCCTCTTTCTCTCGCTATCCAGCCCAATCCCGCCTCTATCCTCCTTGACTACAATTCCTAAAGGCTCCGTCCGCGCGTCTTCAGTTTTACCAAGAGCGCTGCCCTCAGTGAACCCCATCATCTTCATCATCTTGAAGCCTTTGTTGTTTGTGGGAAGGGAAGTCGAGAGGGCTGCGTCGCGGGCGGCTGTTTCTTCTGCGCGAAGTTCGGCTTTAGATTTGGGCCAGCCTTTGATTTCTGCCTTTTTAATAGGTTGTTAGAGGATGGAACTGCGTAGGAAGGTGTGGCAAAAGAATGAACTCACTTCACGTTGTTTGCGGATGCGCCTCTCCGTGTAGGTCTCCTTTTCCTTCTTCTTCTCTGGCTCCACAATGACCATACTCATGTAATCATCTTCTCCGCCACCCTCTTCCTTGCGGGGTGCTGCCACCGGCCCTTTTTCTGTCATGGTTGAATTGCTGTTGAATTCTGTCGATGCAACCGCACAAATAATTCCCAGAAATCATTGCATCTTAGCCAATGACGTCTCTGTAAGCGAGCTGGCACTTGGACAGGGTTCAGATAATATTTAAGAGAAATCTCTCTTTGCAGTCCCGTGACGCAGTGGTTAGCGTGTCGTTCTTATATGAATCTACCTTCTAGATTGGTATGGGCCGTTAGGCATCGTGTGATGCGAACGTCGCGGGTTCGAATCCCGCCGGGACTATCTAGTTTTATTTTAGAATTTCATTCGTTTATGTCCTTGAGTCTGATATATTTACTTTCGTGATTTTTTTGACACGTTAACCCGATTTTGGGGTGGGAGTACGCATGAAGTAGGGTTTGCTTAGAAGCTGTCCCGTTCAGGTCGCTTAGCGGGGCGAGAACTTCGAATAAATAGTTTTGGACTTTTTGGATTCTGGAGTCAGATATTTAAGACTACGAGGAGAATAACTGGCAAACGCAGCTCACATCTCTTTCCATTGAATCTCTTCAGTACATTACTTCACAGCTCCAGAAGGCCTGCTAGCGGGCGGATGCCCAATCCCTATGCCGCAGCCGAATGGCGTCTCAACAGCGTCAAACTCATTGGATTCTGGTAATAAACTCTACGGCAACATTAAGACGCTTGCAGAAATTGGCCTACTGCTGACGTTGGGATACATAGCCAATTATGACCCGGTAGAGCACCTTAATGCCATCTTTTCACATCCAACAACTCTCTCCTCGGTCTCCTCCGTTTCTGATGCTCTTCGAACCTATCAAGAAGAGCTCGATGAGGATATTGCTGAGCTAGTGGTCACTCAGTCAGAGTCGGACGCGCAAAGCGTAAAGCGGATACAAGATGCAAAGGCGGATCTCGCTGAGCTCTTCCAGAAGATTGAGGATGTGCGGGAACGGGCGACGCAGACAGAACAGGCCATCACGGAGATGACGGCCGACATCAAGCGCTTAGACCAGACGAAACGCAACCTCACACTGTCGATGACGGCCCTGAAGCGACTACAGATGCTAACAACGGCATACGAACAGCTCAAAGGCCTTGCGAAGTCGCGGCAGTATCGGGAGTGCGGGCAATTGCTGCAGGCTGTTATCCAATTGATGGCACATTTTAAGTCGTACAGGTCCATTGATCAAATTGCCACTCTTAGCCGGAACGTTGCCGATCTTCAGAGGGAGCTCCTGGAGCAGGTCTGTGAGGACTTTGAGATAACATTTGCAAAAGGAGAGGTGGCACAACGGAGAAGTACTCTTGCAGAGTCTTGTCTAGTTATGGATGCTCTTGGAGATAATGCGAGATCAAGGTTGATCACCTGGTATTGTAATACTCAACTTCGGGAGTATCGGCAGGTATTTCGAGGAAACGATGAGGTACGATTAAGGTGAATTCTGGCGTTGCGGTTTGAGCTCTTACAGGTGATTTAGGCAGGCTCTCTGGATAACATATCACGGAGATACTCTTGGTTTAACCGAATGCTAAAGACCTATGATGCTGAACATGCGGCAATCTTCCCAGCTTCCTGGAGGGTCAATGAGATGCTGGCAAATGCATTCTGTGAGGGAACTCGGGACGACTATAGGGGGATATTGTCTCGTTCTATGCGAAGAACGGATGGGCAAACTTTAGATGTTAACCTCTTACTTTCTTGTCTTCAAGAAACTCTGGATTTCGAGCAGGGCTTAGAAAGGAGATTTGCCAGCGATGTAGGCTAAGCCGCTTGGAAAATGTAGGCAAATACTGATAGAATATGCAGGTCCGGGCTTCCATTGATACTCTAAGTTCAAGAGACGACAAGCCAAATGTATTCGGACGCGCAATATCTGAGGCCTTCGAACCGTACCTAAGTCTATGGGTGGAACAACAAGCCAAGTACGCCTCGATGAAACAATATCTGCTAGAAACAAGGCTAATAATTGTATAGGCATCTTGCAAAAATGATTCCCGTATATCGACAACAACCTCTGAGACCCCTGGATGAAGAGTTTGTCCCATCGTCAGTCATATCATCGTCAACCGAGCTATTCCATTTTTACCGTTTGACCCTACAGCAATGTGCTAAACTCTCCACGGGGCAGAGACTGGTTGAACTGTCAAAGATCTTTGCAAAGTACCTTGACGAATACGCTGAACAAGTCCTACTGTACTTTTTACGGGATCGACTAGGCAATGCAACGCCTCCGCTCCAGGATGTAATAATGGTCCTGAATACAGCAGACTACTGTCACAGTACTTGCGCACAACTGGAGGAGAAGATTAAAAGCCGTGTCGACGAAGAATTGAAGGGAAAGGTTGACCTCCAGAGCCAAGAAGATGCGTTTATGGGAGTCGCCAGCGCTGCAGTGCGAGCATTGGTGCGGAGGGTGGAACTGGCTTGCGAGCCCAGCTGGCGAGAAATGAAAAATACTCGCTGGAGTAATTTGGAGAGTGTCAGTGACCAGAGCTCGTACGTCGCAGAGTTGCTTAAGCACGTCAAGGCTCAGTCGACAGAGATCATGGCCCTGATAACAAAACAACAGTACGCAAGAGCGTTCTGCGATAACCTGGTAGACCACTCGTCGAACACGTATGTTACGGTGATCGCCCAGTGCAAACCTATCTCCGAAGTAGGCGCTGAACAGGTAAGCGGCTGGGAGTCTGCCACCCGTGTCAAACAACTTGCAATAACTAACCTTTAGCAGATGCTTCTGGACCTCTACGTCCTTGGCAAAGGCTTCGAGGGTCTCCTAACCATCAATGCTGAGCCTGGCACCCCTACACCTCCTGGATACATTAAACGTGTCTCTCTCTCAACTTCCAAACCGTCGCCTATCCTTAAAACTCTCCAAGTCCGCGCTTCACCGCCAGAGGGTCTCGTCCAAGCCTACCTCATCCACATTCACGACTCATCTGACGTCAACTTCAGAAAGATCCTCGATCTGAAGGGGATCCGCAGGCAAGATCAACCCGCCCTTGTTGAACTATTCCACGTCCACCGCACCTCCCCGGCACATAGCGGGAATCTGGTTGCGCAATCCCCGCTGCTGACGCCTTTATCAGTGCAATCGTCGTCATCGGGAGGTGGAGTTGGAGGAGCTGGGATAGGACATGCGTCTACGCCGAACTTGGTGCAAGGGCGGTTTGACCCTGCGACGCTTGGGTCGGCAATTATGTCTGCAGCGAGAGATGGGGTGGATCGGTTGGGTACGCCGACTTTGACGGGTGGGACGGATTCTTCATCGTCTTCGACCACGCAGGCACAAGCGGAAGGGACTACCACAGCAAACCTAAATGAGAACCTAAGAAACATTGGAAAGTTCTTTAGAAGGGATATGGGAAGTTTTGGGGGTAGGTTTGGCGGGGGTGGCGGCAACAGTTAATTGATGAAGGAAAGCGGCCCCCAGCGGCCGCTGCTGTTCTTTCCACTTTCAAATGACGTCCTTCTAAGCGAGGCAAGTCCTATCTTTTATCTGCCTATAGGGCCTACTGTTCTGGGAGCATTCTCTCCCTGTAAAGGCGAGACTGGGACAGAAGTGTTAAACAGATTTGTTGTCCGTATGATCGGATACTGACGACGTAAGAGAAGTGTTTTCTGTGTGGGCGGCCTCAGCTTAATTGTACTACTATATACGAAGTACATGACGACTATATGCACGAAGTATGCATGCAATGCCAGACTCCGCTCATGTGCATATATGCAAGATATTCCTCCCTCCTGTCTAGAATGCTACTTTACATAGAGTCGAGATACCTCCCAATGCTTACGCCGCTCTCAACGCCCATCTCCACCGCCGCCGTACGAATCTCGCTCGCTACATCCACACCTTCACCGCCCCGCACGATCACGATCCGTAAAAGCTCTGTTACAAGTCCAAGGGTCTGCTCTGCCGTTGCGTTCTCATCCATAACTTCCACGCCGTTATCCAGAGCCAGCTGTCGCTCATTCAACTTCTCCAACACACTAGTTACCTTTGCTATGTTCACTTTGGTACTCGCATCTCTCAGCTTCAGTCGTCTAGCCCTGGGGTTTTTCGCCCCAAGCCGCGTAATTTGTAGCACTAGAATCCGCACCGTGACTCCATCTGGTAAGATACTAAACATATCTTGTAGCGTGTGCAGCGCGACCAGCGCCCCAGACTGGTCCTCGGAGAGGCTGAAACACCGAATAATCTGGTCATACAGCTCCTTCGAAGCTTCCTCCCGCTCGTGGGGGGCCCAGCTCAGCCACCAGCTAGCCATCTCCTTAAACAACCCCCTGCAATTCGGGAACCCCTCCTTTCGCCGGGTTTTCAGTCTGTCAACATGGACCTTCATGCAGTCCCACAGGCATGCGAAGGTGCTAACGTCTGGCCTGACACCACCGTCTTGAGTCATGGACAGGTAAACAGCCCAGGCTTTTGTGCGGCCGTGCGATCGCAGGAGCGCGTAGAGAAGGTGATTCATAAAAAATGCGTTTGGCCTTATCTCCGCGGCGGCGAGAGACTGGGTTAGGGCCTCGACTTTGGCGAAGTTGCTGCGGCGGAGGTGGTATTGCGCGAGGATAGAGAAGGTTTCGATTGTGGCCGGTGGAACGGGACGGCGGAGAAACATGGGGAGTTCATGAAATGAGGGTGTTGGAAGAGGGCGGGGGGCGTTTCGCCGGCGGACAAAATCGAGACGCTCTCCGATCATGCTTTCAGCCATCTCTTCAGCTTTTCTACGGGATTCCGTGGTCCCGAGGCGGAGCCAGCCACCAATGATACCGTTGAGGTGTTTGGCATCGGGATCTACGCCTCGTTCATACATTAATTCTGCGACCATTGCTGCGGCATCCACTTCACCCATTCCGATCAGCTTCTTTATCCAACTGCCGTAGAAGAACTTGTTCTGAAATCGTCGTGGTAGGAGGGTCAAAGCTTTTAAGGAGACGCTGTTCAATTCCGAGGGGTCAGGAGATGTTGATTGGAGGTTACCCACTAGAGTAAGGGTTTTCTTATAAAATGCGAGAGAATCTTCGCCTTTTGTAGGACTGCCTGCAAGCATCATGTCCCTGAAAACGGCTAACGCTAGATCTTTCCTTCCAGCAGTCAGGAAACTCATGCTGATAGTATCGTAATCTTCCATCTTCATATCTGCGCCTAGCCGACTCTTTAGGCGTACGTATAAGCTCCAAGCTGACAGAAACCCTTTTTCCCCTCCAGTTTTGTTCCATGCTTCGATGACGGGAAGCCAGATCCTTGGATCTCTGCCTGGGCCATTACTAAGAACAATATGAGCGGCGTGCTGAGCTCGCTTTGGATCTCCGAGGAAAGCAAACATCCTAGTACCCAACTCCCAGAACGAATCTGAGAATTCGCCCTGGACTCCGAGGCCTCCTACTTCCTCTTCCCATATTGCAATGGACTTTTCGGGGTGTCCTTCTATGAACAAAGCCTCGATGTACGCCAGGTTCTGGCGAGGTGTCAGTTGACGTCCGGTCGCAAGAATATCCTCGAATAGCGTCTTTAGATGAGCCTGTCGATCTGGGTTTGAGGTTGAAAGCAAACCCTGAGTATCGTAGACGATATTCCAAGCGTCCTCAGGAACCGCCTCGAGGAATGACGGTAAATTTTGCTTGCACAGGGAATACCATCGCCATAACTCTTTCCGGATCTTCGGATTGTCTTGTCTAACGGTGGCTTCTTGTAAATAGCTGTTGAATTTATCCAGGTATATTTTCTCCTTTCGAGGTAGTCGACCGGAGCCCAGCTGAACCACAGGTGCGTGTCTGACGGCGGGAGTGCAGTCCGCCACCTCCTCAGTTCCTTCCTCCATGTTATCCCATATGCTCTTCTCACCGCTCGCAGCACGTTCAGCCATGGCTCTTTCGACTTTGCTTCGGTCCTCGTCTGATAGTTGCGATAGTATCGGAGCAACTCGAAGTTGTCGCAGCTCTTCTTCCAGCTGGTCGATCCTTGCCCTCAGCTTTTTCGCTTCCTCCTCCCCTACCATATCATCCTCCTCAGGGTTGATACGCCGCCGTTTCCGGTTGTACCCAGTCCCCGTTTCTGCAAAGTGGTTAATCACGAGCTTGTCCCTCTCCTCCCTCTCCTCGGTTTTGACCTTTTTCGCTGCATATTGAGCCCGGGAGACGACGAACGCTCTTCGCGGGTTATTGCCCGCGCGACGTAATATTGACCGGCAAGCACATAGCACAGGACTCCCGCGCGCAGCAGTTCGTCGCAGTAGCAGGGGCGGCATAGATAGAACTCATTTGAGCAAGGCAGATCAGCATCGATTCTAAGCAATACTGAAAAGGGAACTTTCTGCAGAGCCGCACAGGGGTCGCCCAACGCGAAACCGCTTTCGGATGCGTGCAGTCATGCCTCCTACACATACTGAGCACGCGTTTCCCGATTCCTTAAACACTCAACAAGAATGACCGCCTCAGAGACAATTCGTACAATGCACGCCAACGAGGACGCTGTGCACGGCTCTGAGCATGATGCGCAGGATTACAGGTCTACAGAGTATCAGGTAGTCATCAGTTATTCTTTCTGGGTTGCAAGTGCGTGCTAATGTCAACATTCTAGGCCTGCTTCATATTTTCGCATGGCGGAACCTCGCTAGAGACCTCCGAGAGACCTTCCAAAAAGCGACGAATTTCCAAGAAGGCCTCCAAAACTGCACCAGAATTAAAATCGGGGGGAGGAATATTTACCCCTTTGCTCAATGGCTTAGAGAAACCAGAAGCTGTGGCTTTTCGTTATGGCACCTATCAGAGACTATGGACACTGCAGGAGGACCGTACATATGTAGACCCGCAGCTCTCACAGATATATGACTGCAACTCGTATGACTAACGATAACAGGGCATCCTACAAGAGATAAATGTTAAGACCTTAAATGATGTTGCGACCTTCATCAGTGATGCAACTTCCGCAAAGTCAGTTCTTCCCAAACTCTTCAAGTCCATATTGCTGACTCGCACCATTTAAAGGTACAATGACCAAATTCCCACAGGGCTGATCTTAGTGGGGCCGAGCATTGCATCGCATGGCTTGCTCTTTGGGCAACTTGCAATTCGAGTCCGCGCTGAGAATACTGGCCCGGTCGTGATTCTAACATCAAGGGAGGCAACGAATCTGAAATCAGTTCTCAAAAAACTGATCCGAAGTGCGACAAACCAGGCTAACGGTGTTGATGAAGATGATCGGGCGTATGTGAAAGTGAGTGGGTAACCACTCAGTCTTGTTGATTTTATACTGATTACACTCAAGGAGTCAAAACTTCTGAACTATGACCTCCAAATTCTCTGCGACTACATGCAAAAACACAGGAGTCAGAAGGTCACGGTAGCTTTTCAGGATAGTGAGGCTTTTGATGGTATCCTTCTAGGGGATCTCATCACTCTTTTCAGGTACGTTTAAGCTGGTGGTTAAGGCAGATTAATTACCCTAATAACTTGCAGCTCATGGCTTGATCGAATTCCGTTCGTCCTCCTTTTTGGAGTGGCTACTTCAATCGAGATATTCCACGAGAAGCTATCGAGATCTACAGTTCGCTGTCTTGAGGGGAAGAAGTTTGATGTGGAGCGCGTTGAGGAATCTCTCGAAAAAGTATTTGGCGACGCGGTACTCGGATCAGAGACCCCTCTCCGATTAGGAGCCGCACTATGCAACCAGCTACTGGAACGGCAAAAGAATCATGTGCAAAGTGTCCAAGCGTTCGTTAGCTCACTAAAGGTAGAAAGCCTAGCCGTCGAGGCTGTGACTGTGGCTAACACTTACATTTAGTATGCGTACATGTCTCACTTTTACGCCAATCCATTGAGTATCTTGCTAGCTGGGGAAAAGGCGTGTGGGCTTCTTCAGAAGGAGCATCTGGAAGCCATCAGAAACCTCCCATCGTTTCGGCTGTCAGTAGAGTAAACTTTGCCCTCCCACCTTAGAAAACGCTGACAGCATTAGATTCGCCGAGGCACAGCTAGATAAGGGCCATCCGGAAATTGTCCGCTCAATGCTAAAGGATAATGGATTGCTTGCGATAATACCAGAGCAAATTAAAGAGTGTCACGAAACAACAAGACAGCTAATTGGCGCAATCGGGGCTCTTGAATTATGCCGGAGCTGCCTCTCAAACAAAACGAGCATTCCCCGTTCGGAGCTATACGCCAAAGCTGTCTCTGGAGAGCTTAATGGCTCTGTTATCGTCCGTGAGCTTTTGCTTTCCATCAAGAAAATGTCATCTGATCCACTCTCCGAATTGCTTGAGAAGCTAGCCAGCAATAGAGGTGGGGGTGAGCATTTTGAGGAGCTCCGGGAGGTAAAGGAGAAGCTAAAATCGCTCCTCTGCTCTAGCCGTGGGCAGGAACAACAGTTACGCTCAGAGCACGACATCCGACACGAGACCCTCCGCACAACAGTAGTGGCACAAAAGGTTGAACTCAGTGTGCAAAAAGCCGCGCTTTCAAAACAAGACACTGCGTACTCGAAACTAGTCCAGCAAGTTCATGACCTTCTAGAGGACTACTTCTCCACCGACCTCGTCAGCCCGCACAACCTTTTCCTCAATGAGATATTTTTCTATGACCTGAAAAGTCCTCATCGGGATGTCTTTACTCCGAAACCTCGTTTCGCTATCGAACGCGCTCTTTCGGCGCCCCACGACTACCTAGACTGCAATTGCTGTGGTATCGATGGCCAGGCCCTGGAGCCTACGCAACCCCCGACGGCGATTTTGTATCAGCTATATTTAGAATCTGGCTCCCTGGTCAATGTGTTTGATCTTTGGTCGGCATTTTATGCTGTCGTGGGCGGTGAGGACGGAGAGGATTGTGATGAAGCGAATGCACTGTATGTTTTTCAAGGATAAATTGCCTCGGAGTTCCGAGGATCGTATGCTAACTCATCGCTTCTATAGAGCTTTATTCTATCGTGCTATAGCGGAATTAAGGTACTTGGGCATGGTCAAGCATAGCAAGAAGAAGACGGATCACGTCGCGAAGCTAACATGGAAGGGTCTCTGATTCTTTGGATCGTACTGGAATAGTCAGGTGTCAGATGAATTAATACAGAAGATCTGCGGATAATTTCGGGTGAGGACCTTGGGAGGGAAAGAGTAGATGCTTTGACAAAACGATTTGTCATTCAACATAGACTATTTAAACTACTGACGGGCGGAATCCTAGACAATGAAGGAAGAGGAATAATGCCTAGGTAGTTCGAGTGACATGAATCCGAGACATTGATTAGATAGAATTGTCTGACTAGAAGGGTTACATAAGACCACAGAACAGCCGATGGTACTAAATCACGGACACGCCGACACTTGTGCACTCGCTAGGCATTACAAATTATAAAGGAGAAAGGATACCTCGTGGTAGAGACAAGACAACATGTACACCTAGGGTTCAAAAGTCTCCGTCCACTTCAGTAAGCGGCCATACGGCTTGACGCGCAAGCACAGCTGCAAAAGGATATACTGGTTCTGAAGTACTGCCAGATATGTACATATAGGTTCATAAAGTTTCGCAATGCGAGAAACAGGTGACCACGGAAAATCGACGATGGTGATCAATTCTTTAGCTATTAAGATGTAAATATGCTCAAAATGAAGCCTAGAGGCTGCAGAAGCGAATATTTATATACAATATAAATTCTACCACTTCGTATGCCCCCCTCTAGCCTTAATGCAGGCTTTCATCCGTTCTGGCATCTTAGAGATCATCTCATTGAAATCTTCAGCCGTGATACACCCCCACTCCTCCCGGATAGCTTCAATTAGCTCTTCTTTATTTTTAGGAATAGTTTTGTGGTTATTAATGGCTTGTTTAAGCCGGCTCCAGGTATTTTCAATTGGATTCAAATCTGGGGAGCAGGTGGGCCATTTCATAAGTGTAATTCCTTCTTCAAAAAATCCTTTAGCAATTCCTGCACCGTGACAAGGTACACCGTCATGTATAAACATCCAATCTCCCAAATTATACTCAATATGAGCTACTGTTTTCAAAACTCTAGCTTTGAGAACCTTGCCTACTTACTGTTGCCCATTCATCTAGCCATCAATCAATACCAAAGGACCTTTTATATCTTTAAAGATAAATGACCATATGCCAACAGGGGTTCGACCGCTTTTGAATGTTGGTTTGAGACAGTCGTCTTCCAGGCTTTCGTCTACTTGCCACCAAATCCAGTATATCTGTCCATCTAAACCTAATTTAATACTACATTCATCTGTAAATATAATTTGTTCCCAATCTCCAGGTTTTTAATACTTGTGTTTTTTGGTAAAAAGAAGTCGTTTAACTTTATGACTTTCTTTAAGATAAGGTTTTCGTCGTGCAACACGCTTATGGTAGCCGTACTTATCGAGGGCCATCCGGACAGTGTTGGCAAAGCATTGAAATTGTTTAGAAAGTTGTTGGACACTTATTTTGCGATTATTCACTGCAGTACCAACTAGCAAGGCCCCATCTTCTTTGGAAAGTTTCAAAGGACGGCCAGAACGAGGTCTGGTAACTGTTGAGTCTTCCAGATTTTCTTGGGCGTGTTGAAGTGTCCGGAATACAGCCTATTTACTAATGCTGATGTTGGTCCTAATTTCAGAGTAAGAAAGACCGGCCTTCTGCAAATGTATGGCAGCACAGGTACGGCAAGGAGTTACGTGAGTATAGTCCCGCATTTCGGAAGCCTGTTGTAACCGGAATAAGGAGTTTATTGTGAGAATTGAGCTTAAAATTCTTTTCCGGGCTGAGACATCGTGGCGTTTATGATGCCACATGTACAGCCATTGAAGCTTTGTATTTACAGAAGGCTCTTAAGAGCGTATAGGGAAGGCATGTACACGCTCGTAGGGCGCCGCAGTGTTCGTGGCCTTTGACATGAAGAATTCGCGAGGACGGAAACTTTTAACTTATTATTGTATCCAGTTGTATGCCCATCCGCACAAGCCCTTATCGATAAGCCTCACGTAACCCCACCTAGCCGAGGCGATTTCAGAAACGGAAACCCCTCCAGCCTCACATCCTCAACAGCAGCTCTTCACAACAGCAATTCCAGCTTCAATTTCGGCACAACTCATCCAATCCTTTTGGGCATACATTAGAAACTTCAATGGCGCTCGCTCCAAAGTATTCCGGCCACCGACTCGTCCCTGGCACAGCCGTAGCTGGTGCAAACCTGAATTCGTTCCACACACTCGAGCTGTGTAAGTCAACGGGGCCAGACCCCTTTTTAATTGCATTCTATACCACCGCATGGGAGGCCAATGCCAAACGTGTTCTGACATATCAATAGATCTCGACTTTGTCTGCCCTGTAACCAACTCCTTGCCCTTTCCTGTCCTCCTGTCCTCCAACTCAGAAACTCACCCTTGCAACAGTACTCGAAGAAGCTCTTTGACCGTGTCTACACCGATGTTGTCGCCCTCATCCGCGAGAAATACCCCGGCCGCGTCCAAATAATCTTCCGCCACCAAGTCCAGCCTTGGCACCCTTCTTCAACCCTAACCCACGAAGCTGCTCTCGCGGTACTAAAGCACAACCCTGATGCATTCTGGCCGGCCGCAAACGCGATTTTTGCGAGGCAGACGGAGTTTTTTGATGTTAATGTTGTGAATGAGACGAGGAATCAGACGTATCACAGGCTTGTGCAGGTTGTCGGGAGAGTGGTGGCTGGGAGCGAGGGTGTTAATGGGGAGGAGGTGAGAGGGATGTTAGCGATTGGGGATAAGCCAGGAGAAGGTGGGGCGTTGAATGTAAGTTTGCCATTTTTATATCATCACTTGGGGGGTTGAGTGAGGATAGACGACTAACAGAGTGTGTTTTGGGATATGTAGATTGGGAATGAAGTCACGGATGACTTGAAGTTCTTAGTCAAGGTGAGTCTTTTCCCTTTTTGCTTCCATATTTTAGGTAGTGTTCGGTCCTTTAGTATGTCAACGGAATGTCTGACCCTCTCTTCCTATTCGGCTACCTTCTAGGCAGCGAGGTTAGTGGGCGTGCATGTCAGCCCGACTGTTATCTTCAATGGGGTCGTTGAGAATTCCATCTCGAGCGGCTGGACAGCTGAGCAGTGGGACGAGTGGTTGAAGAAAAATATTGTCTAATGTGAAAAATCTGGGCTGGCTGAGTAACTACATTCATGTTTCGTTATTTATGGCGGGATAAATACACCCGTTGCGCCTAGAACACTAGTTCCTGCGACTTTAGAAATAAAAGATATTTACTCACATACCACTGTCAAGTAAGTTCCGCAAGTTCCGAACTGGGTACGGTCACAACTAGACGGCTTAGGCATGCCAAACCCAATCTAACATGATCAATTTTACGACATGGAGCAGCACGAGATTGTCCAAGGTATTGCCTGTAGGTGCAAGCAGGCTGTGCTTGTCAATGCCATCCTTACAGCCTCTCTCCGACTTCCACAAACAATGCTTCGCATACGGCGTAGAGAGTGCCTTCCCCGTCTTCTACCCTCCCCTCCATCAATCTCTTCTTCCCTACCACCTCCTTAAACGAAGCCCTAATGAGCACGACTCCCGGCGTCGGAACCGGCTTAAGGTACTTGACATTCAGGGATACAGTAAGAATCTTAGCCTTGCTTTCTCCTCCCCGCCTTGCCTCGTCGCGACTAAGATTTAGCGCCAACAAAATCCCCGTCACCTCGTCCAACATCACTGCAACAAACCCGCCATGACACACGTTAGCGTGTCCATTGACCCCAGGCCCCAGGCTGAGGAACGTAAGTACTTCTTCAATTCTCTGATCTGGTCTGTCGTTGACTGGTGCGCGGTAGAGTGATAGACATGCGCGGATGGCGTTGGGCGTCTGTAGCGTTTCGGCCCAGAATTGATCGCCTTTGATTGATTTAGTTCCAAGTGAACCGGTAGTGGGTGTCACGACATAGTTGGGGTCCTGCAGTAACTGGGCGCACCAGGGAACGGATCGGAAAACAAGCGGATCTGATGAGACTCTCATTCCTTTAAGTCCCCCAATGTTCTAGTCGAACTTCAGTAGGTCGCGGTATTCGAGTCTGGCCGATACTGATTTAAATGATTGTGTGGTGTGCACTTTATCTACTACATGTGTCGAATAATAAAAAAACAGCCGGGGCACAATCAGGTAATGTAAGCGCAGTACCGTGGTAACAGGGGTTATGTGCCATCACGGGTTATGTGCCATCTTTCTAATATTTCATCTATAATATTTAAACTACTTCCGGTTTGGCAACTAAGATATATACACCGTAATATACAACGTATAGTTTATTCCCACGATAATAGATGCTAATATTATGATGTGTTTGTTGTAGTAGTACTGGTAATAAGGCTCAGTGAAAAACCCCTTTATCCCAATGAACTTATTTAGACAACCTAAAATTCCAAAACCACCATGACAGCGGCTTCTAGACAAGCTAGTGCATAAGGTAAAAGTTTTCAATAGAGCCTGGAGGTGTATACTAGCTGTGAACTCAAGATATTAGTCTAAAACTACTTAAAATTGGGCCTTAGAAATAAGAATCTCAATTAATGGCCTGCAAAGCCTCATTTCCTTGCAGTCACAGTCTACGAACAAGCGTGTCCACTTCATATTTGTAAGTCCCCCTGAAACCTGACTCTGAAATGACCTAACCCTAACAACAGAACCAATGGAATCAGACGACTGAATTCTTTTCTTTCCTTAGAATCCTGATCTTTGGTTCCATCTTAACTCCAATCCACCATCCTCTCGTGATCTTCTCCCTCGCAAAGCCCCCCACTCTCCTCCATATACTAGCCAATATACCTACGCTTCCCGTCTCATTTGACACATTTTCTAAATGCCCCGCCCCATCCTCTCCAGGCTCCAGGATCCCTACTCCGGCAAACCCTTCAACCGTTTCGACAATATCCCACGCCCCAATAACCTTCTCGGGCCTCTCCGCAAGCACCCAGTCAAACTGTCTCCAAAACCTTGGGTCTAGAAGTAACCGCTCATCCTCCGTCTTATCATATACCCACCCCTCATGCTGCAAGAACCTTGTAACTCCGGTCATACACGTCAACGTATCCATGTGCAATCTCACACCTGGCATTCCATTTGCAAGCACATGGACTCGCTCCAACGCCACGGTGCCAGGGTAGTTCAGCCTTGAAACTGCCAGCATACCCAGGCTCGCTCCAAAACTGCCGATCGTGGACGCAATTAGAGCCAGCGACAGGAAACCATAAACGAGCGACTTTCGTCGGCGAGTCCAGATCCAGTTTGCTCCGATGGCTGAGACTGCGGTCACGCCGGGGAGCACGTACACGACAAATCGCCATTCTTTGTGAGGCTGCATGCTGTACGCGGCCACAAACACAAGAAGGGGCACTATGATATCAAGAGATGCTTTTCTAGTGGGCTTGAGCGCCAGCGCTAGGGGGAGCCCAATTTGAGTCGCAACGGGGTTCATGAGGAGGCGTGGGAGCGCGTTGGAGAAGTAGAAGTGCCATGGGCTCGTGCCCCAGGCCACGGATTTGCCTTTAACGGCATTGTACCAAAAGCCAGCGAATTCAGGCCAGATGAGGATGGGGGGTTGCCAGAATAACGTGTCGACAGAGACGGTTGTGAAGAGGCCAATCAATGCGCCAGTTAGGCCGGCGGGGATGATCGTAGAGTTGAAAGAGATGCGAGATTGGAGCAATAGGTAGAGGGTTTGGGTTGCAAGGAGGAGCGCGAGTTCAGAGCGGAAGACGACACCAGTAAACGTGAGAAGATATATGGAGAGCCGCTGGCGCTTTTGAATGGTATTAGGTGTTGCAGGAACGGGCAAGAAACCACGCAGGGCAATAGTACCTTTTTCTGGGCGTTAGCAGTGAAATTTGGAGCTGTGAGACGAGGGATGGAAGGAGAACGACCTACAAAGCCCAAACGCAAACATATTTGGCAGCGTGCGGGATGCATAATACATCAAATGGAACTGGCTCGCGTGGATAAGGATATACCAGTTCCCCGCGCCGCGACCAAATGCCTTGGTTACTCCATCCCTGTAGAAGAGAAGTGCCCCCGCATTGAACATTCCGAGGACGCCTCGCACTAAGAGTCCCCTCCATTAGTATACCGGTTGCCCCTTACGAGTCCTTTAGCCCTTCAAGTCCCCTGAAGAGGGCACGAACCGACTACCTGCTTCCCTATCCCACTTCCACCTAACCCCACAAACCCCAACATCTGCCCCATTACTGCAGCCACCAACGCCCCGACGAACGTCCTAGGCACTGCCCCAGGAAACTCGAAATGGTCATACTGTCGCCTCAGCAGCTCTGAGGTGTTTCCTTTGAACGGAACGCCATATTGAAGAATGTCATGCGCGGCTTGTATGTTGAACGACTCTTCTACCTTGGTATATGGGGCAGCGACGAGGTGGATAATGATTAGGGTTGGGAGGAGGAGGCTAAGGAGGGTGTCTGTTATTTATAATCAATTGGGACTCACTATACGCGGGTATTTGAAGGTATGTACACTACTTACCAAGTAAAGGAGGCATTTATAGTACTTATCGCTATGGTTGGTCGTTAATATCTAGAGCTCAAGCTCGCCTCGCTAAAGAAGCTCTCCCTCCCAAAATAATATGTGTCCGCAACATCGCCACCTCCGAGTATTCCATCCTTTCACCTCCAATCCTTCATCACGCCCAGCAATATCACAAGATGATGCTCTTCGGCCTAGGAAACCTATTCTACGGTCGGTGGTCCCTCCTCCGATCCCTGATCTACTGGTAGTCCTCCAACTGACCTTCCGTTTAATGCAGTGTCTATCCTCCTCGTAAATGCAATAGCCATCCTTTCCGAAGACCGCTTCCTCGCGCGCATCGGCTGGTCCGGCTCTTCCTTCGTGGAACCATCCTTCGGCGGCGGGAACCCAAATGACCCTACCAGTGTTAAGGCAAGGATTGTGAATCTGATTGCGAGTGTGAGAACGCTCATGAGAAGTACGTGTTTATCTAGACAAGACGAGCTTAAGAGATGGCTGGGGATATAAAGTGACTAGGCTAACATTTGAATTTCGAATAGTACCACTGATCGCGATAAATACCTTGGTGATTGTTTACGAGTTCGTCCTCGGTTGACGACGCCTGGGTCCATATCTCAAGGATCGCTTATAGAACTACAAAGTTGGCGTCTGTTCAGGAATTCGAAAATGGCGGTGTAATACAATTCCTCATCTTTAGGCGTTAGGCGGAACATATACAATAGCGAGATTATCGGGATTGGTATTCTAGAGGTATTTGATGACCTTGTTTTCAGAATTGAAGATAATCCATAATTCAGAAGATGCCTGAATTTCTGTCTCTCCGTCTATCTGCAGGAGATAGCGGAGCTAGTTCTATCTATGTTTTTGACTGCATATGATGCTAAGCTTGAGATCTGAGGAGTATCAGAGGAACCGAACGACATGAAACCCAAATAATGACCCTTTCCAGTCAAGAGCGTGTTAGGCTGTCTATTTAAAGCCATAAATCTCCTATTCCTTTCGACTGAACCTAGCACCTACTAGCCACTCTGTAGAGTCCTTCGTCGGCTCTTCACGTCGAAGCCTCTCCGCCCTGAACACTCAACCCCTCTACCCCCTCCTCTAATGTAGGGAGTTTCTCCTTCCTCGCTAACCGCTCCTTTACCTCTTTTATAAGATCTCCCAGTCCTACCAGGACTCCGTCTTTCTCGGGATGTCCCTCCTTCAAGCCCAACTCCTTAACTCTCACTTGCCCCGCCTTCATTTCGTCCTCCCCCAAAATAACCGCAAATGGCACTCCGCCGACCTCCGCAGCCTTAAACTGCGCTGGCAGTTTCGGTTTCGCCTTATACGCGAATTCCGCCTTGATTCCAGCGTCCCAGAGTAAGCGGGCAATCTCCATGCGTTCTTTCAGCAGGCCAGTAAAGCCTTTCCCACCAAAGGCCATGACATAGACGTCTACTTCATTAAGGCGGACTTCGGATATGGATGATGACATGCGGGCTTTTGTGAGGGAGAAAATTCGGTCGAGGCCGAAGGAGATCCCAACGCAGGGAATTTGAGTCTTTCCTGAAAACATGCCGACGAGCTCGTCATAGCGGCCACCAGCGGCGACGGAGCCGACACCAATGCTCGGGTCGTTTGAGCGGTCAGCTTCAGGGTCATCTGGGTTGAGCTTTGGGCCCTTTTTCGAGGATTTCGGTTTCGATGGGGGCGTTTGTTCCGTCGATATGGAGGCTGTAGTAGGAGAGGTTGTGGATGGCGGGGCAGACCCCTCAGTAATGACCTCGAAAATGACACCTGTGTAGTAGTCAAGTCCGCGTGCAAGGCTGAGGTCGAATAAGACTTTGTCAAGGACATTGAAGGCGTCGAGGTAGTTTAGGAGTAAGTTCATGTCTGCTAATCCTTTCTGCATAGACGGGTTGGCAGTCAGGGCTGGGTTTGCTTGGAGGTTTTCGAGCAGGTCGCGGGTGCCCTTTTGGATAACGTATTCACCGATTTTGTCGGCGACAGCGGGGTCGAGGTTTTTCTCTTCCGTCATCTCGCGGCGAACTTCGGTCCAGGGGAGCTGTGTGAGGATGAGTAAATTTCCTTGCTAAAAAAACAAGAACAAGAGGCAAGAGTCAGACCTTGTCTAACTTATCGACTGCACTGCTGATGGTTCGGATCTTATCTTGCGGTACTCCGCAGACCTCGAAGATACCATCTAGAATTTTCCGATGGTTGATCTTGACGGTATACTTTCCCTTCCAGCCCAACCCTTCAAATACTTCGCTCGTAATCCTCAAAATTTCTGCGTCTGGTAACATTGGGTCGTAGGTTCCTGCAATGTCAAAATCGCACTGATAGAATTCTCGCATACGTCCCTTAGTCATTGCAGGTTGATCACGCCTGTAGACTTTGGCAATGTGGTATCGCTTTATGCTTTGAATGGACGGGTTCATGGCGAGCCAACGAGCAAATGGAACAGTAAGATCATAGCGGAGGGAACAGAGTTCGCCGCCTTGATCAGCGAGATCGTAGATCAACTTTGAGTCCTCGCCGTACTTGCCGGAGAGAATCTCTTTGAGTTCAAAGACAGGACTGCTCGTAGAGGTATGGTAAGCAAGCCGCAACTACCCTAGAAGGGCGATAAGGTGACTGCGTACGTGTCTATCGTTACTGCGCCATGGCGTTTAAAGACCTTGGTGATGGTGGAAAATATCTTGTCACGGATGACCATGTCCTTCCCCTCCCCTGGATTCGCCCTGTAAGCTACAATTCATGGTAAATCCGCAACAGATACAAACCGTACAGTCTTTCGTCCCCTTGGGTGTTTTCAACTGAAACTGAAACTTTTCTTTTCCCATTTCGTCGAGTTCCTCGATTGTTGTGGCTGCGGTTGAATATGTTCTCTGGCGAGTGGTTAACTCCACCAAGGCAAAATTGACAGATCGCAGAGATCTTGTGGATCTGGCAATAATGGGAGCTATGATCCTCATACACCAATAGCGCTCGAAATATTGGGAGCCTCGGAAGTTGAGATAAGACTGTTTACTGAGTCAGAATTGTAGAAAGTTCCTGATACATACTGAGGCTGGTGATAATTTAGCGGGGCACGAGCCACAGCTATGTGGCTCAACTTGCTTAACTGGGGAAGCTCCAACGCCGACGACAAACCTCCGACCTACATATATTCGCAAGCCCGCTCGAAGAGCTCACTATGGCTCCTCAAGCTGGGCTTGATGCTGGAGTAATCAAAGATACTGCACGGAAAGATTTATTGAATCTTCTCGAAGGCGTAAGACATTCTTACGAAATCCCCGGGCTTTCTTCCTCAGCTAATGATCTTGAGGCTCCCAGGTACGAGGCAAGAAGAATTTGGTCCTGGAAAAGTCCCTGGCGGGACCAATCAACGCCTTCGTCAAATTTTCAACACTGCAAGACTACGGCGTGGATAAGGTCTTTTGGTTAGAAAATGGAAACGTCGACTCCAGCCAGAGAAATGTTGTGTTTCTCGTCCGAGGAGAGAAGGCCAAACATGCCCAGGCTATTGGCGGTATGTACGTGCACTTTTACTCTTGAATTTTGGATTCTATCGTAGTTTGATTTCCTTTTTGGTGTTGTATTTTTTTTATCACGTATTCCCCCTTTCAGTCTCATCCATGGGATCTAAAGTAGGCTAGGTAGATCTATTCTCACCTCTATGTAGTCAGTCCTTGATCCCTATATTGATTATCATGCTAAAGTTTATATCGCACAACACGATCCCATTGCGTACCTCTCAATAATCAGAATGATTGGTGCGCATCAAACGTGCTGACAACTACTGATAGAACAGATTAAGCGTTTGCAGCGAAGCGGACAAGATGATCACGAGTTCTCCATATTCTGGGTCCCGCGTCGAACACTCGTATGTGACCAGATCCTTGAAGAGGAAGGTGTTCTTGGAGATGTAAATATAGCGGAGCTTCCGCTATATTTCGTTCCACTGGAGAAGGATCTCTTATCCCTGGAGTTGGATGAGTCGTTTGCGGACATGTATCTTGTAAGTGCTCTGTGATACTCTAGAATCCCCTTGTACCTCAGTTTCTGTCTGTGGCTAACTATAAACCCATTTTAGCGCAAAGACCCAACACCAACTTTTCTTGCTGCTCGCGCCCTCATGGCTCTCCAGCAACGCCATGGACTATTCCCACGGATCACTGGGAAAGGAGATAACGCACGGCGCCTTGCAGATTTACTGATCCACATGCGGTCTGAAGTGACGGCAGGGGCGGACTCCTCAGTCAGTAATGCCTTAGTGCATGCTCTTACGCCAAGCGCTACAATCGACAATTTGATCATCATTGATCGTGAAATTGATTTTGCAACAGTTCTGTTGACCCAATTGACGTATGAAGGGCTTATAGACGAGGTCATGGGGATACAAAATTCTCAGGCAGAAGTGGAATCGTCAATAGTGGGCGCAGCACCGCCTCCTCAGCCCGCGCAAAGCTCATCCTCAAAATCCCCTGTTCCAGTACAGCAGCCGCAGCAAGGTAGGAAGCGGAAGATACAGCTAGACTCATCGGATAAGCTGTACAATCAACTTCGGGATAGCAATTTTGCCATTGTCGGTGGTCTCTTAAACAAGGTTGCTCGTCGCTTGGAAGCAGACTATGAGAGCCGGCATGCTTCAAAAAGTGTTGCTGAACTTCGAGAGTTCGTTAGTAAGCTTCCAGCTTTCCAGCAAGAGCAGCAGAGCTTGAAGATACACACCAGCTTAGCAGAAGAGATCATGAAGCATACAAGATCGGATATGTTCAACCGAATATTAGAAGTTCAGCAGAACCTTGCCGCAGGAGCTGACCCATCATCGCAGCACGACACCATCGAAGAGCTTATTGCTCGTGATTGTCCTCTCCCAGTGGTCCTTCGACTCCTTTGTCTGGAGTCATGCATGTCTGGTGGCTTAAAACCTAAAGACCTTGACAACTTTGCAAGGTCTATCCTCCACGGGTATGGTTTCCAGCATCTTCTAACATTGGATGCCCTTGGGAAACTGCAACTCTTGCAAGCCAGAACTTCAGCGAACCCTTTAATGATTGGTCCTGCTGGTGCTGGAGGCGCCAAAACAAATTACTCCCACTTACGCAAAGCTCTTCGCCTCATAGTTGATGAAGTTAACGAGCAAGATCCTGACGATATCGCCTATGTTTACAGTGGTTATGCACCACTCAGTGTGCGGCTTGTTCAATGCGTCCTACAGAAACAATACCTAACAAATCTTACGAGGGGTGTAGGAGGTGCAAATACAGTCACTAACGCTGCTCAGGGGTGGCGGGGATTTGACGACACCTTGAAATATGTCAAGGGGACGACGTTCGATGAGGTGCAGCGAGGGGAGGAAAAAGCAGTGCGAGCAAGAATGATACTGAATGGACAGAACGAGCGGAAGACAGCACTTGTTTTCTTCTTGGGCGGAATCACCTTTACGGAGATAGCGGCTTTGAGATTCATTGCCGCCAAAGAAGAAGGTGCGCCAAGCCTCTTGGATATATAGAAGCCGAATACTAACCACCACATTGCTCTAGGGCGCCGACAGATTGTTATCTGCGCAACCTCGATTATCAATGGAAACAGGATGGTGGATGCTGCTCTTGCTGACAGCAACTCCGGGTCGTGAGAAGTAGCTATGATAATCCGCTACAATTGTATGGTGTACCATATTCGTATAAATTCGCCGAATGAAATGCATCCCGCCGTCTCCCAGCCCTGTTAAACTCGCTGATCGTTACCTTATCAGACTGGGCCTTTATCACATAATGGTGTCTGGTGTTGCGTGGATTGCCACGTGCTGTCGTTTCCCCGGTTTCTGGCATCTCTTCTTTCGGTGGGGAAAAAGTGTGAAAGTAGGACTGCAATGCCGTCTCGGCCGCTTTCTGCTCGCAAGGTGGCGCACTATGCACGACTTCGTCCATGCAGTCAACGGTCAAGTTAGCCGCTCGAATCAAACCCCCGTGCGAATGTATATGTAACGAGACTGCGATTTCTGCCAGTAACAAGCCTGTCGAGCAGTCAGACGATGATTTTCCCGATTGGGTCGACGTTATGACAGCAGAATGGTTCCTGTGGTTCTAGAGGGTCGCCTAGAACATCCGTGCCTGCGCCCATGCGCAAGGAGGCTAATGCATTGGACTAGTTGGACTAGGCACCGGGCACTCTGGCGTCAGACCTGTCAGTCTGAATGCGTCGGCAGTTGTTTCCAGCGCAGCAGGCGTGGGACCGCGAGCAAGTCCAGAATTGGTGGGACTTTTTCAGGTTTCTGGCGAGCACGCCCATCGTTGTGCTCTGCGATGCGTGATCACAAAGGGCAACTCACGAAGGGACAATTTAGCCGAAGCAGCGTCGGCTTGACGGAGTTAGCTACCTGGTGGAGTGGGTTAGTGCCTAGTATTTTGGGCGACCGCGTGGCTATCTCGCACACTGTACTTATACATAGAGTAGAGTACATGAGTCTCCCTGCCCTTGCGTTTCCCCTTCAGGCATCTCCCCATGCCCTGGTCACTTCAAGTCAATTGTTACTTTGCTGCTTTACTGCTTTACTGCTTCGTTGCTTACCGCCGTCGCACATCGCACAGGCGTGATGTATATACAGTAAGTGTCAACCGGTGAAGACTATTGACGCTGTCTATGGAGTATGATGATGATGGAACCCCACGATTGATGACCCACCGAAGTCTTCCCGAGTCTGTCACATCGGTCACATCGGTCAGATCTATCGCATGCATCTGTCACTGTCGTATCTGGTTTGGGTTTGTCTGGCCTCCCTGTAGTAGACTGGTTGCCGGGTCCCTCGATCCAACGTCAGTCTTCCGCCGCCTCGACCCCAGCAAATCTCTTGTTAGGCTCCCGCCCTTCCTTATCCCCAAACCCGTCCACTGGAGCCTCCGCCTTTTTCATTCAACCAACCTACCGCACATCGATTTCACTTCGGCACAAGGTAGCGTGCAATACGTGCAATACGTGCAATACGTGCAATACGTGCAATATATACTACATACATGCAAGCAAGATCGATCCTATGAGTGCTGAAGGGTTGGTCAGCACACGCCCATAGTTACTGTATGCTCCCGCACGCACGCGCGACGTTGAGCTAACGGCACAGTCGTTCGTGCTCGGCATCTCGGTGCAAAGACGTAGTCTGAATTGAATGCGGCACAGACTGCTGCTGCGCAAAAGCCAAAAACTGTTTTTCAACTTGTGGACCCGACCTGCAAATCCCGTGTCCCCCGTGTCCCCGTATCCCCATATCGTCGTCTATCCCGAGAGCGCAAACCTCCTCCATCACAAACCTTTTCGCCTCTCCGCCCCCCACAAATACCCCCGCCATCGTCAAAGTACGAGGTCCCCGCGATTCAGACGCCCGTTGGTCGTTCGAGTCGCCGATCTTGGCCCTCCCTCATCGTGTCCAGAGCTCCAATTAACCGTGACCGCGCCACCTCGTTTCAGCCTGCACTCGGGTGCCCCAGAAACCTTCCGCATAGAGGGAAGATCACATCCCGCCGCCGCTGGCGAACTCACCGCGACCTCACCACATCCTGTTCTCGGCGCCAGAGACAAACCCTAAGCTGGCTCTTGCTGTGCGGTGACCGGGCGTCAAAGCGATACAATGTCTTTTTTCGGAAAAGGGAAATGGTCGGGCGGTTCGGTGGGTTTTCCTTGCTTGGTTGCCTGTTCTACGTCGGTCCCAGCCGTGTGAGCTCCGGCCGTTGCGTCGCGCTCAACGAACTCCCCGATGCAATCGAAAGCGATACGCAACTCCCATTCGAGGCTCAGCAGTAGCGAGGAGCGGAATTGGCTAACTAATGAGATTTATCTTTCCAGGGAGCAAAGGCGCAAGCAGCTGGTGTGTCGCCAAACAAGAAAAACCATGAGCCGCCAGTCCAACAAACCCCACTGGAGAAGCTGCTGGTGGATGCGGGACCAATTCGAGGGGATGGCAGCGACAAGTTCTTTGGGATGGAGAATGTAAGACCTTCCCCTGAGCAAGCATCATAGTTATCCAAACTTTCCCATTGACAATCTATACAGTTTGGAAACACATGGTATTTCAAGGAGCCCTTGCCCTCCGTCATACCCACTTTCTTACCGCCTTCTAATATAGCTATTGCAATTCGATCTTACAATGTCTTTTCTACTCGAAGGAATTCCGAGAAAAGGTAGTTGGATATCCAGTTCGCTCCCAGCTCGACTTCTTCAACCCACGATTAGGTACATTACCTCGACTGAACACCGACACTACCTCGGGGGTGCCTAACGGGCCGTTGTCAGCCCCGTTGGCGAGGCCGAAGACCTTAACAAGCAGTACTGCAACTGATCCGAGGCGGAAGTCGATGCAAGGCACGATAGCTCCTGGACAACCTGGAACTAGGCCGGAAGACAGCAAAGACTCCCCTGAGTATAAAAAGAAGGCTGCGATGCTGGCAGGGCCTATACTGGCAATGGACTATGGCAACTCGAAGAACTATGGCATGCCAGAGTCGATATTTACCGCGCTGAAGGATATATTCGAGAATGTCATGCAACATCCCTCAAGAACTGGAGTAGTCAGTCCTCAGAAGTTCATTGAGACTTTGAAGCGGGAGAACGAGTTGTTCCGGTCACAAATGCATCAGGATGCCCATGAATTTCTAAACTACCTTTTGAACCAGGTTGTCGAGAAGATAGAAGAATATGCCAAGGATCACCCGAATGGAACAGCGCAGAATGGACCGGTTCAAAATGGAAGTACAAACGGCTCAGCAGATGCGAATGCTCTCGCATTGAAAGGAGCAAATAGAACGGGAACCTCCACAAGCTGGGTGCACGATCTGTTTGAAGGGACGCTTACGTCGGAGACAAAGTGTCTGACATGCGAAAATGTATCCCAGAGAGACGAGACTTTCCTGGACCTTTCTATCGACTTGGAAAGGCGTTCGTCCGTCACTTCGTGCCTGCGTAATTTTTCTCAGTCTGAAATGCTTTGCGAAAGAAATAAGTTTCATTGCGACAAGTGCGGCGGTCTTCAAGAGGCCGAGAAACGAATGAAGGTTAAACGAGCACCACGAATATTAGCATTACATCTGAAGCGGTTCAAATACACTGAGGATCTGCAAAGGTTAACGAAGCTTTTCCATAGAGTAGTATATCCATATCATCTACGACTATTCAATACGACGGACGATGCCGAGGACCCGGATCGATTATACGAACTTTACGCCGTTGTTGTGCATATTGGTGGTGGGCCATACCATGGGCATTATGTGTCGATTATCAAAACGGAAGACAGGGGCTGGCTATTGTTCGACGATGAGATGGTGGAACCCGTCGACAAGAGCTACGTACGTAACTTCTTCGGGGAGAGACCCGGACTCGCTTGTGCATATGTACTTTTCTACCAGGAGACGACGCTGGAAGCCGTACAGAAAGAGCAGGAGGCGGAAGAAGCCGCAGCAGCAAAGGCAGCAAGCTCAGAAATCACGAAGGTCCCAACCCAGAACGCCGGGAAGACGAATGGGGCCTTACAGAATGGCCACGCTTTGCACCACGCCCACATCGCTGCCACAAGTAAGGTCGAAGACAGTGAGCCACTTGCGAGCCTCAATCAAGTCGCTACAGAACCACTAGTACAGTCCCCTAGCGCTCCAGCAGTACCACGAACACAGCCAGAAAAGGCCCCGGCAGCCGTCCCTACCCTCTTACCCTCAAAGACTTTTGAGGTGAAATCCAAAAAAGAAAAGGCTAAGGAAGAAAAGGAAGCACGAGCTCTCGAAAAGGAGCGCGAAAAAGAGCGCGAAAAGGCCGCCAAGCAAGAACTCAAAGAAGCCCAAGCGCGACGGAAAGAGCTGGAGCGCCAACAGAAGGAAGAAGAAAAAGTAGCCATCGCGGCAAGCAAAGCGTCGAAGGCCGAAGAAGATGAAAAGCGTGCCAAAGAAGCCGATAGAAACAAGGAGAACGGCACCTTGGGCGCTGCTGGAGGCTTAAGCCGCTTCCGCCAGAGTAGCAAGAGCATGAGCGGGAAGAACAAGTTTTGGGGGAAGGACAAGTCGAAAGACTCCACCGCTAGAGATATGAGCAGAGATTCGCTCTACTCGCAGTCGACAACCACGCAGGAATCCGCCGTCGCCGAAGAAGAAGGGTCTTCAACTGCAACGGGGCTTACATCGGTGCCGGCGGTCGTGCCACCGCCAGTACCGGCAGTCAAGGAGAAGGAGAAGAAGAGTCACCGGTTCAGTGGGTTAAAGAAGAAAGCGTCAATCTTATACTAAAAACGAAATAATATCACGCTACCTCCTGGCTCTAATTCGGAGATGAGAAGCTCTTTCCACTTTAGGGGCAGAAAGAAGCTGCCGGGACAGGACAGCCACGATCTGCTATAATGGCATGTATTGCGGACACTTGCGACCGAGTGATTCTCGTCACGAAAAAGCTCCTGGTTCGATACCATTGTCAGCGGCGTTATTTTCGCACTCCATCCCGGCGTCCCTGCTTCTTTCTCTCATTCTCTTCTCTCTTTCTTTCCTTTGCATGGTATGTATGTATGTACAAACGTCGGAAGCCACAATATAAACGTAAAGTACATACATCTTCTGCCGCATCATAGGGAAATCAGGAACCCGCCGCCTGACATGTGTGTTCGCGCGCCAGAGAGACATAAATTTATACAGAGAGGAAAAGCAGAGAAAATATTTTAATCAACCGGCCAAACTCCCATCACTCTCATCTCCGTCCTCGCTCCCACCACCAACCTCGACCTCCATATCCTTTTTTTTTTCTCGCCTAACCCTCTTCCCTGAACTCCCTTTTCCAGTCTCCACCGCAGTTCTCCCAGCCCTCGCTTCCACCCCATTCTTTGCCCTCCAATTCTGTCTGAACTCTTCTGCCTTTCTTTCCCATTCCGCAACATCCCTCTTCCACTCGCCCACCCCCCTCGCATTCCCTTCTTTGTTTCCCTTCACAGCCTCGAGATACGGCGCCCTTACCGCATCAGGTGCGTCTCTCCACATCTGGCCCAAGCTAGCCCTCACCTCGTTCCTGGATGCCTTGGCTTCGGCACTTCCCGTGCGCTTTTGAGCAGTAGCATCACATGTGGCTTTGCAGGCGGCCCAATGGTCTTTTTGATATAGCAGGAAAGGATTTGCAGCAAGGCGGCCGGGTTTTGGTGGCGGAGAGCCAAGGGCGTCATGTAGGGCGAGGTTGAGGGCGGACTCGGAGGTTGGGTGGGGTGGGAAGGCACTCTTGGTGCTGGTAGGATAAGGGGAAGAAGCTTTGCGTTTGTGTGATGTCGTTGATGTTAGTGGGCCTGAGTCAGCGACACGGGGTTTCGGTGGCACAAGCGGGGAAGGGATATTGATTGGACCTAGAAGAGCGTCTACGATGTTTGATGCTGCACGAAGCCCGGAGAGGTATGCGCCATGAACAGTGGCCGGATGGGTACCGAAAGTGGCTTCGCCGGCAAAGTAGAGATTCCCGACTGGTTTGGCCATGAGGTCGTAGTCCTCTGGTAAGGCGGTAGAACCCACATAGGAATACGAGCCACGGGCAAAGCGATCCTTGCCCCAACGGGTAATAATAACTTCAGAGGGTTCGGGGACCTCGGCCTTGTGCGAGAAGATTAGACGAAGGACAGAAGTTGCTTCTGCTACTAAGTCGTCGTCATTGTCAGATTCCGTTTGGTGGGCTGCGTCGCCGGCCATGAGTGCGACTGCCACGTAGAGGTCTCCGTTAGTTTGTGGTCTTCCGGTTTCTTTCTTGTTCGAGAGAGCGCGCTACTAACCAAGCATTGGACGGCCACTTGTCTTGGTGCAGTTCCAGAACAAGTAGAAACGCCCCCGTCCCGCGACATAGTCGTCTTGGTTCAGACTATCTCCGGCTTCAGATTTCCGAAGTAGACCGAACATATCCCGGTCTTCATCCCAGAATATTTTTTCGTACACCAAGACGACCTTAGAACAGTTAGCCTCTACAGTCACCTATAGGCAGTCGATTGCTAGATATACCTTGTTGAGCGTACCAAATCCTAGACGCTCAATGGGTCCCATTTTCCACTCTGGAAGAGGTGGTTCAAATACCACAGACTTCTCTTTTAACACACCTAGAGGTAAAGTAGCTACAACCGCATCCGCCTCGATGTTCATACCATTATCGCACTCAATGATTACTTTGCCATCCTTGATTGAGGAGTCTTCTGGCGAATATGAGATACGTTTAACAACGCTGCCTTTTCGGACGTCAAGCTTCGACGGGCACCGCCAGATGCCACGAGGGACTTGGAGATATCCACCCACAATCTCCGCGTGCTCGCCTTCAAACTCATTACCAATGTCTTGATCCCACCCGCTCAGGCTTAGATCGTGGAGATTCGCGGCATTCGCGTACTCCAGATTAGCATAGTGCCAGTTTAGTAATCGCATGTCCTGAGGGGTGAGCTCGACCAGATCTTGGTATTGGTGTAGCGCTTCATCCATCACCGTCCCTAAACTTGGATTCTCAGAAGACTCTACGGTGGAATCCAAATCCAAGTTTTGCCTCAGCGAAACATTCGGCTTTAGCGGCCACCCCAAAGTAATCACTTGCTCCGCAGCGGGAACTTTAGCAGTAGAGCCAGGTACTAAGTGCGCTTTCCCAGTGAGCTTGTCCAGCCCTGACGGCACCAGGTCGATAGTGCCATTCTTTTTAAGTCCTGTAGATGTTTCAACCAGCAGGGCTGGAGTCTCAGAGTCGCGAGACAGGCTGATGGCCTTCCCTCCCTCTCCTGTAGGATCACGGCCAGACTCGATCAGTTCCCTGTCCCCTTCGGCAGTTTTGGGGGGCTCAACCTTGTGACGATACACACTAGCCCGCTCCAGAATATCATTAAAAAGACTCTCAACTAAGCCGTCTCGGTCTTTATCGATCATCTTTCCATCAGAATCGTAAAGAACAGAATTGTCCTTGACCTGGTGATAGTGTAGCGCGAGTTGGCCTCGAATAATTACACTCAGTGGGTTTCCATTATCGAAACCAGTGATTATTTGTGCTCCCAAGTCGGCAGTGCATCGTACTCCTCCTGGCAGGTTATCTTGGACTTGTGTTCGCAAGGGATGAGAGTACACACGCCCGCCAATTCTACCCCTGCCTTCAACCACTATAACTTTAGGTACTTCTTCTCCCATTTCTGTCCAGCGCTCGCCGAATTGCGTAAAGAGTCCTTCTAGTTGTCTGGCGCATCCCAAACCTGCCATCCCAGCTCCGACAACAACGATGGTTTTCCTCTTTGACTCTGCTTTCTCGAGTGTTCCAATCGTGTCTGGCACCCCTAGGCAACCAAAGTTGATGTAGCCGCGCCGTACTAACCATTCATAGGCTACATCCGCGACGTCGAACCAGCGGTAATCTTTAGCACATCCCGAAGCCTCTTCCCTTGTAACGCCCACAAGAGGGTTTCTGGTCCATAGTCGTAGAATACCATTGCGGATGTTAAGATAACTTGTGACCTGTAGGTGATTGATATGATTGTTAAGTAGCTCATACTCCTCCGAATGAAGTGCAAATGGGTTTAGCCTTGACGATAATGCCGCGTGTATGCACTGGCGAGCATATTCCTCTGGAGCTAAGTCGGTGGGTATCGAGGTCTTTGGCCGAAAGTCGGACCTTGACCGCAACGACGATCGATCTGGTACACTTATAGTGGAAGAATGGGTGTCCGCTTTGGACGGCTCATCATTCTCCAGAGGCGTAGTTGCCTTGCTCTGTGAAAGTTGGGAAGCTGGCGGAGAGGAACCTCTGGGAGGCTCGGTCGTCTTACGTGGCGCAGACTTGCTAGTCTGCTTGGAAGCCTTGGAGATCTCTGCTGAACGGCTTACTGCTTTCGGTGCTCTCTGCTTGACAACAACGGTGTCGCCATTGAACCCACCAGCTGCGTATCCACCTTGATTTACAGCTGCAGTCCCGTTCCTCACCTGTTCGACACGAATGGTATTTTGCTGGTCGGACAGCCCTTGAAAATTCGACAGCACGTCTGGAAGACCTTGTTGCTCGTACCACCCGGTGAAGGCGTTCCCCGTCTGGCCGCCACCGAAGCCGCCATCCGGTCCACCCACATGACTATCGTCCATACCAGCGACTCCTTCATAGTCACCGTACGAGTGCGAGCCAGCATTGGAGTTTGCGAGTACATTGTACAAAGCGGAATCTAAATCGGTGAACGCCGCAGTAGAAGAAGAGTGATCGTGTCCGGGGAGACTTTGGTGTTGGCTGTGCGGCTCTGGTTGTTGTTGCGGCTCGTTCTGGTCCTGCTGCTGTTGAGGCGGCGGTCCGCCCTGAGCATGTGCCGCAGAGGCCAAGGTCGACATTGAAGAAAAACCCTCAAAATAATTGGGATCATTTGCCGCTGAGTTGCTAGAGTCATTGACGGCTGCGCCGTTGCTCCCATGGCCGGGACTTGACATTTTGTAAATGTCTCGTGCCTCCACTCTTGCTGCTAGTGGAGACTTGCGGGAAACCTCGTGAGAAGTGGAGAATGTTCCAGCTACCGATGCATGAAATTGGATGAATCACGAGACACAGAAACTGAAGAGATATAGAACTGGACAAAGGAGACGCGCGGAAGACGATGAAAGTTGTTTGTGGATCTGGTTGATATCAGCCTGGCCCGATCTTGAGATGCGACGCTCTTCCCGACGCGACTTTCCTTACCAACCTCTTCACGCACCTAGATCGGCAAGGATGCGCAACTAACGACGGTGTCTGTCAATTGATGCGCACCGCAATGCTCTCTAAATTTCGGCGCTTGCGCAGGACTTGACGGCGCAATTGTTCTACGTTGCTTGTCGGTGGGTTTCCACAACGACCGATCCTCGCAACTGAACACTCAGACCTTCGAGACGTGATTCGTGGCGCAAACATCAAAGCAGCCGCAAGTCTTGGCAAAAGCCACTGCCAGAATTTAAGACTGCGCAGGTATGTGCTTCGCACAGCATCCCCTTGCGCGGTACTACTGCTACTACTACGTATCCTAGCTACTCCCCCACTTTACTGCACGTAAAACTCGCCGTCTGCGGAAGGACTTGTTATTCCTCTGCGTGTATCGCCCCTACTTATGAACATACACCGGCCCCCAACAGAAATACAAAGAAAATTATCAACAAGGAATGTTTCATTCTCGTCAAACGTTTGACGTGAATGTGCTGGCCATGCTTCGGCACGACCAAAAGAGGAGCCTTCTCCGTCATTAACCCCATAGCGCCCACTTCGAGAATCAAGACAGGAAAAGGGGACCAAAGAAAAGGCAACGCCAGCCATTGTTGTACAAGAGTAGACGAAAAACAGGATCGAAAACGTTGTTGCTATTCCCATTCTCTCATGAAGCATCAACTCCCCATTAACACTAACTCCCCGTCAAGCTTTTGCGCCACCTCTACTGTTGTGTTGGTGTTCTCTCGTAGTGCATGAGCCGCCTGTTTTTCGCTTTCAAATCGTCTCGCCAGTCCTCCACCCCCTCCTAGCAATCCACTCTCGTCTCCTCCTTCCCCTTTCTTCCATTTCCCAAGAAGCAACATTCCCCAAACCCCGCTTCGCATCACTCACCCTCCCCATCTCGGCCTCGACCCCCTCCAGATGCCCCTTGATCAGCCTCATCATCTCTCCAGCATGAGCCTGCAGCCTCAACTCTGCACGTCTCCGCAGGAATGCCTGTGTCTCCTCTGCTGCACGGGACGGGAGTGGCGGAACTGCTTCAGCCGTGGGAGTAGATGGGAAGTAAGTGGATGGGGAGAAACGGACGACTTTTAGAGGCTTGGGCTTCGTAGGGGGTTTGAACTTGTTTTTCGAGGCAGCGAAGGCACGCGCGGATATATCATAGTCTTCGTCGTCTTCGCCGCCTTCGTCGGAGTGTGCTGAAGTCGCTGGGGAAGACATTGGGCTGAGCGGTTCGGCATCGTCATCGGAGGAGTGGGAATATGTTGATGAAGTTGGGGTAGATGGGGGCGAGGTCACATCGTCAGTTGTGCTAGTGGCTGTAGTGGAGAGGAAGTCGGTTGCGGCGAGATATTTATTTCGTGACGAGGTGAGTAAAGGGAGCTTCTGCGTGTTTCTCGGTGGAAGAGGTCGTGCGATAAGTTCCAGGGCCGAGGCACCATAGAACGTCAAGGCAGTAGCGTGGACGGGGTGCAGTGGAGAGTGATTGGTCGGGATTTTCTGTTCATGGGTTAGAATTTTCGTTCTGCGATGCGCGGGTTGTGGGCATATCGAGGCAGATGCTGACGATGGATTCAACGCCTTCTTGGGCGTTGAAAAACGAAGGATTCTTCGAGCAGGGGCGGCCCTTCTCTAGGGCAGAAAACCACAGAGCAACACAAGGGACGACGGGTATATCAGAAAGACTCACCGAGCTCTTCCATCCTTCGAGCAATTCGTCGCACCGCCTAGCGCATTGTTTATACTCGCGGTTGAAGTACAACCCTTTGACTTCTCGAATGGCAACGCACCATTCTAAATAATTGGTCGGATGCTGTGACTGTGTACCTAGCATCGGCGACGGCAGTGGGGGCCCTCGAGGTGGCGAAGCCATTATTTTTCCTTTATTTTGCTCTGGACTCTTGTGCCGGCGAAGCGCAGAATATTTATCGATGGCGAAGAGGGGAACAGATGGATCCCTATATAACGGCAGGGATATATAGTCCGAGGCCGAGCTGGAAATGCGTGTCTCGGGAGGAGTTATATAGACCATAGGCAAAAAATCGTGGTCAATTCGCACGGTAGATCTGCCGCGGATCTTCGTCTCACTAACTGCGGGTGCCGTGGTGATCGTGAAACAACAGGGCCAGAAAATGTGTCGTAGCGAAACCGAATGAGGCGACGAGCGCTGACCCCAAAACGAGGACGCGATATTTTTCTACGCGATGAGTGAGGTCAAGCAGAGGTGCGCAGGAGCGCGAGAACGGGAAGTAGGATCGCAAAAGACGGTCGGGACGAGCGATTTATGGAGGACTGCTGGAGAAATTGGTTGTTGTTATTGTTGTTTTCTTGCGCCTTGGGGTTCGTCAATGGTTGCGATTGGCCGGACCTGGGTTTCTGTGCGGCAGGTCTTCACCAGTGCGAACGAGCGACTAAACAAATCCTCCGCACAGTGCTTCAGAGCAGCGCGATAGATTCCCATGGACTTCCACTTCACTTATGTACTCCGCCCATCGTCCCACCACACGAGCAACACAGAGCGCGAAAGTATTAGTTTTTTAGCCAAAGGCAAGGCGCACGCTTCCCGTACGCCCCTTATGCCTACATCCTACCTGGTCGAATGTCGAATCAGCCCTGACATATGCGGACGCGTTGCGCTGCTTTGCGTTTGCCCGTCTTTCTCCACCCCCCACCCTGCCAACCCCGATCCGGGGCACGCGAAAGCCACTTTTGTACCTCAGCCTACGGAGAAAACATGTGTGACTATGTATGTTTGCGCACGCTAGAGAGGACTCTTGAGTGGGTGGGTGGCCCTTGGCTCGAGCGTATCGCCGTGCAGAGAGCCCAGAGGAGATCACTGGGGAAGTTGTTCGAAGAATGGCTTTGTGCCTGAGACGCGGGGGGGAAATTCGGTTTGTGGACCGAGACACGCTGTAAGGGCCCCGTTTTGCGTAATCGATTAGGCGTAACGCAGTAAGTAGCGTAAATACCCAGTCTCTGTACGGCATAGTGAATTGTACCTACGTACTGACATGGTCACAGCTTCGGCGAGTTAGGCTCGAAGCAGCCACGCGATCGATCGAAGGGCTTTGCGATAGCGCTTACCGCATCGAGCTTATTCGTCAAGGGGGAGCCACCACCTCGCCCATGTCATCTGTCGATTGGGATATTACCTTAATGCGAGCAGCGCGAGCGCGGACTATCCTCATCTCGTTAACCATTTCTGTACGCTTACGACTGTCCCGAGATCATCCGTATGAACTATGAGATCCTGGCATTTAATAATAGGAAACGTCAGTCATAAAATTTCCATAGCTCACCGTGTGCTCTACGTAGGATGTCGTTCAACCCAAAAAGAAATTCCGGAATTCCGAAATTCGCTTTCCCTTGATTTCTTGGAGTCAGATTACACATTCGTGATCTGGGAAGACGAGAGTCCCCCCAAAGAGGGCAATAAAACGAACACAGTTTGATATTTCGAACCGCGGAGAGAGCAACCTGATCGCTGGTATAAAATGAGATAGAGTGCCTTGCTCCGGGAGAATACCATATCTCTAATCAAGACGATTAAGTTGGGTTTTATCACTTCTCCCAGTAAAAAAGTAGATGAGCTCATCTCAAGTCACCCGCCTGGCCTTCTCCGTCGCCGTCTTCTCTACTTTCTTCCTCTCCTCCTCTTCTTTCATTTCCCTCACCTTAGCAAGCACGACTTCTCTAAAGATAGCTCCTCGCGCTAGTCGACTCAGCCTCCCCTTGCCCTCAGTTGCACCAGCAGCATGGCCTGGGGCCGAGATGGACAGGCCTTTCTTCGACGCCTTCCCAGCTCCATAGGCAAGCGCCTGCCCGGCTGCTTCTGTCGCTCTTGCCGGAACATCCGCTTCACCGGGGACGTCCTCCGTGTCGTCCTCCTGCATCTTGAGAGCCTCGATGCGATTGGCGAGTTTGATGATCTCGATGCCACGACGGAGGCGAGCCTTGGCCATATATGCACGGATCTCGGGAATGATGTTGTGGTCCGTCGCAGTTTTGCCAGTGAGCCAGCTATGGCGTAAACATTCCTAAATTCAACGTCAGAGGCCATTCCCTTGTCCTTCGCCGTCAGAAGGATGCTACACAAAGCTTACCTCGCTGGTAGGTCGGTCCGCCGGATCAGGCTGCAGCATTAAGCCGATAAAGTCCTTTGCATCCTTACTAACTTCCTTCCAATATCTCTCATGGAACACAGGTCTTCCCCTTTGACATTCATCAATGAGGTCGGCAAGATTCTCGCTTCTAAAGGGAGAGTAGCCGCACAGAAGAGTGTACGTTATGACACCCAGGGACCATATGTCCACAGGCTTGCCGTGACCTCTCTTGAGCATCACCTCAGGAGCAGCATACCCGAAAGAACCTGCCATTGTAGTAAGGACTTCGTCTTTGTTCTCCAGCATCTTTGCAATGCCAAAATCCGCTAGAACAAGGGAAGAATCCGAATCAAGAGTTAGGTAAAGTAAGTTTTCAGGTTTAAGATCTTGGCCACCGTTAGTGAGATACGATGAGTCGAGACCTATTAAATATACCTCGATGGACGACATTATTCTCATGAAGGTAATTCACAGCCTCTAGAACTTGTTTGATGGTTTGAGACGCGTCCTTCTCCGTGAACTTCCCATATTCGCAAATCCTGTCAAAGAGCTCCCCGCCCGTAGCCAGCTGAGTCACGATGTAATACTTGTCCTATGTAAAGCAAGTGTCAGTGTTCGAAACCAGCCATTGAAGTCAAGAAACAGGCGTCACAAACTCTCGATTCGAACCAATCATGAAAGCGAACGATGTGTGGGTGCCTCAGTCTCTGCAGCATCTCTAGTTCATCATACACCATCTGCTCATTGCCTCTGACGTTCTTTTTCAAGATGATCTTAACCGCCACCTTTCCTTCCGGGCAATCAGCTTCTCGTACAATGCCGTAGGTCCCCGCTCCAAGGGTGCGGCCCATTCTATATCTCGACCTTTATGAAACGGCATGCGTTAGCCTCTCGCTCAACTATCTCGCTGTGTGCCTTTATTATTCTAAGAAAGAAACTAACTTTTTGTCATAGCTTTCCGGCTGGCCATGCAGCTTGTTCAGCATGGTTGAGACTGTGGAGCCCATATCAATTAGTACGGTGATAAAAAGTAAACGTAGACACAGCGACTCCTAGAAGAGGTTCCAGCACATGCTCTGTCGTTGGAGGTGGTCCGCATGCGTATTTGCAGGCCCTCCCGCGGCTCAGACACCGCATAGTCCAGTGTCATGTACGAATGGAGCGAGTCCGGAAGAGAAAATAAAGGTGTTCTCTGAGGTAGAGGTGCTGTTCGAGGGGGTGGTTGGAGGTCCAACTTACAACTCATCCTGAGGACAAACCCAACAGCAGTGCGCTTAGCAGTGGCGGGGTTGGTAGTGGTACACGTAGAGCCACGCAATGTACTAGGCTTGAATCGGGTTCCTTGTGCCACTTGCGACGCGCCTGAAGTGATGCTGATTCTATGGATACGGATGCTGCACGATCAATAAAATTGGATCGATGCCTTGGTCTCAGTGAGAAATGGGGGTGCTGCGAGCCGCTTCGGCCCTGGTGGGGTTATCGAAAGGATTGCGAGGGGCAGGGCAGAACGAAGCTTAGCGACGTCGATCCTTTTGTGAAAGTTTTGCTGTAAGTTGCACGACAGACAGGGCTGGAGCCAAGTACGATTGATCAACGAGGCAGGTATCCGGAGGGCAGGTATCAACAGACTACTGAATAACGACGCCGGCGTGCGATTGCTTGCCCGAATACCCAAGATATGCTCAGGAATCAGCAGATCCAGCTGAAACGCCAGCCTCGTCGCCCCCTCCCGCTGTGACTCGAATCTATGTACGCTGCCGGCCTCGTAAAGCCAGCAGGGGAACCGGCCCAATTTACGCTAAGCGCCATAGAGATGCCTCAGGTGTTCGATGATTGCTTTGCACAACAAGCGACCAGCGCTACGAACGGCAGGGTGCGGGGAAAGTGGCCTCGCGTGTGGCCTGAATTATATTTGTTGACGCGACGGGAGTCCATGCGCGCCGTAAACGCAAAGTTCTGTGAGTCCTCCCAGGCACCGTACATATAACTCGGTTTGCTCCGCAGGCTTCCACAGCTACACTCTCTGCACGACCAACACATATTCAATTTACCGATTAAGACATCGCTGGGCATTCGAAGCTCATAGTAATTCCTTCGCTGCGCTCTCTCTCACCTTGTCGAAACAACCACCTGAGAGACTGCACAAGTCAAGGAAACCATGTCCATGTTCGCTTCAAAACGGCTCTCTAAAGTGAGTGACTCGGAGCCTCATGCGCATGTGCAGCGCATATGCATGCCTATTTCGCCAGCTAATACGGGTTTTCTAGGAGCTCCAAAAGGTGACTACCGCTCGACTGGATCACTTTCAGCCCACAAAGTAGTTTTCGGGATCTTCAGAACTAATGCGGCATATCTAGATCCACGAGCATCTTCCACCAGGCATAGCGGTAGCATCAGCAAATGACTTGAAGGAATGGCTTATGGACATTCGAGTTCTCGACGACAACCCAATATACAAGAACGAGACATACAGACTCAGATTTAGATTTAGTTCAAACTATCCTATCGGTATGTTTACCCCGCCATTATACGTGAGGTTGCCCTAACCGACTAACCGATATATCTAGAAGCTCCCGAGGTCACTTTTGTTAGGACTGAAGACCGCCCAATCCCGATACATCCTCACGTATACTCGAACGGCATCATTTGCCTTGATCTATTGGGAAGCCAGGGGTGGAGTCCGGTGCAAAATGTCGAAAGTGTATGCATGAGCATTCAGAGCATGCTGACGGGCAACTCCAAGAATGAGAGGCCTCCAGGCGACGAGGACTTTGTGAGGAGAAACACTTTGAGCCCGAGGAACATCAACTTTTACTACGATGACCCAACGGTATGAGAGTACCGCTGTAGATGGACTATTCTCGAGCTAGAGTATAAGTTACGTCATGTGGAACTACTAATGGAGTCGTCGTGGTTCACTGGGTGAAATTGGGGATTGTAGTAACCCTTCCGAGAAGACCTCTCAGTGCTAGGATCGTTTGCATAACACAGGGAAATGGATGGCATGATCAAATGTGGTTTCTTTGAGCGTTACAAGTTACACTTCAAGACTTTCCTCTGTTGGATATCCTCCTTACATCACTCCTAATCGGAACTTTCAGTCCTGTCGCTCAACTGAGGTGATTGTTTCATTAGGATCTTGTGTCTTGATATCTCTGGCTTTGCAGTGGCAGCGAGGGGAATGCTGTTAGTGCTCTGCATATAGACGTTTGTTGTCCTGCAGTTTCCTGTATGACAGCTAATAACAGCCCTCCATCTAGCTACTGGCCTTTTACAGTGTGGTTTTGTGTGGCAAAGGTGGCTCCCATATCATTGTAGATCCCCATAAAATCTCCTGGCCGGATTGGAATGGCGTGTGGTAATAGACGCGCTCGCTAAGCGCGTCAAATTTGGACAGCGCTCGTCGTCGACCTCGGACTTTACTGCAGCTCAAGAATTCTAAAGGTGACAATGAGAGCTCTAGTCCCCACAATCGGCAGTCGATCTGCTAGACCCTACGTCTGTCGGTCTTGTACACGCTTCCTTCTCCGAGGCCGTCGGCGTTACGCCACAGCTACATTTAATATCCCCGAGATATTCGATGTCGTATGTGTTGGTGGAGGTCCTGCTGGATTGTCCCTGTTGACTGCTCTCCGTATGACTCCCAGCAGGCGACATCGTGCCCGTAACCTGTCATACCGCGGTTCTGACTGGTGTACCTAAATAGGAGCATCGAAGGCGACGTCAAATTTAAAGGTTGCTCTTATTGAAAGTCAGGACCTGGGCCGAACGCGGGTTTGGAAACTTCCGCCGGACCAGTACTCCAATCGAGTCAGTTCACTCACGCCGTCATCTGTGGCATTCCTAGAAGGTAGGCATGTACGCTTTGCGTAATTGAGTCTGCGTACAGAGCCTGATAGATGCAATTGAATAGATATCGGGGCATGGCACCACATCCAATCCTCGCGTGTGCAGCCATATACCGAAATGCAGGTCTGGGACGGCGTGTCCGGTTCCCGCATCTCATTCGATTGGTCTAGGACGGGCACCAGTCATCCTAGGGCCCCACAAGAGAAGACAATTGCCTACATGACCGAAAACTTGAACCTCACCTCTGCCCTCATAGTCCGGCTTGACGAGCTGGGTGGGACAACTGTCCTTGACAATGCACGCGTAGAGAATATCACGTTCGGACCTACAACTGAAACGCTCGATCTAAGTGCTTGGCCTGTTGTTGAAGTGGCTGGTGGACGACGACTGGCCGCCCGATTACTGGTTGGTGCCGACGGAGCTAACAGTCCTGTAAGGGCATTCGCAGGCATCGAGAATCGTGGGTGGGACTATAATCGACACGGGGTAGTCGCAACTGTCCAGCTCGAAGGTGAAGGGTGGGGTGGCCAATTCGAGAAGACAGCATACCAGCGCTTCCTTCCCACTGGTCCCGTTGCCCTGCTCCCAGTAAGTCTGAAGCCTCTGCCTACCCGTCCGACATCTAGCTGACCTTCCTCAGCTCCCAGGGAACTTCTCAACCTTAGTCTGGTCCACCCTTCCTTCCCATGCCGCCCTCTTAAAATCTCTCCAGCCCGACCAGCTTACCGCAGCCATAAACGCAGCCTTCCGCCTCTCCCCCACCGACCTCGCCTACATACTTGAGAACCCCGGCGTCAACATTGTCGACGAATTGGCGTGGCGCGAACCACACACTCCCAGCCCTGAACCCCAGCTCATCCCTCAACGTATCGTCGGCATCCAGTCTGGTACCGTCGCCAGCTTCCCCCTCCGCATGCGCCATGCAGATACTTATGTTGGCGAACGTGTCGCCTTGGTTGGGGACGCAGCGCACACCATTCACCCGCTCGCTGGCCAGGGTCTGAACCAAGGCCAAGGCGATGTTGAAGTCCTTGCAAGAACGATCCGGGACTCGGTTAAGTGCGGCTGGGATCTTGGAACGAGTTTAGCCCTCGAGGGGTATGTCGCCGCAAGATATGCGGAGAACAATTTGATGCTGGGAGCAGTGGATAAGTTGCATATGCTCTATGGGACTGGATTCGGGCCTGTGGTGGGGTTAAGGAGTTTAGGGTTAGAAATGGTTGATAAGTTTGCATGGGGAAAGAGTTTTTTCATGAAAAAGGCAGCTGGTGGGACAAGGGGGGAGGGGCGGTGGTAATGGGATCACTAGAATAGGGGAAGTGGTTTTTGCGTAGTCACGGCATTTTAGCATTAAATGGCAATCATCTCTCTCTACCTTAGTCACACCGGGATGACGCATGATGGAGATATAGGCCGTATCTTAGGAGCAGAAAAAACACCATAAAACTCCCGTAAACTCTTAGTCTGGAGACATGGGTGCGATATGCTGGGACATGTTTACTAGCACCACGTGAGCGTAACAACAGACAACTCACAAGACCATTATAGTAATATCGCATCAGCTTCGTTCCTTACGGCAATGGTCGTTTCTCGTTCAGAAATCTTTGTCCTCTTTATTGCTCTGCACATTGTCAGGTTTAGGTTTCCTCCAATAATAGTATTGGGTCGGAGTTTACGTGGTCTCTTTGAACTCTCCCAATGGAAGAAAGAAACAAAGGAGCAACCTAAGCCCAGAGGTCCTCCATGGCAAAAAAAATTAAAGAAACGCCTTCCCCCTCAAGCATTGTTTCAACGGCGCACCCGCCGTGAACTATGTCCACAAAGGAAGACGAGACATCCAAACATATTTCCCGAACATCTATATCTTCCTTCATATACCCATCTCTAGAAGTCTCTTCACCCGTCCCTTGTGTGAGCATTCGAAGCGTTCAGAGAGTTTCCAATCTTTCAGGTCCTCTTTTTATAATTCACTTCTGTGCGTTTGGACGTATACTCTGGCGGCAGGTCTGCCATATTCTCCTATCTCCATTCCAACGCTCTCCTCCATAGTCAGACACAGCATTCACGTTGAATATCGCATCCCCAGAACGATCACATGCGTAACACCACCAAAAATACGAAAACGACCATCATGGATTCCTCCCGCAAGCGCTCTCCAGCCTTTGAAGCCAAGCTCGCGACAATGCGTGCAGAGCTCGCACCAATCGTGAACATCACGTCGGGACAAGCACATCCAGACTACCCAACAACACTCCTTCACTTCTGGCTGCTGACGGGTACGTGCTTCTTGCTCCTGCTCTTCTCTCCCCCATTCCTCATCCTTACCACTTTCCCTCCTTCCTCTCTCCCACTCTTCCGTGAAGTGGATAAGAAAAAATATTGACCAACTTCGATCCCTAACAGAATTCCAGCTCAACTCCTTAGCTACTTTCTACGACCAAAGTACCGTTTCCCGCTACACATACTGCTACCCTGCCCCCATGAATTGGGTCGAGAATGCTCCACTGTCCGTCAAGCGGCGGAAGTTCGGTAAGTTTGTCGGACTTAGGGGGTGCCAGACGCCCACAAATGAAAAATTCGGGGAAGCTATGATGGTGGAAAAGGAGGATAATTTCGGGAGGTGGGAGAAGAAGTGGTGCTGAGTACGACGCATGCTAGCTAGCCTAGCAAACTGGGAGGGGATGACATTGAACGTCGGCATGTCACTTACGATTTATCTGCATTTAAAGGAGTATCATGAAAGTTCTTGGACTTATATCCGTTTAGCTATCTAGTACATACACATTAATGTGAAGCAGTAATCCTTATTTTTGGAAACTCGAAATACTGTATGTGAGACGGGCACATTATGCCTTAGACTACTCGTCTTCTTCTTCATCCTCATCCTCATCCATCCCTTCCGCAGCTGTAACCTTGAACTGCTGCTCTTGATCAACGCCAACATAGCTGTCACACATCAAGTATAGTGAAAGCTCATGGTCTCCAGGTGTAGGGACGATATATTCGAGCTTCATACCGAGCTTCTTCCCGATAGTAACCCTCTTTATAGCCAACAAACTCTTGGTTTTCTCCTCACCCACAACAAGCCACCAGTTTTCCATCTTCGTTGCAGGATAGAATGGCGCGTGGACCGTGGTGTCTGGCTCCTCGTCCTCGTCTTCGACTTCCCGTTCGATCTTGACTTTAATGTAGGCAGGACTACCTGCGACAATGTTGTCCCCGTCTTCCAGTTCGTGCTCCATGTCGATGTTGGGATATTTACTGTTTGTAAACTTGGCCGCTTGCGCGAGCTGCTTATTGTCGAGGCCGAGATGTTTGATGAGCGCGTGGAAGTTAGGGTTCTCGTTCGGGTCCATGGCTTCCATAAGTTCGAAAACGTCTTTGATCCTGCAAGGAGAAAAAAGGTTAGCATTCTCTTGGCGGACCAGGGACTTCGAGACCAACCCTGAATCGTTTGCGCCCTTGACAACCTCTGGAGAGAAGTGAGGTATTTGCTTAAGAGGACTATCTCGATCCCACATCGCCTGGACTACCATCTGCGACATCTCCATGGCATGCATTGCATTTATATGTCCATCAGAGGATAAGACATCTACACAAGCGCTTAGGAGGTTGAGGATCTTCGTCAAGATGACTTCCTGATCCTTTGCAAGGTCAACTGGTAACTGCATCCGCGAAAAGTGGGCTTGAAGAAGCACGAAAGCCTTGAAATGAGGCGACTCATAGTTTGGCTGACCCATCTTCACTGGCACCCGGTCATAGACACGACGAAGTATGGCGTCCTCGTGACGTCGTATCTGGATAGCCTCGAATTCAGTGGCAGACGTAATAATCTCCAAGATTCCTTTGAGCTTCGTACGACCACTTAAGGAAAGGAGGAATGTTTGCATGGTGATGAAGGAGATGTTGTAATAGGCCGCGATCATAGCTGCATTCAGCGGAGTGACCGTGTCATCCTCCTCGTCGAGGTCGATGATTTTCGCTTCTGCAAGGTCTTTGAGCGTATTCTCAACAAGCTCTGATAGATGCGCACTAAGACCTTCGTGCGAAGTATCTGTCAGACTATAATAGCTTGGATTCGCCAAGAGACGTCGATAGAAATAAGTATATGTAGCCCAATCAACAGCATCCTGTGTAGACGTAATCATCTTTGTGCTAATCTCCGAGGCGAACGCATCGTGCAGATAGACATGAAGATGGCTCTCTACAGGTAATGCCTCATTCAAGAACTTCTTGTAGTATTCGCGTTTCACGGCTGGCACCATAAGAACACCCTTACTGGTTTTGTCTTCCAATGGTCGACTTGCCTTACCAAACATTTGTAGGACTTCGCTGAGGGGATAGTCAATGTAACGGTGCTCTCTACCCTCGAAGAACTGAGTTCCCATAACGATGACGAGATGGGCAGTACAGTTGAGCTCCCAACAGACGTCTCGCGAAGCAAGCATGACCTGGAGCGCGCCATTCGTGAATAGGTGCTCTACAATACGCTTATCGTTCTGGCTTAGTGCTTCGTGGAAGTAGCCAATTCCATGCGAGATAGACTCAGCTAATGCTCGCTCTTGAATTCGGTTTAGGAGAGGTGCGATTTCGTTGACTTCTGCATGGAGGAATCGATCTTCATCGTCATCGGCAACGCACGCAGCTAACAGGTCAAGCGCAGTCGCGCGTACCTGTTTGCGACTCGGCACAAAGATGATAGCTGGCTTATCGGGGGACATTTGCAGAACAGAGAGGTATGTCGGTTTTGCCATTGCAAGCATTAGGGATGGGAAATGGGGTATCCCGAATGACTGGAGATGCAACTCGAGGGGTACCGGGCGGGCATGTGGACTGAAGTTATAGATGGTATGTTTTGTTGCTCCCACCCACTCACCGATGTCACGAGCGTTCGACAGTGAAACGCTGAGACCGATAATTCTCATGTTGTTTTCCGTTTGCAAAGCGATGTAATGCATACGGGAGACAATTATCTCGTAGACGTAGCCCCCTTGGCCTCCAAGCGTGTGGAGATCGTCCGCAATGAATAGCTGTATAGTCTGAACATTCTTGCGTCGCTGCCATTGGCGAGACAAGACATCCCATTGGCCAGGAGTGGCAAGAACCAAGTCCCCTTTCTCTAGAATTTTGAGGTCTGCGGTGGTGTCTCCTGTTAGCTTGACAATCTCCTTACCGCCAGCAACTTTACCAAGACGGCCCATCCAGTCTGCAAGTCTCTGGTCAACCAGCTCCTGAAAAGGGGCGATATAGACAGCTCTACCAGCATCTGGCTTTGACCAATGCCTCAGGAGAGCGAACTCTGCGCAAACGGTCTTGCCGCTGCCTGTCGGGGCGCCAATAAACACATTGTCGTCCGTCGCGAAGAGTGAATTGTACACTTGGGTCTGAATCTTATTGAACCTTTGCCACTCTGGATAGAGTTCAATGTACTCCTTCTTCTTCAAGGCTGCAACCGGCAAAGGCTGTAGGTCCAAAAGCGGAGTGTGCGGTGGGAATTTCTCCGGAAGTATGAGCTTCTGAAAAGAGACCGCAAGCTTTGTCTCGGAATGCATCCACCTATCCGAGATAACACTGATGAAATAATTAGGCGGCATCGGTTCTGTGATAGGCACCGTAAACTCAACCAGATGTTCATTCATCTCAGATTCAACGTAGTTCTTGCGTAAAAGAAACTGATCGTGAAACAAGATGTCCTCGCCATCACAATCCTCGACTATGATCCAAAAATTCTCTGCGGCGCCATGGATGGTGTCGTCCCATTCAAAGTTAGGTGTTATTGTGAGCTCCACTCTCAGCATAGAACGCGTCATAGGCTGCACCTGCGCTTGAACTTCCAATCGCGGAAACTTCTTTACCATGCTAACGACGTTTTTTCCAGCTTTCGGCATGCCAAGCAACTCACCCATTCTTGGAGGATCAAGATCAAAATAACTGGACCATGAGACATCGATCCTCTCTGCTTTTTGGATTATATCTCGAGGACAGAAGGGAAACTGCCGGAGGGGAGTCATGGTAGGCCACATCCGCTTTTCCGCCATCTTACATAGATCTAAAGCCGTTCTTGCAACCGAAGCCCATCCTTTCCTTAGGGTTATCTCGAAAATAGCCCGGAGAATACGACCAGCGGATTGAGTAACATAGACCATATCGGCCATCAGTGCTAGACCCTCCAGTTTGAGGCGGGATATGTAAGCTTGGAGAAGAACGTTGATCTTAGCATGTGGTTCCTCGATACTCTCCTTGACGGGTATCGGTACACGACCGAGAAGCTTGGCTAGTTCAAGTTTCTCATCCTGGCGAACAGGAATGTACTTGAATTCTTCACTCAGGGCAAAGACTCTGAAGAGTTCAATTGGGGTGATGGATGGCTGAATGTGCTGGTTGTAGGTGAGCATTGAGTTGTGACTTATGTAGTAGTGTGAGGCAATGCGTCCGAGTTCCGTTGCCTGCAGCTTGCCAGACTTCTTGTCGTATTTGATGAGATTGCACTTCTCCAAGACCGTTGCTGCAGAGTGCACGAGGTCGACTCGCTTCTGCTCCAGCGCCTCGTCATCTTCATATTCAGCACCCACACTATACAGTCCGGGAGATCGCAGCATCCGAACGAAGAGATAAGTATATCCCAACCACTCAACGGCTTCATCTCTACTTCGTACATTCCCCAAGACAATTTCTGCATTGAGATTGTCAGAGAGTTTGCTGATAAACTGACTCTCAATAGGTAACTGCTGGTTCATTAGCGAGAGATAGTATTGCATCTCGCTTTGCGTGGTGATTATAATTCCCTCTCCGTATGTGTCGAACTGAGGGCGACCAGCACGGCCGAGCATCTGAAGCACGTCCTGGGGACTCAACTCAACCCAACTGCCTTTTTCTGGAGAATATATCTGTGTTCCCTTAATAATGACTGTATGAGCGGGAAGATTTACACCCCAAGCTAGCGTTGCGGTGCAGACAAGAACTTGTATATAACCGTCGCTGAAAAGATCTTCCACAGTCGTCCGGTCAGCACGATTCATCCCCGCATGATGTATGCCGAAGCCGTACGGTAAGAGATCCTTAAGCTCCCGGTCGATAACACTCTCCGCTTCTTGGGTGAGAATTTCCCTGCTAGCAGCGTCGCTCCTGAGTATCTGCCCGATGGTCTCAAGTTCCAATGCTTTGTCACGAATGTACTTAGCGGTCTTGGCTGTCTCTTTCCTTGAATGTACGAAAATAAGCATTTGGTTCTTATTTGTCCCAACCTGTTCTATGACTTTCGTGTACGTGACATCATTCATGGTTTTGAGCTGCTTAATGGCCTTTTTGTCCGTAACTCCTATAAACTCTTGTTTCAACGGACAAGGCCTATACGAGCCATCGAAGTGAAATAGCCCTTTCAGCGGGTCGACCCGCAAAAAGCTCGCCACATCCCGGTAGTTGGGAAGGGTTGCACTGAGACCGACCAGGCGCACAGGATCTCCGGTTTGCTCGATTTTGCGGATCGTTCTACTGACAATGCTCTCTAACACAGGACCACGCTCATCGTGCAACAGATGAATTTCATCAATGATAATCAGCCGGACAAGATTGGTATAGCTCATGTCGGTAGCTTTCCTCGTGATAACATCCCATTTTTCGGGCGTTGTAACGATAATCTGTGTGTCGACGATTTGCTGTTTGGTGAGCTGGCGGTCGCCAGTAAGCTCAGAAACCTTGATGCCATACGGTGCTAGTCGTGCCCCGAAGTTACCGACTTGTTCCTGTACCAAGGCCTTCAGAGGTGCGACGTAGATGATTTTGAAGTTGTCTAGGTGGATTTCTCCAGTCTGAGGGTTACGGTGCTTTCCAATTTCGCGTAGGATCGTCAACATCGCGACATTGGTCTTTCCCGATCCGGTGGGGGCACAAATAAGCATATTACCGTCGTCGTCAAAAGCCGTTGGAAAGCATCTGGTCTGTATCCGGTTGAGCTCCTTCGAGGACTTGAATGGCTCGCGCGCCCACTCCGGCAGCTCACCAATCGGAATGTTTTTGGGTTCGTTTGCGTCGTGTTTACGTTTAGGCGCTGGCACATGTATTTCTTCATACCCCTTAAAGGCTCGCTTCGTAGATCCCTGAGGGAGTTTGACATTAGGGTTGGTCATCAGATGATTCCCTTGGTCGAACACAAGGTTGTCGAGATTGATCAGTCGTCGTGGTTGCAACCCTCCAACCAGACCACCCCCTTTACTCTTCTGGACGCCATCCATATCGTCCTTAGCTGCCGGAGGCATATCGATATCCATCAAATCAACCTTCAACTTCCTAACTTTCGTTCCAACTGTATCGGCATCCTTCGAATCTCTCCCACGTAGTTCCTCCAAGATTGGGCGATGCCCTTCAAGTATCATTTCCCTCTCAATCGCAGTTCTCTTTTCGTCATCTTCGGCTCTGGCGAGGCGAGCTAACCAGACAATTTTATCTCTATTTATGATGAGCTTCCGGACGAGTTCGTGCTGTTCATATTCGAAGAGCTCCATCAGATCATTTTCAATTTCTCGAAGCGACTTCTGTTCATCTTCCTGGCCATCGCCGGTAATGCCCGAGAGAATATCCATGGCTTCTCGAGTTTTCATCTGCTGGATATGTGGATCAGGATAGATACTTCCGACTTGCCGCTGAAGCCAAAATGCATCAATCTCATGTGCGGGGATGAAGTCCTTGTCTTCCTTACGGCTCTCTCTGCCAGTGACTTTTGCTGCGGAGTCTATAATTAGTTCCTCGGTTTCCTCACCGTCCATTTCTTGGTCTTCATTGGCAATCCCAGCTAAAGCCGTAGCCAATTCGTCCGCTCCAGGACGGTCCTCGACGTCTTCCGCTTCTTCGTCGGAAGTCTCATCTTCATCTCGAACTTCGTACGTTCGCTGAACACCATCTTCATCTTCATCAGATTCGTCGAAAACAACAGCGACACCTTGGCGCTCATCTAGTTCAGCGCCACCCTCTGCGTTCATATCTTCGTCCCCGTCCATCTTCTCATCTTCGTCTTGGGTATCATAATCGGTAATTTTCTTCCCCAGGTTCACCAGCTCATTGAACTCCTTCGAGCCCATTGTGGTACCTATAATATCATCTATCTCCTTTTTCTTGTCGAAATCCTTCTTATCTTCATCCTTCAGGATTTCTAGAATAACGTCCGCAGCACTTCGCACGACCTCGTGAGGTACATCGCCAAGATTGTTTGCTACTGTCGTAAGAATAAGATCGTAGGTAGCTCGTGTCGCCAGAGTCCGTGGCCGATAGCGAATTCCTTCTATTAACGCATCCGCTGCGGAAAGAATACCAGTCCCACGTAATTGCGCTGGCTCTCCCCTCTTTCTCTTCTTCTGCTCTCTCTCCAACACATCCTCGCCCTCCCGAATTCTCCCACGCTCGACAACCGGCCCTGATGGCTTTTTCTTCTGCTTCGGAGCATCGTCCCGCGTCGTTCGTGATCCCATGTCTTTGATGTTTATTCGTCCAGCCAGTGACTCGGGATCTCCAGTAACTTCATCATTTCGGCGTGATACAAATCGGCGGTCAGCCTGGAGGACCAGGTTCGACATTGCCGAGTACTTGTATTGCGAGACATCTCGGGGGTCAGCCATGATGATCGGCTTTCGTGGAAGGCTTGATGATTAGCAGAGAGTAAAGCAGCTTCGTCCGGAGTAAACAGAGGCAAGATATGAAAAATGATGGGTATAAAAAGACGAAGAATTCACACCCCAGATGCCGAGATCCCTTGTCCGAAATTTTTAACCTCTGGGAGGCAAGAGGGGTGATATTACACAGTAGATGGCGGACAGCTGAGAATTAATGGCTACCAATCGAAAATTCGGAAGTCCACCTTGAGCTTGAAGCACGGCTCAAGTGAAATCACGTGCACAGGCGTTCGCCAAGACAATGCGTTCCCCAACCAGGAACGCGACCAAGTATCAAGTCGCGATGACCACATTAATCTTATTCCGCAAGCATGGAGGAATCTGAGGACTTCCCGCTTCCACAAGTAAAATCCGCTCTAGACCAGTATATCAAAAGTCGTCAAGAGGCGCTGCGGATTCGCAGAATTCTAACAATATTTCTCTTTTCTTTTCTTGGCAGTCCTGAAGCCAGCAATGACCAACAGCCTTTTGCGTTAGCAGCGCCTGAGGCCTCTATTACTATTAAAAGACTGCCCGCAGGGACCTCTGGACTACGTCAGGGGTACTTAAGGGCGCTACAAGCGAACGAAAGAGCGAAGAAGGACTACAATTTTTTCTTGGATGCAAGGCAACCGTCAGACGAAGGGAGCAACCGGCCAATATCGAAGAAAACCCGTGATGATGAGGAAGAGCCCCAAGAGCAGGATGAGCCTCTGCAGACTTACCTTTCACTACTGCGGCTACGCCGGAGGTACGAAAAGCTTCGGATATTGCACGACTATCTCGATGTTCTGAGTCAAATGCCCCCCGCGAGGCCTCACTTCGTGGATATGAGTGAGATGCTCGAGAAACTACCGCCTCCCCCGCAGCCCCCGGCTGATATCCTTCAGGAATCGGGGACTGGCAATATGGATGTGTTTGCGTCCAGTACTAGCCGGCTTATGAGGCAACTAGAGATATCCGTTTTACGTACTAAGCACGCGCTTGACGAAGAAAAGAATATGCTTGCCGAGTGGAAGCGGAAGAAAGACTCGGAAGGTTTGCGGTCGAACCTGAGCGAAAGCTGCAAGCTTCAGGCGCTTGGACGGACGAGGAATGAGTTGATCAGCTGGATAGAAAGTGAGCTTTCGAAAGCTGGACGACAAATGGACGGAGATGACGAGCAAATTGCCATAATTGGAGACTCAAATGTCTCTTTGAATTCAGCATCTAGCGCTGAAGGCATAAAGCACCAGTATCAAGAATACGTCGGTGCACGCAAATCGCTTTTGTCGCACCTATCTACGGCCACCGTCTCTTTGCCGATTCAGGAGCGCAGTACAATTGCATGCAACAGTGATGAAGTTGGTCAGAATGCAGTCACAGATCATTTGGCTCCAGCATATTCAATTCTTCCATACCTGAGCGACCACCTCTTACCGCTGTTGACCTATCAGAAATCAGTCATCCAACAGAAGTCCTCTATTACAACGGGACTGGCAAAACAACAGAGGTCCATGATCCAGGCGCTTGAGCGTCTCAGCGAAGAGAGCCATCTTTTGCCTACGTACCCGCTACTAGTTGGACAGTCCCGATTCAGGCATGCGGCTGCGGTCCTAGCAACTAGGGCACTCGAAAACAGGCCACCATCAGAGAGAGAAATATCAGGTAGCGGGGGGGAAGATTGTATCAAGAAGGCTCGAGCATGGGCATTTGCGGCAGATACTGCAAGAGCTACTACTGAGGACGCCGTGCGGGAGAAAATTGAGAGTGGCAAACGAAGAATTCGAATGGCCCAAGTGACATTAGACGAGCTGCAAGACATCTTCGGATCAAATAAACTAGCAAACCAGCCGGACGCAATTGAAAATGTTAATAGGCGTGATGACACAGATATTTGGGCTACCCTGGCTGCACCAAACTTGAAGAGAAGAAAGGACAAGGATCAGCAGAAGGCTCACTACAGTAAAGCTAGAGAGAGGGCAGAAGGACAGGGTTTGTGGAGAGGTCTTGACGGAGAAACTGGGGTACTCAGTGGCGGCTCATAACGTTGCACTCATCGTGTCACCAAAGGTTCTAGCATTGATTGAAGTGTTCAACCATTTTGTCGGTGGGCGAACGAGATCGCAGCGGGCACTAATGCACGTGAAGACTGCCTCACAAGACGCTCCGAAATTTTCAGACATCCCTGCAAAAGCATTGCGCCTTCCATGTGGTCCATGATGATCTGGGTAGTAAGCGGAGTAAGTGCTGGGTCTGCTAGACCTTCTCGAGCCTGCCTGTACACTGTGCGTAAATGTGACGCTAACGGCAGCGATTGCCTCCCCGGCCGTCACAAATTTTTTGTAGGCTTTCCCGTAGATCCTTCCGAAATCGCTTGTTTGATGGAAAAATTGCCTAGCCGCGATGCTAACAAGCCCGCCAAAGAAGCAAGATAAGCAAAAGGCCGAGGTGAACGCAGCAACGTGAGAAACGCAAGCTGCATCACGGGTCAGCTATTCTCTTCTTCGCCCGCCTTGGCGTCCTGAACAGAAAAGGCAGCAGAAGCATCTCGACACTCGTGCCGTGGGAAAGGTTTTGTCTCGGCCCCAGACCTTATCATCCTCGCTTGTGTGCTAGCGCGCCCCAGATCAGCACAAACCTCCGAACTTTTCTGCGATTCTATCTGTAGGCTCACCGTCGAGCTTCACGACAAGCTTTTCACCTTTTCTCCACGAGGAGTAAGCCTCGCCGCTGGAGTCAATTAGCTAACCAAGCTCGACCTGAAAGCTTCCAGCTGCTTCCTAGAGCAATTGTCCCTCTGCAATGGCTCTGTTCGGCCGTCTCGCACACCGGACATCCTCTCTAGGGCGCAGATGTTTACGGCCCACTAACCTCTCTACTCGTGCCTTCACAACCCAAACATGCACGAAATTGCCCTTCAGCCAACCCATTAAGCCTGCAGGAGCAAGATGGCAGCAAGTCAGAGCTCTCTCGCGTACGGCAGCGGCTCTCAAAGTGAAAAGTCAGGAAGCCCCAAGTGCACAAGCCTACCTGGCGAGCGGGGCAATTGCGGGTGGGAGGGACCTGGTTGATGTGAAAAAGGTTCTTGTGATTGGAAGCGGAGGGTTGAGCATCGGCCAAGCTGGAGAATTTGATTATTCTGGTGAGTACATCTTAACAATACACCGCTGACTCACGCCCGGCTTCCCCAATTGCTTCCGAGAAGACCAATCATTGAGAAAGCACTACAGATGGCTTATCTTCAGATCCTAAGCTCTTTGAGCTACCTTTTGGTGCTGCTCCAGCTTATACGATTGCTAACACTGCCCTCGCACAGGCTCTCAAGCTCTCAAAGCCCTGAAGGAAGCCAATGTAGCTTCAGTTCTCATCAACCCGAACATTGCGACCATTCAAACTTCCCACGTGCTTGCCGACGAAGTCTACTACCTTCCTGTGACCCCTGAGTATGTCACATATGTTATAGAACGAGAGAGACCAGATGGTATTTTCCTAAGCTTTGGCGGTCAGACAGCGTTGAACTTGGGAGTTAAGATGCAGAAGATGGGCGTATTTGATCGCTACGGCGTAAAGGTTTTGGGGACGAGCATCAAAACTTTGGAAACGAGCGAAGATCGGGACTTATTCTCAAAAGCACTAAACGGTAAGCTGCATTATACGGCTAAGTTGATTCCCTCCGAAGCGTCGTTCGAATGGATGGGCTCAAACCGGCTAACTCCACATACTAGAGATCAATATTCCTATCGCTGAGTCATTAGCTGTTGCCACGGTCGATGAGGCGCTTTCTGCGGCCGAGCAAATAGGATATCCGATTATTGTCCGTTCTGCTTACGCTCTAGGCGGATTAGGATCTGGGTTTGCCAACAACCCAGAAGAGCTGAAAAATCTGTCTTCCCGCTCCCTTACACTTTCCCCCCAGATTCTGGTAGAGAAGTCCCTAAAAGGATGGAAGGAGGTAGAGTACGAAGTCGTTCGAGACGCAAGCAATAACTGTATCACGGTCTGCAATATGGAGAACTTCGATCCCCTAGGCATCCACACCGGTGACAGCATTGTGGTTGCACCGAGTCAAACCCTAAGCGATGAGGAGTATCACATGCTGAGATCTGCAGCCATCAAGATCGTACGACATCTAGGGGTCGTTGGGGAATGCAATGTGCAATACGCACTCCAACCTGATGGGCTCGATTATAGAGTCATTGAGGTCAATGCTCGATTGTCCCGCTCTTCGGCTTTAGCATCCAAGGCAACTGGTTACCCTCTTGCCTACACAGCTGCAAAGATTGGACTAGGTCACACGCTTCCGGAGCTGCCAAATGCTGTTACTAAAACAACCACCGCAAACTTTGAACCAAGTTTGGATTACATCGTCAGCAAAATCCCACGATGGGATCTCAGCAAATTTCAGCACGTCAAGAGGGACATTGGGAGTTCAATGAAGTCTGTAGGAGAGGTCATGGCCATTGGGCGGACCTTTGAGGAATCTTTTCAGAAGGCTATCCGACAAGTTGACCCTAAGTACATTGGATTCCAAGGAGGCAAATTCGATAGCCTTGACGAAGAACTGAAGAATCCCACCGATAGACGATGGCTTGCTGTAGGACAGGCAATGTTACACGAAGGCTACACGGTGGATAGAGTTCACGACTTGACTAAAATTGACAAGTGGTTTCTGTACAAGCTTCAAAACATTGTGGATGTTCACAATGAACTTGTAGAAGTCGGCAGCCTTTTTGGTCTTAAGAAAGAGCTAGTCATGAAAGCGAAGAAGCTGGGATTCTCTGATAAGCAGATTGCGCTATGCGTTGGAAGCACTGAAGATGAAGTTCGAGCGAGGAGGAAAGGTTATGGAATTAAGCCGTGGGTCAAGAGGATCGACACTCTTGCTGCAGAGTTCCCGGCTAGCACCAACTATTTATACACGACCTACAACGCCACGACGCACGATGTTACCTTTGACGACCATGGCACTATAATCTTGGGTAGTGGTGTCTATCGGATAGGTAGCTCAGTTGAGTTTGACTGGTGCGCCGTCAGTGCTACACTAGCTCTAAGAGATATGGGCAAGAAAACAGTGATGATTAACTACAACCCCGAGACATATTCGACGGACTTTGATACAGCCGATAAACTTTACTTTGAAGAGCTTAGTTATGAGCGAGTGATGGATATCTACGAGTTGGAAGCCGCAAGCGGTGTTGTTGTCTCTGTCGGTGGGCAGCTACCTCAGAACATTGCTCTAAGGCTTCAAGAAACGGGTGGAGCTAAGGTTCTTGGAACTAACCCGAAGGACATTGATAAGGCGGAGGATCGAAATAAGTTTTCTCAGATTCTCGACGATATTGGAGTTGACCAACCAGCATGGAAAGAGCTCACCTCTTTCTCTGAAGCCGAGAAGTTTGCCGACGAAGTCGGTTACCCTGTATTGGTCAGGCCTAGCTATGTTCTCTCCGGCGCTGCAATGACTGTTATTCAAAGCCAGGGACAGCTGGAGGAAAAACTTCTCGCCGCTAGTGAGGTGTCCCCGGATCATCCAGTCGTCATTACCAAGTTCATCGAAGGGGCCATGGAGATCGATGTTGATGCGGTGGCTTCGAACGGTAAATTGATTGTTCATGCCGTCAGTGAGCATGTCGAAGCTGCTGGCGTTCACTCTGGAGATGCTACCCTCGTTTTACCGCCAGTGAGTCTTGACGAGACGACAATGGCTAGAGTAAAAGAGATCGCCGAAAAGGTAGCCAAAGCATGGAGTATCACTGGACCCTTCAACATGCAAATCATCAAAGCCCCCGCGACAGAAGGTGGACAGCCCGCATTGAAGGTCATTGAATGCAATCTTCGCGCTTCACGATCTTTCCCCTTTGTCAGCAAAGTCCTGGGTACTAATTTTATTGACTATGCTACTAAAGCTCTCGTCGGTCGTGATGTCCCCGAACCTCAAGATCTTATGAAAGTAAAGAGAGACTATGTCGCGACAAAGGTGCCACAATTCTCTTGGACTCGTTTAGCTGGAGCAGATCCATTCTTAGGCGTCGAAATGGCGAGTACCGGTGAAGTAGCTTGTTTTGGCAACGACCTAGTCGAAGCATACTGGGCTAGTTTGCAGTCGACGATGAATTTCAGAGTGCCACAGCCAGGAGAAGGTCTGCTCTTTGGTGGGGACACGAGCAAGAACGACCTAACCTCAATCGCGGACTATCTAGCACCTCTGGGATATAAGCTCTTTGCAGCGAGCTCAGAAGTGAAATCATACTTAGAATCCACCGCTAAGGATAATGCCCAAGTGGAGGTTATCGAATTCCCGAAAGAGGACAAGAGAGCGTTGAGAGAAGTCTTTCAGAAGTACGATATCCGAGGCGTGTTTAACTTGGCTAGTCAGCGAGGCGCAAGTCTGCTCGACGAGGACTATGTGATGCGGAGGAATGCAGTTGACTTCGGTGTGCCATTATTCATGGAGCCAAAAGTGAGTTATCCTTCGTTCCAGGGAATGCTATGGCGTAATTGCAGGTTACTGACGTCTATATGACAGACTGCCGTATTGTTTGCTCAGTGCATGAGCGAGAAACTACCAGTCAAGGAGGGCATCCCCAGCGAAGTCCGTAGGTGGAGTGAATTCATCGGCGGGAAACCACTATAAACTTCATTACCTATCCTAATCTGAGCGTTTCTGAGATGTTTGTAGATTCCAATAAAAGTTATGTGAATTACTCCATGGGAGGTGTTGACTACGTAAGTTTCTTTACTACTCTATATTTCTCAAACGTTTGGCATCAGGAGGATGCTTCATGCCTCTTCGCCCTAGCAATTCCAGGAAGACTCCTCAGTCATTTCCCGGGGCCCCGGTTATCAACCCCAGACTCATATCATCTGCATCTTGCCTGGACGCGACTCTACTGAGTACAGGCCAAGATGATCCTTGCAGGGCCACCGAAATGTCAACAGGGGCATGGCCACATACTTGCAAAATCCTTCGGCTAGTAGATGCGGGTGAACGGTACTCGGGTTTGAATCATAGCGGGTCCTTTCGATCCAGCTTCCCAGAACGGCTCCATCTGGTGTACTGCACACAGGTTCTACTCTGATGTGACTGCTCGGCATTGCTCCCGAATGGAGTGCATCCCTTCGCGGGTCGGTACCCGCCCTTTGCAGGCAGCCATTCGTTTCTCTCGCAATCCCGACTGGACTATTGTGCGGGAATCGAGGCTGAAAGGAGGCCCACGGACGGTCGAGAAAAAGCAAAGCCACTCCAACCTAGACCTACCCAAGGAGATTGCCTCTGAATTGTGCCATCGACAGCCCCATTTGCGAAATCGCATCCTGTCGGCACACCTGATATTGTGGCTAGGCGTGTTTTGATTTAAGATGCCTCGACAGAACGCGAAAAAGAAAAACTCAAGCAAAGAACAAAGTTCGCGTTGCCAAGACGCTCATGCCGCAAAGAAAGCCCCGAGCATTAGGTGTAAATGACAGAGTGAAGAGAACGCGCGTATTAACGATAGCGTGTGATAAATGAGTAATAGCAGGTGTTATTCGGTAGTGGGGGGGGTGGCTGGATTCGGGCAGCTCTCGACATCCAGCTGTTCAATCACGCCTTCGGAGCGTTAACCGATTGGGTTCCGCTGGCCGTCCGTGGCCCCCCCACCAACCATTTCCACAACGTAACGGAGCTCCAACGTCTAGATCTGTGAGCTCATCCCCGAACGGCAAGGCAACGCAAGTACGGCAAGCACTGTCAAGCACTGTCAAGCACCGTCAAGCACTGTCAAGCACTGTCAGGCACTAACAAGCACTGGCAATCGCACCTTCTCTGGCGCATCGCCGTAGCTGAGCGTACTGCGTAGTCGAGTGCGCTGAAAATGTGGGCGAGAAAGCACGCCATCCATGCCCAGACTCCCACCAACGCTTGTTTTCTCGAGCACTCTCGCGGTGCCCAACACGGCATTCCCACCACTTTGCCTCTGGACAAAGCTTGGATGGGTGGCCTCTCTGTCTCTCTCTTCCACGGATGGGGGTAGAAGTGTGGGAATGTGGGAGTAGCATAGTACTTCGTAGATATGCCCGTTACCGTTCATCAGCGTCCTTCCCATCTCCTAGACCATGTAGCACGAATACCACTCTGGGCGTTGCTGTCAATACCACCACACAGATCTCCTATCACGTTTGCGTGTCTTGTGCCTCGTCTCCACGCTGCTGTCTCTCCATTCCATTGTCCCATTGTGTTCTGGGTGCCCGGGGGTGGCGAACTCTATTCCCGCAGATGGGTGTACCACACATATGGCACACTAGCACATACTAGAGTAGAGTAGTACATCCACCATACACACGTCCAGGCGGACCTAGCTCCTCCTGCAGGCGCATGAGGCATCGTCTGGCTCTCTCCCTGTCCGACCCAGATTGACTCCCGGGGCCCTGCCTGCTTGCCTCTACTAAATATATAAAAGGCACACCCTCCTGCGAGAACTCCCTCAGCTGTGTAACGGGACTCGGTGTTTGGCCTCAATATCGTCTTCATCCCATTCTTATCGCATTTGATACTCCTCCTCTTCCCCCGCCCCGTAACAACCGCCGAACGGCGTGCAAGCTGGCGTAGGTCTGCAACAGGCGCGCAAGGACTACAAAGGATGTCACCGACCACGACAAAAATTGGTCACGGCCTGGCCAAGGTGCTGGGCATCAAACTCAATTACCGGGACGAACTTGAAGACGAGGTCACCAGAGGCGAGTCTGTGTTCTCCATATCGACCGCCGACACCTTCGTGGAGGAAGAACCGACATCGGCAGAATGGATTCGTGAGGTCCTCCCGAACGGGAATACGTTCAAGAATTACATCGCCAGCTTGTTCCCGTTTGTCCACTGGATTACGAGGTACAACTCGACGTGGCTGATTGG